>JAOQMR010000211.1:19557112-19571402 GCA_027563865.1 Erythroxylum pelleterianum | reverse complement strand
CCCTTAAAACATCAATATATACCTCAAAACTTCCTCCACTCGATGGTAAACCAAAATTGGGCTAGAAGTCAATCCCTACTTAAGCTCCTCAAAACTCTCCTACCACTGCTCGATCAATTGAAACTGAACTCCTTTCTTTAGTAGCTTAGTCAAGATGCTACCTATTATAAAAAATCCTTTTATAGATCTCTAATATTACCCAACAAGTCTTAGGAAACTCCTCACCTCTAATGTATTTATAGGTGGCTCCCACTCTATAATTGCCTTTACCTTAATAGGATCAGGCATCACTCCCTTTTGGGACACCATATATCCAAGGAAAACTACCTGTCCATTCAAAGTTCATACTTACTCAACTTGACATACAACTGTCTCTTCTTCAAAACACATACACGGTCCTTAAATGTTGTTCGTGCTCCTCTTTACTCCCTAAATATATCAATAATTTATTGATGAATGCTATCACAAACCGATCCAGATACTCCTAAAAAGTCATATTCATCAATGTCATAAATTCAATTGGTATATTAGTCAACCCGAAAGGCATCACCAAGAACTTATGATGGTCATACCGAGTACAAAAAGTTGTTTTGGGAATACTTGACTCAGTTATTATCAACTGCTAGTATCCCTATCTTAATTCAATCTTGGAAAATATGGCAACTCCCCTCAACTGATCCAAAAATCATATATCATTGGCAATGTGTACTTGTTCTTTAATGTCACCCTGTTTAATTGTCAGTAATCAATGCAAAGTCTCATACTGCCATCCATTTTCTTCATAAATAATGACATAACTCCTTAGGATAATATACTTAGTCTAATAAAGCCCTTTTTTAAACAACTCCTTTAACTACTTTTTCAACTCCTGCAACTCAACAATAGTTATCCTATAAGGTGTAATAAAATTTGGTGCAACTCCAGATGTAATCTCAATAGTGAAATATATCTTCCTTCAAGGCGATAAACCTAGTAAATCATCTAAGAATACCTACAAAAGTTCTCTCACCATAAGAATATCCTCTAACCCAGGACTCACTTCTCCCGTATCTGTAATATGAGTTATACATGCCTCACATTCATCCAATGCTAGCAGTCTAGAAGTCGTGGATGAGATCATACATGCTAGAACTACTCTGTGACCCCTATAAATATCACCTTCAGTTTATTCCAAGACTCTATCATCACCTCCTTTATATAACAATCTACTACATCTTGATGTTGTGCCAATCAATTCATCCCAAGAATCACATCAAACTCCTTTAAATACATCACTATTAAGTAGTTGGCAGCTTTACTACACCAATCTTGATTGGCATCTCCCTCCTCTCATTAATCACTATCACACAGTCTCCCACTAACAACTACACTCTCAGGTCATATCCAAATGGACTAACCTCCCCTAAAACTCCAAAGGAAAGCTCTAAGAGATGTAAGAATGTATAAATGTAAGAATGTATAGATCCTAGGTCTACTAACACATAAGCCTTAATATCAAATAATGAAATTGTTCTTGAAATCACATCATTGGTTGTGGGTGCCTCCTCTCTCCTCAGATGATATATCCTTGTCTGAGTTTAACCATGTATAATACTTGTAACCATTTTCGGTCCCTATCCAACTCCTCTACTAACATATCTACTATCAATTCTATCTGAATTAAAAGAAACACTTTGACCAATATAATATCCTCTACCCTTACTCTTAAACTCCTCACTACTGTTTGACAACTCCTCTATAAATGCCCCTACCTTCTAGAAATCTATCATGTCTGACTGATCCCATTAGGTCTCTAACGTTGTCTTTTGTGAACTCTCCCACAAGTAGCACAACTATGTACCCCTCTAGCTCCTCTATTAAAAGTCGCTCTGGACCTCTGATTAACCCCTCTGTCTGATTAAACATATGGTGTACTAGTAGTGCTATGCTGTCCTAAATCCCTATTAGCTCCCTGATCTTCACCAAACCTGTAGAAACTACCATCTTTACTTGATATAACACTGGGTCTCCTAGATCCTCCTGTAACAATAGACCACAAATAACTAGCTCCCCTCTTTAACAAATTGACTACCCTTTTTTTAATAACTCTATGGTTACCTCTTTAGCTTTACTCTCCTTTTGTCCTATTATATCACATACTCTGTTATGAGTGCAATCTTCAGTAATTTCTTGAAACTAGAAGTAACAACTCCTAAACCCAAATGAATTTTAGTCCCCAGGTTCTGCTCAAATTGGTAACATATATCCTCTGAATTTGCCATAACCTCCAATATATACTTAGACAAAGCCACAAAGAGAGCCCCATTCTCTGCCACAGACATCTCCTCTGTCTAAACCAGACTCATAAACTTTATCTTCTTCCTATCTTGATATATCCGTGGAGTGCAGTTTTTTCTAAACTCTCTATAAGACTCCTACCAAGTCATCTCTCGTGACTCATAAGATCTCTTTATTGAGCTCCACCAAGTTAGTATGTTGCCCCAGAATAATGAAATAATGTACTACAACCTTTTTTTAAGGTACACTCCAAATGATCTAAAACTAACTTTGTCTGTTCCAATCATGCCTAACCTCCTCAAGATTAATAGTGTCTTGAAACTTTGTTGTACCCATCTTACGAGTTTGCTTTTAATTACGGTCCACACCAAAATCACCTTGGTTTGGAGTTGTTGTAACAATGTACTGCATCTTCTGAGGTGGCACTGGCATCTCTCCTTTACTCGATCCGCTCCAGCATCCCCCTGATTAGGCACGTCCAGAGCATAGGATCAAATTGGTCGATTCTTTAGTTAACTTTGGGCCACCAATATATGATCAATTTTTCCCTAATTCACTTAATTTGTCCCCATAAATTAAAACCCACTTTAATCCCAACTAAATGCAACGCCCCAAGATTCTTAAACCACAATTTATCCAAACTTTTTACAATTACATCATTAATTACCAAAATCTCATTAGTCTAAAAGGTGATGCTCGTTATTCACAAAATAAATTGTCTGAACAAGAATAACCATCCCAAACTGTAATATTCAAAAGTATAAACAATAAAACAATTATAAACAATTATACTCAATTTGATATATTGGCCCCACCTAGACTCAATACTGTTAATTTTGTGAACTGAGGTTATCAACAATCTCTCTATCTCTTTAAAAAAAATACAGTGACAAGAATTGAACTACCTACTTAGTAAGGATAACCTAACCGTACACTTAAAATCAATTAACTCAATATATGTTGAAAATAGTCAAATGATAAAATATAAATATAATACTAAAATACATAAGCAAGACTCAACTTGTCAAGTCACTAAATTGAGCTTCCAAATTTTATTATTATTCATTGTTAATACTAATATTATTTTAAACCTAGTAGGCTTACATTCAACAATCTTTCAACTCATCTCAACTTATTATAGTCACTCACTAAGTGGAAACCTAATTGGATGTGTAACTATTGGTATAAGGTATCTCAATATCTTAATCTAATATAGTACCCTAGTACCACTCAAGTCTCTAACTATCGACACAGGATATACCTAAGACTTAAGATACCCCGGTATCACTCTGGTACCTAACCATAAACACAGGACATCCCAGGACCCAGGATGCCTTGATACCCGCTCCATGGACAGGTACCTAACCACAACTCGCTCGTATCTCAGCAACCTATCAATCTATGACCATCAAATATAGCCTATCTTCGGCAAGCCATGAATTCATAATTTCAATAATCTATTATCAAACTATTATAATCCAATCTCTATTTAATTTCATGAACGTGATTTATCTTACCATAATTTTCTTAATTATACACATGCACAACTAAAAATTATAAATATTATATGTTTCCGCAAATTATCAGGCAATACACATCATAACATATAACAAAATATAAGCATTAATATTTTATACCTTGTCAATTATTTATTTAATAAATAAATTCCTTACAAAATTCATATATTTCAAAATTTTATGTATGCAATTATTAATTATTTAATTAATTAGTTACTAATTTAAAATATTATTTATTGTAAAATAATTTATTAATAATAAAATTCACAATTTTTATAACCATACACAAATATAAAGGTACAGGTTAAGGTTCTCCTTACTAGATTTTTCAAACTCAAATATTTTAATCGGCCTAATCTACTTCCTAATACATCATTTGGACTTAGACATTTACAAAATTACATTGTATTATATTTAAGAAATTTTTTTAACCCAATTACACTTAATAATAAAAAATTACCCTTTTTTAACCACTTTGTTTGTAATTATTAGCAATTCCTTTCTTTATCTTACTACCATAATTACTAAAATACCCTTAATTATTTAAAAAATTATTATTTTACATATACATTCTTTTATTATTACTAAAATGCTCTTCTAGGTCTTAAATTCTTATTTTACCCTTAAATATTTATATTTCCAATTTTGCATCTTGATAGACCTTAAATTTTTCCAAAATTATCTTCTTCTTCACCCTTACCTCTTCTCATAGCCCTTTTTTTCTCATTTTTCCAGCCAACTTTTCTCCAATTTGTTTTCTTTTTAATTTCATTAAATTGTTATCACAAACAATCACAACATAATTCTAACTCAATATTAGTTTAGGATGATTAAAAATCAGGATGGAATTTAGATAGAAATCTTACCTACTTGAAGTTTTATTCCATTTCGATAAATTTTGGGTTATTAATCTCCATAATTTTCTTTTTAATCTAGTGCCAAAAAAACAAAACGAGGAAATATACGAGAAAAGCTTCAAATACAAGAGAAAGATGATATTTTTGTATACTTACAAAAAGAACAAGAAAAAAGTTAGTTTCGTTTGTTTTCTTCGTGACTTGCTTGCCACTTTTATATCTCTACATACTCCTCTCTTTAAGCTTTTATTAACGTTTGGGTTTATGGACTTTACATCACTTATTTTAACCATCCATGGTTAACAAATCCAGAAATTTAGAGGAGTCTTATATAATTTTTGGTTCAATCCGCAATTTGAACCTCTAATCTCTAGTCGGAGACGGAGCCACGTTTGTGGCTAGGGGGGCCTTTCAATTTTTTTTTAAATGTACTTATATAATTTTTAATAAATAAGGACATTTTTTAAATGTTGACTTCCGGCCCCCCTTTAGAGTTGGCCCCCGACTCCCGGCCCCCGACCTTCGGCCTCCCTTAAACTTGAGTCTGGTTCCGTCCCTGTCTCTAGTACTACTTGACGACTCTTTAGGGCACTCCGGCAAGGGCTTAAGTCAGAGCATCAGTAAAAAGCAATTGTATTAATAGGCTAGATGAAGGAATGAGGGTTCGGCCAAAGTCCAGAATAATTATGTATCGCGCCAATCACCATCACCCCTGACTGAACATCCACAATTTGGGTAAGACAAGTACTGGGACTCAACGGAGAGCGAGAACACTTCACGAGTAGTGTTCTTAAACTTTTAGGACCATCACAACTGGGACCAACTTAAAGGAGTATAGGTTAACTAGCTGAGATACACAACCACAGGGTTTGTGGTAGGTTTTCCTTTCCTTGGTCGAGAAACAGTCGGCCAACCAGCACACTTGAGATGCCCCCAAATTATTCTAAAAATCAGATTTTCTGTTTGTTTTTTTTTTGTATATATAATTTTGTCTAAACTTAAAGTCTAATGAATTGTCAGCTTTCAGGTACAGTATCACTATCAGCCCACCGGGCACATGCAGGCCCCTAATTCACCTGTTTTAATATGCGTATTAATTGCTTGGACTGACATGTCAGATCCCGCTTCGAGCACACAAACTAACCCACTTTCAGGCCTATGCATCCTTCTAATGACAAAAATGACAGAATGTCGATGCTAAGTTAAGAAGACACATTAATTAGATAGATACAATTTAATTAAACATTTGTGCATAATCTTACAAAAATCAGAAATAACTAGTGAGTAAAGCATACTTTACTTAAGACTAGAAGACAAATTTGTCGGAAAATCAAAATAATTACACTTTTTTTGTTGTAATTGCTTTTTTTAAAAACCAAAATCACTTAAAATTTTATAAAATGATTAACATATAAATCAAAACAAAGTATAAATGATAATTCGTACCTTATTCTAAAATTTAACCATTTTCTTATCTTATCGTATTTTACGAGTTGTTTATGAAATCAGCTCATTTCAACCACAATAATAGCAAAATAGAGAGTTATGAAAAAAGTGTTAGCTCGCTTAGAGTTTAGGCTTATTTATAATAGTTTGTAGACATTATTGTAATTTAATTGAAATTAAATTTTAATTAAAAATATCTAATTACAAATAATTCTAGTTAAATACCAATTATAATCAAATATGAGCTAATATCTCGTATTGAACTTTATTTATTAACTCAAATTTAATCATAAAATTTCTCAAATTTTGTAATCGAGTCCAACTTGATTAAAACACTTTTCTCTCTTTAATCCATTCTTGAGTGTGACTGATTAAATTTTTAAATATGTTGACAATAAATATATATTATTACCCGAAATTATATTTAGGATTAGATAAATAAAGCTCTTTTTAATTTATATTTAATTTTCTAATCAAATAATATGTATCTATAGATTAAGATTGACATATAGTAACATGTCATGACTACTTAAATATTTAAAAATATCAAAATTGTTTTAACTAACTCTTCTATGCATGATTTTTTGGTTTAATCCATTTAACATATAATGTTTCGATTAGCGGCTTTTTTGTATTGGAATTAAATCATATTTTAAATAGGTTGCTAAATTTCTATGTCACAAACGTGTATAATTAACTGGGTGTAAACCAATAACATTCTCTCCTTTTATAATGATTATATGCTACTTTTTGTTTAAAAACCTAAATTTTCCTCATATCTTTTAAGACTATTTTGCAGTAATTACACACAATTCTAAACATGTACCTTGGTTCTACAAATAAGAAAAACAGTATCAAGTCTGGATCTCTCGATATTCTTATCTTTCTCAGACATAATAATTAAATTACTGTACAGTTGGAGGACTATAATGATTGACGAGGTCAATTATTGTGGATTCTGATTTATGACAAAATCTTCCAACGACTTCAATCATAGAGCTTATGGGCAGATTTTTTTAAAAAAAGAAAAGTTGCGTCGTGATTCTTTAAAGTAATTTTTAAAAATTATTCATAAAAATTATTTAAATTTCTTTGTACAATTTATCTAAAGTATTTGCCAAAAATTATAAAGTCAGTCAAAAATTAATCAATTAATTACTTAATCATTTAGATTTTATAAATCAATCAATTTTTATAAAGTAGTTGATTTTTATTTCATAATTTCTTTTTTCAACTAAAATTTAATTACTCCGATGAATAGATATAGTCTCTTTTTTTAATTCTATTTAAAAAATTTCAATTTTAATTAATCTTTACTATTTTATAACGGTATATTATTAATTGAATCCTTAAACTTTAAATTTTTTATATTATAGGTTTTAATTTCTCATTCAATAATAAAATGTAAAATCTTATTATGCCAATTTGGAATTTCCATCGTACACCTAGAAGGAGGTGGATTCTTCAAAGGATTTACAATATAAATGAACTAATTTAGCTACCGTATTTAAAAATTTTAAGTGAGAGTATCTTATAATTGCTGTGGAATCTCTAGACATAAAATAAAATGAATGCATTGAAATTAATCGATCAATTGCTTTTACAACTTTTTAATATATTTAATATTTAAATATATTTTGTAATCTTACATCAATATAATTTCATTTAATTAGTCTCAATATTTAACATTAATTTATGTTGTAAATTAACGTGGATCTTTCCTTTATTGCTAATTTATTTTTCCATTAAAAATGATATTAAATTTGTATATGTTACAATCAATTAAGTATAAAAAATTAAATCCTACGTGACAAGATAACAGACAAGCATTTTCTCTGTTTTTATTTTTGATAAATCGACATAATTACATATTTAAGACTGGAATAGGATAGGAATTTGGAAATGTCCAAAATACTTTAATTAATTGGCGCCTTCTTAGCCATGGCAGTACTTTGCTAATTCAGATGGTCCAAACATGATTTTCGGAGATGAGGGCCAGGCACCTTTTTCTCCATTCAAATTCGACCACGCGGCTATGTAGCAATGATAGTATTTTGTATTGAGATTGACAATTCGGAGCTGTTTGTCAATTTCGTTAATACAATACTTTAAATTGAGATTGACAATTTGGAACTATTTGTCAATTTCGTTAATACATATATCAAAAATTATGTTTGTATATCTATTGCCTAAAAGAGAGTCATTAATTATAGGTAATTATTTTTTCATATTTTATAAAAGACCATTTTTTAAATTAAATATACGATATTTTGATCAATAACTTTACCGATTATTCTAAAATTCAACTTTATTAGTTTAACTCCTTAATGACCTCAAATTAAAATGCTTTGAAAATACAATATGTGTGTAATTAAGATGTGAGATAAATTAAAGAGTAATTTTAGAAGTAAAATCATAAATATGCATAAAAAATCATAAATAATATTTATTTTAAATAATTAAAATCTCACACTTATTTTGGAACGAAGTGATAGTAGTAATTAATATTTTGAAAATAAAATCATAAATATGCATAAAAAGTCATAAATAATATTTATTTTAAATAATTAAAATCTCACACTTACTTTGGAACGAAGAGATAGTAGTAATTAACGAGATAACATAATGGTCCAAGTGCAGCTTTCAACTTGTCGACTACAGGCTAAAGTGGGCACAGTGTTGTAAAAGTGTGCCCCGGAGACCACGCAAGGCATGTGCATATCTATAAACTGAACGTAAAGGAAAGAGAAATGAAACGGGAACTCGCAAGGCAAGCCGCCCAAAATTAAATATGTTTTCTTTTATTTCGTTGCTATAACTTTATGTTACTTTTTTATATATGCCTATGTATCATTTTGGTTGTTAATCAAATTAGATTGAGTTAATATAAGTATAATTATTAAATAATTGGTTTGCTTTCAAAGTCGTAACGTGACATCTATTATTATATAGGGACACGTGGAGTGGAGTGGAAGTCCATTTGCTAAAAGGCATAAGCCACGTGGGGAAGGGGATGGGTTCTTTAATCTTTACTAAAACATCAAAATTCAAAACGGTCCCCACTTTTCCAATTTTTCGCTCAAACAGCTTTTTGTTTGTGTCATTCTGGAGGGAAGGGGATTCAGGACATCTAAAAGAAATCTCATCACTCTAAGGTAAACACAGATGGCACAGTTAAATCAGGCACCAACTATGCTATTGTTGGAGGGTTTATTCGAGAGCGACAAAGCCAGTGGTATGGTAAATTTCTTCAACGAGGCTCGCCCCTCCAGGTCAAAATATGGGGAGTTTATTCGAGACTTAATTTAACTTGAAATTTGAGTTATAGACGACTCATTGTCGAAGTGGATTCTTTTAAAGTTATTAACATCTTATTCTCTTTTCATTTCATTTTCTATGATGCCAACTTTTTGTTGGCACATTCCCTTGATCTCCTCTAACGTGATTGGGAATCAGTGTACAGATAGACTCACCTCAATTGCCACTCTTGCCAGTCCAGGATTACATACTCTCCAAGAACCACCGATGGAACGATATACCGCAAAGTTTGCGCTAGTTTGATCTATAACTTGGAGTTTTTTGTTTTCCAGTTTTTTTTTTTAAAGAAATCTCCTCCAACTCCAAGTGTAATCATAATCCTTTTGTAATCAATAAGCATGAAATTTAACTAGTAAGTATTCTTGAAGTGGAATTGTAAAGACACATGGTATATTTTTAAAAGTATACCAAACTCGATACAGTATTCGTAACTTTAAGTCCAACAAAGCTGTAAAACACTAAATACATACCCTCATCACCTAATTTTAAAGTTGAAACATTAAACCAAAGAGATCCCACCAAATGCAACCCCAATTAAGGAAGGTAAGATCAAATTTTCAGGTCCTTGTTGTTAGGAGGCAGTTAACCGTCATAATTGGCACCAAAACTTAATAAGCTTCACTGGCAAGCGAGGTAATCACTAATTAGGTAAGTGATAATTCAATTTTAAATAGGTCCAATTTTAAATAGTTTCAAATCGAAGGCTAATTATAACTAATTAATAATAGTTAGGTTACTCAGAGAGCAGTTAACAGAAAGCTACAGGCCAACTCTAATGGACTCCATAACCACTCTATTGTAATTTGTAATACCTCCTTCCCTTTATATTTGGCTCCTTCTCGTAGTCGTAACAATCACATGTCCAAAACGACATTTCTGGCCAAATCTCTGTTGCTCTGTTATTCAGACTGCTCGATCCATTGGTTTGTTCTCTGTTTGTTTGTACCTTGGGGTCTGATGTTTTTGGCTGTGATTACGGAAATGTGTGGTGGGTTTGATCCCGAAAAGTTCACGAGTCAAAAAAGATACGGTTACTACATTTTGATCCGTCTCAAGTTTGATGGCTCATTTTAGTTGCTAATGCTTCACATTTTCGGTTTTCTCAGAAAAAATGCATAAAACTCCAAAAGATTGCGAGTGTTTCTGCTATGGAATTATATTTTGAGGGTTGAGGTTAACCAAAATTGAGATTTCTGTGGTTGTTGCAGAGTTAAGTTCAAAAATGTTATAAAAAGGGATCGAAACAGCCAAAGGAAAAAGCTTCCCAGTTTGGAATTTCTTCACATGGAAGTAGTGAAGATTCTTAGAGAAGTCTGAAACATTCCTTGAAAGGGACTCTGAATTCTCAATCACCAAGGTAAAATTGAAACAAAAAAAGGTATTTTTGTTCTTTGTTTTGGTTTCTGGGGTTTCGTTCTGCCGAGAGAGTTTTTAAATTTGGAAATGCTCTAAGGTAACATGAGAAGAAGTCTTTGACAGACTGTTACTGGGGACCATTTAGGAAAACTCCAAATTATGCTAAATAATTAGACAAGCCACCGTCTGTTTGACTTGCGAATCATAGCTTATGAATTGTCATATGTACTTGGCCATGAATCATGACATTTTCTTTAATATAGTGAGAAATGTCTGCAAAATATATCCGGAATTCTGTCGGTGAATTTAGCACTAACCCATGATTAGTTTGTCAATGTAGATTATTGTGGGTGTTTAAGGTTCACTGGCCCTTGTGTTTTGCAGGCACCACTCAACATAGTTGTTTTATTAAACTAATGTCGACCACAACGCATTGACTGGATAAGTAGAGAAAAAGCTGTCATTTATTTATGGTCCATATGAAGATGAATTGACTTGCCTGTATGGTATATTCTCTAATCTTGTTCCCAGAACAGGTGAGAAATGGGTGTGGCTTATGAGGAAGAGCCAATGCAGAGGCCAACAGGAGATGTGGAGAAGATTTTTGTTTCAGTTCGTCTACGACCTTTGAGTGAGAAGGAGATTGCTAGAAATGATGTGTCAGATTGGGAATGTATCAATGATACTACCCTCATGTACAGGAACAATCTTTCAGTTTCAGAGAGGTCCATGTACCCAACTGTCTACACATTTGGTGAGAAGTTCTTTGTTTTTTCTTTTTCAAAAGTATCGACCAGTTTTACTTATTTTCCTTGTCAACGGCATCTCAATTGTTTATCCTGTATCTAAGTTTTCCGGTCTTCGTATTCTGTTACTACTGAAATGATTGATGTCATGTTCTACATTTTGAGCTTTATTTTAGTAGTGTGAATTTTACTTTCTATAAGCAAATCTTTTGGAAGCTGTTCAAAATCATAGGAGTCTTTTCTTTCACTTTTCTATTTTTCTGCCCCTGGGTTGTCTATAATGCTAACTTCTCTTTGGTTTTATTCCATTTTTTCTTTCTTTGTTGTTGGCTGCAGACAGAGTATTTAGTCCTGATTGCTCTACAAGGCAAGTGTACGAGCAAGGAGCCAAGGAGGTTGCTCTTTCCGGTGTCAGTGGTATAAATTGTAAGTACATATCTTTTTATTAGCTCAATTTGTTTCTTGGACTTCACTCTGAGCTCCATCTTTACCTTTATTTGCTAAACCTTATCAGTTTAACTGATACATTGCTTTCAGCAAGTGTATTTGCATATGGACAAACGAGCAGTGGAAAGACATTTACCATGAGTGGAATTACCGAATACACTGTGGCAGATATCTATGATTACATAGAGAAGGTAGTGTATTATCACACTTGTTACCCTAAATCCTGTGTTCACTTAAAATGCCTTGGACTTCCCTTGATTGAGAAAACTTGTGGTTTTCCTTTCTTATAGCACAAGGAAAGAGAATTTGTCTTGAAATTCTCTGCTTTGGAGATCTACAATGAGTCTGTTAGAGACCTCCTTAGTATTGACACTACCCCTTTACGACTTCTTGATGATCCAGAGGTAATTCTCATTCCAAGTCTGGTGAGGTACTGCTTTTATAGTTTTTTATTGAAATAACAACTTTGTGAACAGAGAGGAACCGTTGTTGAGAAACTCTCTGAGGAAACTATACGGGACTGGAGTCATTTTCAAGAACTTCTTTCTTTTTGTGAAGGTAAGTGAGGCTTTTAACTATCTTACTTTTAAGTCAGGCTCTTCACTATCTTACTTTCACTAGATGATTGGTTACTGCATACTCAACCCATCCCTGGTGCTTTTTACAGCTCAAAGACAAATAGGCGAGACTTCCTTAAATGAAACAAGCTCTAGATCGCATCAGATTCTGAGACTGGTAAGATTGAGTAGTTATTTCATTATGAATTCTCAAATCCCTACTGTTCTTACTCACTCTGTGTGCATGACAGGCAATTGAAAGTTCTGCACGTGAATTTTTAGGCAATGACAAATCAAGCACCCTTATGGCCACTGTGGTATGATTCATTGAATTGTTTGTTAGTTGACTTAGTAAACCTGACAGCTTTAGCAGCTGTTTTGACCGTTATTTTCTCGACAGAATTTTGTTGATTTGGCGGGAAGTGAGCGTGCATCCCAGACATTATCAGCTGGCGTGAGGTTGAAAGAAGGTTGCCATATAAATCGCAGCTTATTGACGTTGGGGACTGTCATCCGTAAATTAAGGTTGGTCTACAGAAAATGTCAAATTTCATATTTCAGTGGTACTGGAGGAGTATGTTAGTGGACTCTGCCTTATGAAACCATTTTGTTGGGATTCAAGCTTAAGCACTCAAGTTAAACTCATACATTTGCATGTTTGTAATACTTGAGTTTTGTTTTAATCCAGCTGAATGAATACCTGCCTTGCAACTTGAATTATCTGCCCAATCTTTTTTTTTGCAGCAACAAGGAATGATGTAATTATCAAAATAAAATACTCTTCTATAGCTCACTGATGAATTTTTTCAGTATTCCCCAGGAAAACACTGGACCTCATCTCTGTGTATTTCACCTTAATATGGAAAGAAATGAAGAGCCACGCTGGTGAATTTATACATTACCAAGTATGATTTGTCAAATTACTACAGGCTAAATGCGTCAACAACGTATGGATTGTGGCACATGTGGCTAGGGACATGATAGCAACAGTGGCAGTGATAGTCTGTTATGAACTAGTTTGATTAGTTGAAATTTCACCAATTTTCATTAGGATTAAATCCACTCAAGTTCAGTCACATGTGGCCTCTCATTGATTATTCTTAAACTGTTCAAAAGTTGTTAAGCGTACATGAAATCATTTATTCTACAATCAACAAAGCAATGTGCTAGAAATTGTCTCCTGTGGCATTAGCTTAGGTGTTCATCTTGCATTGGATTAGGCTAATTGTTTGACTGACGCCATCTTAAGTTGGCACTGTCTTCCCTGAACTTCAATTTCTGAACTTTTCCTGGGCAGTCATCAATTACGGCTATGAACTCCTACCTCCCTTGACATTTGCACAGGTCACCCCAGCTTGAACCTAATTGTCAGATCTGCTTATCATAAATGTTTTGTTGGGTGCAGCAAAGGAAGAAATGGACACATTCCTTTTAGAGACTCAAAGCTGACTCGCATCCTGCAGTCTTCCTTGGGAGGCAATGCCAGGACTGCCGTTATCTGTACCATGAGCCCTGCCAGAACCCATGTTGAGCAGTCTAGAAATACCCTCTTGTTTGCCAGTTGTGCTAAGGAAGTTTCAACTAATGCACAGGTCAATGTAGTAATGTCAGATAAAGCTTTGGTAAAGCAACTACAAAGAGAACTGGCCAGATTGGAAAACGAGTTAAGAAATGCAGGACCAAATAGTGTTGGATCAGATTCCACTGCTTTGTTAAGAGAGAAAGACCTTCAGATTGAAAAGGTGACAATTGCCCTCCAAAATGGCTGT
>JAOQMR010000211.1:19499847-19520100 GCA_027563865.1 Erythroxylum pelleterianum | reverse complement strand
AAATGCATGTTAAATTGTATGTTTTATATGTGTGATGTTTTACATGCAATTTTTTTTTTGATGAGACTAATGAAATTAAGTTATTCACTAAAATATTAAGTACATGTTGAGAACGTAGTTGTTGCCTTCCATTATTATAAGAATAAACTAGAGTTTTGTTTATAGTTAACTTGTTGAGCAAACTCAAGGCCATTATAACCCAAATATGTTTAGTCTTATGATAATAAGTTTTACTTAACTAAATTTGTGTGATTTGGATGAGCAAACTCATGGTTACATGAATTTAGAGGTAGAGTCAGGAATAAAATATAAGATATGTTTGGGCAAGAGTTGTCACCTAACGAATCTAGGGGTCATATAATATGTGATTGATAAAATTGCTATTTACCTAATTTTAGTTTAGTTGGTTTGTTGAGTAAACTCAAGATTAACTATATTTGAATGGGATCCTAGCCTATTAGAAAGAATAGAGTAATCTTCCCGAATAGTAGTGAGGGCTATTATTTCGAATAAAATAGTGGTCCTAATCTTATTTGGTAGTCATGGTGTGTAATTAATTACTTGCTTTTTGTTACATTTATATTTTGTTTTGAGTGGAATTTACCTTGTTTAGTATAGTTGACATTAAATTAATGAACCCAATTTTTTGGATATAAGTTATGTTTGAGAAGAGATCTTAAAGTTAGATAGAAAATTGTATGCCCATTATGCAATTATGCTATAATCCCTATTGAGGATTCAGTGACAAAGTTTTAGTGATATGTCAAAATTATATAGATGACAAAATCTAATGATATTTTGAGTTGACTAATGACTTATAAACTTTGATGACAACATGTAAGATATATGTCAACACCATAATAGCAAGATGCAAGAGGTTGCATAGAGTAGCATTGAAAGGTATAGTACTTTGTTAGAATTGTTCCACTTAATTTAGCGTACTAAAAGCATAATTATGGACTACAATTAAAGACTTTGCCATGAGATGATAGTAGTTATCATTAGAAAAAAATGTTTGTATGACTTTTCTTGCCTATATGAGATATGATAGAGATCATATGTATTTCTAGTTCACGCTTATGAGTATTTGATACTGAATTTATATTTAATATTATTACAATGTTCAAAGCACGATAAGAAATGGATTGTTAAGTAAAAGTAGTTAATCCAATTTTATACAAATAGTTTGTACATGCTGGATTATTAAAAGAGACTTACGCTTAACATAAGTGAAAAAAAAATACAAAGTTGGGTAACCAAAACTATCCTTTTATACCATGTTGGTTAAATCAATATAACGAGAATCATAAAATTACATAAAAGGATATATGTATCCTTTTGATTATAAATTATATGAAACTTGTGAAACTTGTCAAGTCGAACAATAACCAAATCGACCTTTGGTGAAAAGATGATGATGGTAATGAATTGTTAAATTTATACATGTGATGTATTGGATGGAATAACAATTTATGAAAGGATAATACTTATATAATTCATTAAATTACTAATAACTTTATGTGATATAGTCATATATATTTAATGAAATAATGATTTAAAGTTTTTGAAAAGTTCAAATTATTTAAATCTAAATAAAAATTAAGCATTGAGAATGCTGAAACACTTCGATGAGATTGTTGTAGTGAGTTTTAAATTTTTGATTATCTGTAGGGAATGAGATTCTCTAGTGAATACCTTTACAACTAAATTCATAAGAGTATGGATTTAAGTAAGGAGAAAAATACATTATGAGATATGGTATATGTAGTATTATTTCTTTTATAACTATGCCTAGTATAATGACTTATCTTTAATAGTTCCAATTGAATCAATTAACAAGATTCATATTAGAATGATGTAAGGATGTGATGCTTAGCTTAAGCTTATATTATTTATTAAGTTTAGAACTAAATTGGGTAATGAAAGATTATGAGATATCTAAAAGATTGGATATAATTTTACAAACTTATTGAACAAATTGTTTGTTTCAATGTATACTTATAAGATAATGGTTATTATGATAAGCAGTGAGAGTAAGATGAAATTTGAAAAGTTCAATTGTCATGACAGAACATCCAGTTGGAACTATTGCCTTTACTAATCATTTGACGTATAGTTGAAAGGCTACGAGACATTGAAATATTTACTTTTATGATGAATTCAAAGAGTTTTTTTAGATGATTGTGAATTTATCATGTTTGCAAAAAGGTCAGTGGGAATATAGTTGTCCTCTATAGTAGGAGTATGTGGAGACATGTTGCTCATAGAGAATAACAATTCTAACTTTCAATTGTTGAAAATATAATTATCCAAGAACAACTCTTATTGGATAGAAAAAGGTAATAACTTAATTATGAGAATTAGATCTATAAAGATAGATTGGACGTTGTTCACTTATTCTAAGTCCAAGTACATAGATAATGTACTAAAGTTGTTTAGTATTTGAGATATCAGATACTTGTGAAGTATTAAAGATATCTATTACTCTATGTATGAGTTGATATTTGAGTTCAAGGAGATAAGAATATTTACATTAAAAGTAAATCCTAATTAAGATCTATTTACTTAGAATAATATCATTTAAGATTGGAAAGGTTCCAATGTAGCAATCGTTACTAAGTAAGCCATAATACATTTTTCAATTACTTTAAATGATTAATTGGATCAATAAGTTATTTAGTGAACTTAATATAATTCCTTTCATTGTTCAAGTCGATAATGTAATGTGAAACATTAAAGCCATTGGGTATGCAAAAGGAGCAAAGGTCTAATCAAAGATCCAAGGATGTATTAGACAATTTTTCTTAATTATGATGATAATTAAGATGGAAGTTGTAAGATTTAAGCAAGTGTTCACTATAAGGAATCTTGTAGAATTATCTTGTTAAACCACTAACCTAGCAGTAGTATAATTGTCATATGGTGATATGATATAGGATACTTAAACGATTGACTTAGTACAAGTAGGAGATTGTTAGTTTATGCCTTACAGCTAATCGATTTGGTTGTAGTTTAGTGACAATATCATTTAAAGACATTTTTTATCTTGTACATGTTTATATGTATATGATAAAGTCCATGGGATAATTATACATTGCAAATTAAATTATAATGAGATTATAATTATGAGATCCATATTACATTTATGTATTATCCCTAAATGTTCTTAGTCATTGTTATATTAAGTTTGGTTATTAATATGTTTTGTTTTTCTTTAAGAAGGAAGTGGTCGATCTCATAGACTAAAGTTTGGAGATACTTAAACAAACATGTGGGTACTTGTTAGAGAACAAGTTCACTGAACAGGCCCGATATGAGAAATCCATTTAGAACATTACTTGTATATCTATGAAATTCTCATTATGATTATTGTATAAATAATCCTTTGACTTGAGGTATCCAAAGTTATCTTGTATGGAGATTGCTATATTTTGATACTATTTTTGACCTACTTAATCGTGGATCGTTTAATCAGTAGTCATTGGATATAGCATGAACTGTGTGGAGGTAGTTATGTGATTAAGATATGATTCATCACCCTAAAGTAATTAGGGAAAATGTTCTGTTGTTCTCGATTAGTATTGATTCAAGAAATCCTTTTCCAAGTTAGAATGACATTTTGTAAATAGTTTTCAAATGTCATTAATTGGATCGATAGCTAATGGCGAAGAACTAATATGATTGGACTCAAAAAGAGTAGACATTAATTTCATACTCTATGTCTAATTGGAACATTGTATGATGAAATGATTGAATTATACGAAAAAAATCATGCATGAAAAGGTTAGTCAAAACTATTTAACATTCCTAAATATTTGGGTGGTCATGATGCGTTGCTAGACGCTAATCTTGATCTATGATTATAAGTTGTTTAATTGAAAATTAAAGATAAATTAAAAGGAGTTTTAATTTATCTAATTCTAATTATGAATTATAATTATAATTTATAATTATTGCCAACATATTTAGGAATCTAATGGGTCTCACATAAAGAATGAATTGAAGAAAGCAAAGATATTTTAATCAAGTTAGATTTGAATGTAAAGTTTGAGAAACTTTATGATATTTAATAAATAAGGATCAATATGAGATATTAGATCTTATTTGGGTATAATTGGTATTTAACTAGAATTATTTGTAATTTTAATTAAAATTTAATTGAAATTAGAATTTAATTTCAATCAAATTACTAAAATATCCAAAACATATTATAAATAGACTTAAGTTTTAATAGAGCTAGCACTTCTTACTCAACCCTCTCTATAGGAGTTATAGAGTTTTCTTCCAACCTAGTATGTAGATATAGTGAGAGGTCGAATATTTGTGTGATTATAGTAGTTGAAACGGATCGATTTCAGAAATAATTCGAGGGATACGACAAGAACAAGATCAAGCTTCAGAATAAGGTATATATTAAAATTTACTCTTTATTAGTATTTATGTATTAATCATTTTATAGAATTAAATTGATCTTGATTTTCGGGAAACTAATTTGAGAAAAAAATTTGTAATTATTTCGTTACAGTTATCTGATCTCGTCCCAATTTTCCAACATATTTATTCTTAACGTGTTATTTGGTGCTACAGCTTCAATAGCATCATGTAGTTATGCTTAAGAGACACCTTCTTTTCCAACTAGATATTTTCTAACAATTATTCATAAATGAATATCTCTAGTTACTAGTTGATGCAGTTGGTACCTATTTGAGGAATTGATTGAGCATGTTTTTAATCATATATAATTTGTTTCTTTCAAATATATAAAATCATACATATAGATTAGCCAAAGGGAGATATACACTCTTCGAGAACATGATGATCATCGATGGAAAATGACACATTACTAGTAAAAACAAAATTTAATTTATTCCGTCCATCGAGTAAGAGTACAAAAAGAAGACTTTCCAATTGGTCCAAATTTTGTTGTTTTCAATCATAGTCTTGTTAGTGAAATACATTAGAAGGTTTGGAAAGTATTATTTTTAAACTTCTTTTCGGTTAGGGTTAGTACCTAGGAGGGTGCAATGATAGTCGATGTCCCTCTGAAAGAAGCTTGTGTTTCACACCTTAATATAAAGAGAGAAATAGAGACAGGGTTCCAACTGCAGCAGAAGTGGACAGGGAAAGGAGTGAAATCGAAGAGAATTGGTAGAACTTTTGATTGAAGAGACATAAGTTTGGGGGTTCAAAATAATTAATGTGGAATGCACATATATACTCCCTCACACGCATATGTCCGTTGTGACTTGCTAGGGTTACAATTTTATAGCTTTGGTGACTATTGATATTGTTGTTAGGGTTAGCTTTTTTTTTTTTTTTTCTGAGAACACCCTACTTACAAGAGGAGTTAGCAGAGAATCGAACCTGAGACCTAACCGAAAGCAAGTCTTGTTCTCAACCATCGAACCACATCCCATGAGAACAGCTACAGTCTTTTATAGTAGCACCTAAGCTCGAATTAATCACAAGTAATTCATATTCAAATTCCTGATATATACACACATACATACTCGCAAGTTTATTTCGTTTGACCAACTGCCATCAACAGTAAATTGGAATTCCTCTTAACATAAATTCCAAGGTGTAAGGTGTGGTTCAAAAGGATTGAGAAAAGGTAGAAAGAGTTTGGAGGAGGGTCGATGTCCAAAGGAGTTTAAGATCCTGCTAGGACCCCCCAGGGATCTCCTTTTGCTAGTTACGCTAACGCTCTAGCTATCTGTCTCCACATTTTATATTGCCTCTCTTATATTTTGACATCTATTCAATTTTTCTTCCTCGGTAATTATTATTACTCTTTTTTGGGGTGCAATTCCTCCGTAATATTTTAACATGCACAGTGAGGAAGCTTGACGTTTAGCCCTCACCGCCCCAGCTTTGAGAGAGGTGGTGGTGGGGGACCACCGACTGGAGGGGCCTGATGAGTTCAACTTCAATGATTCGGTCCGCCGCATGATTGGTGGCCCAGGCCGACCACCACCGTCCTACGTGTACTAGTGTCCACATCCATCTCTAGCCATTCACCACCCAGCTTCTTCAGCTCCTTTACATCTTCATATTTCCACTATTGTTCTCCCTCCCTCTTACTTGTAATGTGAATCAAAACGTAGTATTCATTGCTGCCAAAACAGAAGTCAGAACTTTTTCTAAGGAAGCGTTGAATCTGTCAAAACCTGCACGCTAACAATATCTTCTGGGGTTGGTGCGGAAGAGAATAATAATTAGATTAGGTGAATATGTTGTAATTCCTTTCAAATGCATTTTGCAATTCTGAATTTTGATTAGAAATTGTTTGCTTGCTTCATCCTTTTCTTTGTTTAGTTTTCACTTACCAAGATCCTTACTCTCTATTCTTATACGTGTATAACTAAAAACTAACTATATTTTGCAAAAGATAACAGGCAAGAGCACTCCATAACGTATAAAAGAAGAAATTAATTGAAGGACCAAATAGTTCCCAGCCAAATTTGGCATTAACAGACTCGTACACCATAGCTTGATTCCAATATCTGGTCTAATTTTTATGCAAAGTCGATAAAGCTTTCTTAATTATTCTTTAGCCACAGACTCATGCATGAACTATTGTTTACTTAAAACTATGAAAGAATATCAATAATCTATACATTCAGTTGGAGAATCTTATTATCTCGTTCTCAGTCCAATGAAATTGTGTCTCGTAGTCATAGATTGATAATTTTCTGGCCTTTTCTTCTCGTTTTATATCCTTCGTTCTTTAACCTTTTCTTGCCTCCAAGTTGCTGTTGCTGATTTGTTAAGCAGTGATCATTGATGTTCAGTGACCACCACAGTATAGGGTCTGCTGACATGTGAAATTGGAGAAGTAATTAACTTCTCGTTCTTTATTTTCGTAGGTGGCTGCTTACCTCGTGACATCTAATTTCAAGTCTTTTCCATGCTATATCAATAAATCCACTGTAATTGCAAAATTAAATCCTACAAGTTGCAGTTCTGAAATTCTTATGGGATTATCTCAAACCCTTTTGGATGGATTTGTAGCACTATACTGTGTAGCCATTATGAAAAGAACGTAGTTCATAAGTATTTCGGGACTTCATTTGTACTCTGATAATGATTATTCCGACCGACATAAGGTATGGACTATATATGGAGGTCCTTAGTTTATTAGTCCTTATCCATATACAAAGATACTCCACAGTTGTCATTTACTTACAAGACTACAAAAGTTAACCATATCGAAACATATAAGTTGCAGGAGACTGAGCTAAACATTCATCACCATCTAAGTGGGATTCCATAACTTGGCTGTCCAATTTCTTAAGGATATCTCAAACCGACCACAAGCTTTGAAAGCCATTAATATTATTAACATCAAACAAATCCATGTCGGTTGATTCTCCACTTGTCTTCCTTAATTTGGGCTCTTTCGATAGTGATTTATGTCAAGCCAAGAACGGTTGCCAATGTTCAGATTCAATTGAACTCTAGAATTAATTAAACAAAACAAGTTCAAAATAATATATTCTCAATTTAAGTTATAAATTTTTAGTTAAAGTTATTAAAACGAGTCTAGTAATGAAAGTAAGTCAAGAGATTGGTGTTGAAGTTGTAATTCACTAGAAACATTAAAAATAAATGATGTTACATATTATCAATTTATAGTATAATTATAGTGATAATAGTGAAATTGCGGTTACAATTATGATTAAATTTATTACTGTAATTTATGATAATCATATTAGTATTATTTATAATAAAATATTTATTATTTGTAATTATTATACGTTAATTCATATTTTCATACTTTTTAGTTGAAAACTATGGTTCACACGTTAGTCATTAGTAGAACGATGCACAATAAATAAATTAATCCTTGCACTGTAGAGGAAAATGTTGTGTTACGTTTACATATATGTATGGTTGAAATGAGTTTATAACCTTGAACTTGTGCACTTAAATACTACCAAATTTGGATAATTCATGATTAGTAGTTAATTTCCTAGATTAAGAGGATTGAAGGCGAGAGTGGGGGTGGGGTCCCTATATTCAGAGGGCTGGCCTTAGGATGAACACTTGTCTTTTGCTTTGTTTATCTTCTACGTCAAGTGTTAGAACAACACTTTGCCAATGATCGCCTGACACGTGGTTTTAACTTGTTATCCCTAACAAACTCTTTCCATCTGCCTTCTCGTAAACACTTGTCGAGAAATCATTTGATAGCCGCAATCAACAGGTGAAATGACTAAACTACCCAGGAATATGTGGCATTGTCCGGTCGGATTGAAATTTTTTTAATTTTTGACTTTACAAAACTTCATCTAAATTAACGATGAAATTTCACTTTCACCCTTTACTTTATGTATTCTGCTGCATGCGAGTAGGATTGTCGATGTGAGGGTGACTTTGTGAATTTTCAACAAGTGGAGCCGGTAATGAGCCATCGACATTGCGGACATGGGAAATAGCACAATAGCTCGAGTTCGTATCTTTTATCTAATTTTATATTGTTTTATTTTGTCTCGCAAATTTTAGTAATTTATTTATATGAGTTCTGCATAAATCAAAACTCATATAAATAAATGATTGAGATTTATGAGACAGAATAAGACACAATAATATTGAACAGAATATCTATTTATAGTGTCTTATTCTGTCTCATAAATTTTAGTAATTTATTTATGTGAACCCCACATAAATAAACACGAAACTCATATAAATGAATGATTGAGATTCATGGGACAGAATAAGACACAATAATATTGGACACAAAATCTACCCCAATAACTCGGCCTTGTTATTGTTATGTAAGGTATTGCCAGCGTGGCATTGTGTGTTGGAAAGTTTGAAAGCGAAATGTGAGACAAATAGAAATTGGCCACTCACTGGTTAGAATTTGAAGTTGATGAAACGGAAACCCTTTCTTTTGTTTTTCTTTCTATTTTAACTTTTTAAATAATAAACTATATAGTCAACTTGTAGTTGTATATCACGGTAATAAAGCCTAGGGGTTAATTAAAAAATATTTAATTTTCAAAGTTAACTCGATCTTATAATTATAGCATCTACTTTAAAAATGTCAATTAAATGTTTAAATTTATATATTTGTTTAATTTTAACTCCATGTTATCCTCCAATGTTAGATGGGCGGAAGATAATGAAGAGCAGAGAGAGGATAAAATGGCTTATATTTACTGGGAGAAGTGGAAAGAGGAGGTTGGTGACTTAGTGCAGAAAGTAGGGTAAGTGACGTAAGAGAATGAAAGAGAAACCCCCACGCGGAATTCAGCGGTCCACCCTTCGCCTCTCCTATATTTCTTCCCCCACTCACATTTCTTTTTCTTCTTCTAAAGCCAATCCCCCTTCTCATTTCACCTTCTTCTTCTTCATTCCTTTTGTCTTCTTCTTCTTCATTCCTTCTGTCTTCGACCAGTTATACCATTAATAGTAAACACCATTACTACTACTACTTAAGTTAACTCTCTCAGATAAGGTAAGCCCGGCCCTTTGTAGTAATTGAATATGTAGACTGTCTTATTTTTTGCTTATTGTTCTTCCTAGTGCAAATTAAAGCTTTCAAGTTCTATGTGGTGGAAACCAGAATTATTTGATCCTTTTGACAAATGGGGTTCGAAACTTAACTCTTTTTACATCAGTTTTTCCACAGCTTGCTAGTCCTTGTCTGTATCTAAGGTAGCACATCCTTTGCCATGGAGCTTGATTTGTTGTCGCAATCCCTCTTCGTGCCAACTTCACTTAACTTTGGTCTTTCCTTGAACAGACGGGTCAGTTTAATGAACATGGAAAATAATTATACAGAGTTTGGTAAAAGGCTGTTAGAAAGTTGATTTCTTTGTTATTGTATATGTATAGGTAAAGTCTCAAAACTCATTAGGTTTCCTGAAATCTATCGATGGTCCTTCCTCTTCCTCCCTTTGCCACACTGTACTTCCAAAAGGGTTGCTTGATCTCTCTCTATCTCTCACTCTTAGTCTCTGTGAGAAGCACCAAGTCACTAAAACTTTGACAAGATAATCTGAAGAAATCAATCTTGACAGTTTCACTGAAACACTAAATCCTTGACAAAAAATCCTTACCATGATAGGTTTTATGTACTTATTTCCTACATTCGTCTTTGAGTCTGTATTTTATCGGAGAGCCTAGCCATTGAGGAACGGGAAGGAAAGAAAAGAGATCAGTTTGTGCCATGGAAATTCTCGACAAAGAGACAACGTGGCAGAGGCGGTTTCAGCAACAAAGACATAGACTCAGCAAGTGCCTCCATCAAGAGTGCTTTTCTTTTTTCTTTTTAGTATCAACTTGGTCTCTTTGCAGGCTTGATCCAATGGAAGAGTGTCTCTCTTTTTGCACACCCTAAGCTTTTCTCTTTCGAGAAGCGCGTGCTCAAATAGTGATAACGTCATCCTCCTTTTCCACCATTTGCCAATTCTGCTTTCTGAACCAAATATAAAACACACACCCCACCCCCTAATGCCTCTTACTGCTTCATGTCTCCTCTCTAATGTCATCAGTTTATAACATGACTAGTTTCCAAAAAGTAGTTTTTGTTTCTATCCCTTTTCTTTTCTCTGAATTGGGTTCTGTTAAATGTCAGTAGTTTATTAGTTAATTAATGTTTACTCTTTTTGTAGTAATGGAAACACCGTTCTTGTTGAATCATTTCTATCATTCACCAACACAAGACAACATCATTAGCACAAACCTCTAGTTGTCCGTTTCTTAAGACCCTGCACAAGTAGGGGCCCTAATAAGTAATAAGCTCTTGAACTAATTATAATCACTTAGCTTTTATCAAAAACATACTCTCATGATTTCTGCATTCCTTGCCCTTTTACATCTTTTTTTTTTGTGTGTGTCTTCTATCGTCATAAAAGGTCATTCTTTCTCAAGGGAGGGTGTTTTTGTTTTACAACACGCGCTTATTTTTCCTTACATAGGTAAGACGGTGTGAGTGTTGCTCGCCACCCAATAAGTTGATGATTATAGCTGATAATACTTGTCATCTTCTTACTTGGAGGGGTTTCGTCATTATTTATTAGCAATTTTTTTTTCCTTCTATATAGCTGTCAATTCTACAGCTTTCCCTTTTTAGCTTTCTCTATTCTCTGGTCTTCTATTCCAATACAGTAAGTTCATTAGCATGGTTATGATTAAAAGATGATGAATTGAAGGGACATTTAATAATGGTGAAGCTGGTGAATTTGTTGCAGTAGAAGGTGTTTTGATGGAGTCGATGGAGTCTTGCGTTCCACCAGGGTTCCGGTTTCACCCCACAGATGAAGAGCTTGTAGGGTACTATCTGAGGAAGAAAGTTGCATCACAAAAGATCGATCTTGACGTTATTAGAGATGTAGATCTCTACCGAATTGAACCATGGGATCTACAAGGTATTCTGCTTTACATGTTGCTTCATTTCCTTTCTAGGGTTCTCAATGATACAGAAATATCACTTTGTTTAGATGAGAGTCATATTTTTAGGGTTTAATAAAGGATCGAGTTAAGGGTTTCCTATAATTGTAGAGATTTACATACTAGTGAATGCATTTCCTTAAAAGTTCACTCGAAACAAAGCCAACGCCAACTAACAACTTAGGTCATATGAGACAAATTATATAGTCATATTGTGATTTACAGAGACATGCCGGATCGGGTACGAAGAACAAAACGAATGGTATTTCTTCAGCCACAAGGATAAGAAGTATCCGACGGGGACAAGGACCAACAGAGCTACTATGGCAGGGTTTTGGAAGGCAACTGGGAGAGACAAGGCAATTTACGACAAGACAAAGCTGATTGGAATGAGAAAAACTCTTGTCTTCTACAAAGGAAGAGCTCCAAATGGGCAGAAAAGTGATTGGATCATGCATGAATACAGGCTTGAATCCGATGAGAATGGTCCTCCACAGGCAAGCATAACTCATCCTTTGCTGTTAACCTTTACTTCAATCTTTTTTCGTAATCTCTAAAGGTGAAGTGAAATGTAATTCATGGTTTTTGTTTAATGGCTTTATGAACCTTGAGAGTTAAGAAGAGTCTCTTTTATCAGGTAATATATAGGTGGAAGCTTCTTAACGTACATATAGGATAGGAGACTCTCTAAAGAGAATTAAGAATTCATTACTATCAATTCACGTATAAAAAGTTCTACAGTAATTTTGCTCCTTAGTTCTCCTTCTTCCCTTTCTCCACTCAACAAAAGCCTCTCTTTCTTAATGGGCAAAGATAATTAGCTTTAATCAATTCCTCATGCTGTCTCTTTTCATGTTATAAAACCTCCATAGGTTTAATTGTCAACAGAATTGGGTGAGGTCTTGTCGGCTCAAGGACACCCCCCCTCTCTCTCTTAACTGTAATTAAGTTCCAAAAGACAAAAGGCTTTACAGAGAAGTCAATTTGAACAATTTCTTTTACGTTCTTTCTAGTCTACCTCTATGTTTCCATGCATAGAGTCATAGAGCACAGGATCACTTCCACTCCCTACAAGTCAAATGGTTCTAAAGCATTGGAATAACTTTTCTCACCAATCTCGTTTGTAGCATAGGTGCTCTTTTCTTTGTGTTTCTTTTTGTCAAAAGAGATATTCCATTTCCCTTCCTTGTGCGGCAGCTTTTGGAATCCACTACTTCTCTTTCCAAAACAAAAAAATTGAACTTACAAAAGGGAAAGGAAAAGAAGAAGATTGGTAATAAATGAAAAAGAAGATTCAACTTTTTGGTGCAACACACACCTGGGTCCAATTGTCAAGTTCATCAATGCAAGAAAAACTTTACAACAAGTTTCTTACTTTTCATCCGTTGCCCGTTGAACTTTAATTTGCAGGAAGAAGGATGGGTAGTTTGTCGAGCATTCAAGAAGCGAACCAACAGCCAAGCCAAAGCCGTTGAAGGTTGGGACTCGTGTTATTTTTATGATGAATCAAGTGGGGTTAGCTCAGTGGTTGATCCCATTGATTACATCTCGAGGCAACCTCAGAGCTTCTTGGCTCAGAATTTCTTGTGTAAGCAAGAGATAGAAGCAGATAACTTAAGTTTCATGAATACAGATAGTTTTGTACAGCTTCCTCAGTTAGAGAGCCCATCACTGCCATTAATAAAGAGGGCAACAAGCTCAATGTATGTTCCACCAGAATATGCCAATAACAACAACGGCAATGCTGAAGAAGAAGAGCAAACCACAGGAGGCAATAAGAAAGTAACAGATTGGAGAGCTCTTGACAAGTTTGTGGCTTCGCAGTTGAGTCAAGAAGACAGATACGATGGCCATGGAGTTTCAAACTTTGGTGCAGAAAATAGTTCAGATATGCCACTGCTGTTGATGCAAAGTGGTAGAGATGAGATGAACAAGTATAATGGATTCTTAACTTCAAGCCCTGATGATATTGGAATCTGCATATTTGAGAAATGAAGAAAGGGAAGCCATCAGATTATTTTAATTGTAGTACTTTAAAAGCTTGATGATATATAATTTTGTACGAGTATATATATGCATGGTTTTCAATGAGTGAAATCATCAATCTCCAAATCACTTTTCTTTTATTTTGTCATTAACTAACTCTTTAAATCACAAAATCAATATTAGTATTTATAAGTCTTTTTTTTTATAAATCAGTAAATTTTAGTATTTATATGTCAATCTACTGATTAATAAAAATATCTTTAAGAAATTTTAGTTAATAATTTATGTCAAAATTTTTTAATTTTGACATAAATTACAATCTTTACATATAATCTTTTGTTACTGAGGCTAATTTTTTTTTTGCTATTAAATTACAATTTAAAAAGGTTTGCACCTTTATTGACATAATTAAAGAGCTAAATTCCTTGACTTGGCTTTCGGTTAAGAGTATCATAGTCTAAAACTAGACATATGTATATATGATTACCATACGCCCAGAACTAATGGATTGATTGTTTCAAAGATAAAACGAAGTAATTTTTTATACAATCAGCAGCAGGATGGCTATGTAGCTATCGCTTTCACAACAATTGCTAAAGCCCTTTGTCCTTACCGACCTGCCAACCATTTGTCTGTTCAACAATGATCAATTCTATCTACATTCAGCAATACAGTGGATGAACTTTTGTATACAGGTTTTCTACGATTTACGCACTTCGTTTTTGTTATCAAACTGTTTAAACTGACCAATTTGATAGAGACAGGCTACGAGTTAAGTCCCTTCTTTATAACCAAAATGAGCATAGACGACAATTTTTGCTCCATTGAATTCAGCAAAAGTATGATAGATAGCTAAGTGGTCACCTGTTGCAGCAATGGTTTTACTTGTTAGTTTGTATGACAAGGAAGGATTCAACCATTAATGTTTAGCTACAAGTTCTTGTATGCAAATACCAGTTGACTGGTTAACGAAACACGTTTCCAAGAATACTATGTGGAGTACTCATCTAGGATTTTGCATGGAAACAACCTTTAACTCAAATGCATGTATCACTAAACACATAGAACGTTATTTAGTAGGAAGAATGAACGAGGATATATGTGTGTAGATGGAGATGAATTAAGGCAAAGGCATGGGAACGTTTCCTTGTGTGGGGCATATATGGGGCCATAGCTTGTCTAGCATGCACTATCCTGCTGGGCGTGCTTTCTTTCTCACAAATTTTACCATCTTCTTCATAAATCTTAGCTTCACGTGTCTTCTTAGTGCAACACATCACCTAATAAACTGGGAGGCATGGTAGTTCTTTAATAAATTCCGAAAGGGTTTTGCATGATAATTATAAATGATTCATATCTATGTCCAAACGATTCCTGCAGAGACATTTGCTTTCTAAGGGTATATTTGTGCCCAAAAAAGAACACTTCTTTGATTGGACAAGCAGCTACATTTGTGTCGTGTCCCTTTTACACACGATAGGTGGACCAAACGGTCCAAATTTAACACTTAATATGGGTCCAATGTTGCTAATTCTTGGCATTTTTTCAATATCTAATTTACTATTTAAAACCTTGCATAACAGTTATCAATTGCATATGGTAGCTTAGATGCAACAACAAAGCAACTGAGGCATCTAATACAGGTGTTTTTCATTTGTTGGTGGTGGCATGTATATCTATCTTGCTGACACAACATAGAAAGTTTGAGGTGTTACCAATGATCCCATTCATCAGCTTCTATTGAAAAGAAGCTTTAATTATTTCGAATCGATATCAGAATCCTCTGATGGATGCTCGAGTCCTTTCCTTGGACCAAATTGAGGTAAACCTGTCAGCATTAGGACTGTTGGTGATCAATGTCAAATGATGAAGATTTACAGTGAATTTTTTTTAGAAAAAAGAAAAACAATATAAGGAGAAGCTTCAATTTGAGAATAACCTCATGCTGGAAATCACATTGATTCTTCAAGTATCACTTTTCCACCTAAACCTTTATTTTAGGGTCAATTATATTGTCCTAATGATCATACCAATTGTTCTTTTTGATGAAGATAAGGCAAGGTTAGATTTAATTGTACCTTTTTAAGCCAGTGAATACTATCAAGATACATGTATCCTCAACCTTAACTAGATAATTAATGTATTTTCTGTTTTAAAAATATATATAAATTATTTGTACATGGACCTTAACAAACACGTCTGCGTTCCAACCTCCTACTGGTTGATATGGAAAGTTATATTTTCTGATGATGGAGAGTCCTAAACAACCCTCCTGAATTCATACCGTAGCATTTTCATTTGATAATACATGTTACCTTACAACAGCATCTGGTTTAATCACTCACTGACCCAGCGTCCCTTATCACCAATCAGTTGCCTTTCATTAGGAATGATTGCGGCACTTCAATCTTCATAATTCCAATGCTAGCTACTACTACTATTCATTGTTAATGGCGTCTGAGACTCTGAGGTGATTGATAATCAACTCAAATAGACCCTGCACCAACAAGTAATCACTACTATCACCTTCAACGCCATAATTCAATATTCCCTCAAGATTAGTCGACAAGCCTCATGACTAACTTAGACCCTATGCAACACTAACCCTGTCTACAGATAAAGAGTTTCTGGTCTTTTTCACGTTGAGAAAATGTGAAGAACTGTTGGAATTGGACCTTTTCATTAGGAGACCCCGCCAAAAAGAAATGTTCACCTCAAGAGACCTGTGCGGCAGGAGGAGAAAGCGGCCAGGGTGTGGACCAATCAGGTTCCACCAAATGAGTGCCAATGAAACTTTGTTTGACTGATCACAGACCCCGAAAAGAATGTCTGTTCATCGTGATTCTCACATTCTCTGAAAATGTACATGCTTTGTGAACACATGGTGTCTGAGGCCTGGTCGGAGATGGTGGCGTGTGAAATATAAAATGCTTATGGGCCAACCGAGAGCATCCACGTTGAGGAGATAATGGAGGAATATGGACATGGATATAGTAATTAGTGTGATGGTTGACTGAAACCAAAAGAAGGTTTGGCCTGTTTGGAGTTTACAATGATGTAAATGATGGCACGCAGCGTAGGAACCAGAACCCCACACTTGATGAGCTTTTTATGCAAGGATAAGGTGTAATACTTTTTAACAGGAACAGTTATGCCGTTTCTTATCCTTAATGCTCGTAAATATGTTGCAAGAAAACGAATCAAATTCCCTCAGGTAAACCTTTACAGATCAAGAAAACAGTTAATAATTGATAAGCTTGATTTTTATATGCATATGGAATGGTTAAATTGCCTTTGGATAATTTTGAGCAATTTCTAGTTTATTGCAATTAATTTTATTGAGCAAGAATTTTCAATTAGAAGACATGGTGTCCTAATTAGGATGGAAGCTCAAGTTAGAAGAAAAATAATTAGCCTTTCAAAAAAAAAAAGAAGAAAAATAATTAAATAATTAATTGTAGAAGTAGATAATTATTGCATCCATGATCATTATGTATCGACTGCGTCAGAAAACGCACCAATTCAATAATCTAATTGCATTATTACAGTAGAATATAAAATTATACTAATTCTAATCATTATTTACTAAATTTTTTATTGGTTTTAGTTTTCATTTTAAATGCATTTACCATTTCGTTATTGTATAATTATCAAACTAATTACTTGACTAGCAAAGGGGGATTAAAGTTTTGGTATTTACTAAGTGGTCCTTGAGAGAATCATAATTGAATTTGTTAGTTCTTAATAATACTTTAAAGGATGATGAATTGAGTGTTTAAAAAATTTAATAAAAATTTCTAACTTAAATACTCAATTAGCGACAATTAATATAAATATATAAATCAATCAAACAATTGAACAACAAGTTAAAGAGGATTGGGAATAGATAATGTAAACCGATTTATAGTGATAAATAACTCTTACATAGGTTCACTCCCAAGAATCATCTTAAAATGCTACTATAATTCTTCTAATTTCAACGTCAAGAATAAATTTTGTATAATCCTTTTTGACAAAGAAGAACTTTTTTACAATCTTCTTTTAAGGTGAATAGGAACTTTAATACTAATTAAAACACTCTCAAATATAATAATATAATGTCTTAACTAAATTTTGCTACTCAAAATACCTTACTTTATCACTTATAGTTTCAAAGGACCTCACTTGTACAAATATAAGACAACAATACTCAAATGATTGAAAACGCTTATAAAAGTATGTAAAATATATCCAAATGCTTTTTAATGCTAAAACTAAGAGAGAACATTTATTTATAGGCCTACTAACTATTAGAACCAAAACTTAGTCATTACAATAACCAGTTGTAATCCACTCGACTAGTGTGTATAGAATGCATAGATTCAATACATACAAGTTGACCAATATAACATATTAGTTGATCAGATCCTAAGTCTCTTGTTAATCCTTCAAGTTCATTACAAGCCATGAAAGACTTAATAATCTTTTGATTGGGAAATTAGTTAACATGTTTATTTCGTGGATATTCAAGATGTGATTTTCTTGTTTCATAGATAATGTTTGTAGTATACATTGTCCTGAAGAGTAAAAATTAAATTTGTTACTCCATGCAATTATGAAAATGCTTCACCATGGTTAAATCCTTTGACTTGATGGCGTGAACGAATGTGGTAGGTTGATCGAAACTTTTCTCTTTTTAAGCTCTATTATCCAATTATATTTTCTTTATTTGGAGACAAATAATTTTTCAAGTTTAGAGGAGATAAGTAAAATACGAAAGATATGATGCCCTTGTCTGAGGTGTAACTTACCATCACAAATAATCACCAATAAACTGGTGAAAAGCTCCCGATATCCTGAGCATGGACTTTGGTGTTCACTTTTAGACAAGGACAAGTACTTCAAATTTTATGATTGGGTAATGGAAACGAAAGACCCATCACAACTCCGAAGTTAAATGTGCTTGGGCGAGAGTAGTATTAGGATAGGTGACCTCCTGGGAAAAAAATAAAGACCCATCAACATATAACCATTGAGGGGACCTTAAATCATAAAGATCCCGATAAAAGTTTTAGCTGTAAACTGATTCACGATGATGACTCCCATTCAAGAGTTTAGGAAGTGACCCGCAGTGAACAAAAGGCAGACCACACATTTTGGCAACCTCAAGCTTAAGAAATCCATGCATCATAATCTCCAGATATTAAACCAACCTATCTATTCCACAAGGAACCAACGAGCCTAACAGCATGGTAAAAGAAATACTGAAGCATCATAAACTAGTTTATGAAGGTCAATGTTCTCAACCATTAACCTTAAGGGTACTTAAGATAAATGCATAGATATTGGACACATATCAACCACAAACAACAGAAATATATCACGAGGGCAAAAACCAGAAGCTTAAATCCAGGAGGCAAGGGCTATGGGAACAAAAGTGTACAGAAATGTCATATTCTAATTCCAAATAGAGAATAAATACGAGTAAATTCAAGGGGTTATTCTATTGTCATCGATTGGTCCTCAAGAACTTTATTGTTTGTACAAAGTACCCTTAATTAAGCAAGCAACAGCTGCTACCAGCTCAAATTACAAAAGCACAGGGGACCTGGTGGTAGAGGAGTCCATTACTAGCCTAAATAAGAAAAGCAACAAACAGCCTTTAGGCCCTTTCACCACGAATTCGTCGGGCAAGTTGGATATCCTTAGGCATGATGGTCACCCTCTTGGCGTGGATAGCACAGATATTTGTATCCTCAAACAACCTAACAAGATAATCCTCAGTAGCCTCTTGAAGTGCAAGAACTAAATGGCTCTAAAACCTCAAGTCCGTCTAAACAAGAAGGGAAAAAAACAATAGACGTTTAATTTATATTCATAAAAAAACAAGCACAAAAACTCAATTCAGGAAAAGAAAAATACCTAGTTCTAGGAACTTATACCTTAAAATCTTGTGCAATTTCACGGACAATACGCTGAAAAGGCGGCTTGCGGATTAACAGTTCAGTGCTTTACTGATACTTGCGGATCTCACTATTCAAAGGTTGTGTAAATACAATGATCATGTAAAACAATGAAACACAGCAAAAATCAATGATGAAATTTTACAAGCATATAAATTTTCTTCTCTTCTTCTAGCAAAGGACCCCTACCGAAGTGTCACAGTTCCTGGTTTTCAGTGCAGACTTTCTTACAGCCTTTAAATAAATTTTAAAAAATGTAAAGATGAGAAAAATATGGATTAGAACAACACTTTGAATAATAGTTAGCATAACCAAGTTGACAGTATTAATGAAAATAAGCACTCATAACAAATTTTGCAATTTGGATTCTTAAATAGATTTTGAGACAAACATATCGTAGTAAAGCAAGTGTCTAATCCATCAAAATCTATGAATGATTTGAAATATGAAGTTATGAAAAAACAAAGGAAAAATAATAGCATATTCCTCGAACAGAAGAATTCATTTCTTTCAATTGCGATGCCAAAGTTAGTTCCTACCTAAGAAGCACGGATACGGACACGGACACGAACACGGGACACGACACGGACACGGACACGCGGACATGCCAACTTCTAAAATTTAGTGGACACGGACACGGCATATATATATTATAAAATTTAGAATTATGAAAAAAAATTAAAATTCATATTTCAAGACTTCCAAAAATACAAAATCTAAAAAAGCATAGAACATATATTTCATTAAGCAATTTGTCTATAATATCCAAAAGTAGAATTAGTCATTCACATGGGTATTTTCAACAAAAAAATTTAACTAAAGTATCCACCCTCTAATCACTTTATTCTCAAACATTGGCATTGCTTTCATCAGCAAAGATCATACTCTCCAACTCTGGTTCATCAAGTGAAAGATTGGCAAC
>JAOQMR010000211.1:19479812-19491317 GCA_027563865.1 Erythroxylum pelleterianum | reverse complement strand
TGAAATGCCTTTAAAGCTTTGTAAAACACTTATTACTGTTATTATTGAAATTGCAATTGGATTTGGAAAAATGCATGAATTTACGCTTTAGTAAATTTTTAACTTTCATGCCCTTCCTTCCCACAAAAGTTTCATGCTTTCAAGCCCGATGTTGAGCTCCGGTAACGGGGTCCAACAGACACTGTGAATACCCAAGACAAAAAAATAAAAACTGCAAAGCTGCCACAATCTTTGACTATTTATCTCCCAGTTGCCGTCAATCCCCCCTAGCTGATTTTGATCATCCTCAATTAAAAATCTCAAGCCTCCCCAAGTTGCCGCAAACACTTTTAGAGCTCCCCTAAGTCTTTGTGAAGTGGGCCCCTTCTTTTTTTTAAAAGTCCAGCCGTCCACTCTTGTGGTCTCTCTAGGTTTCTAATTAAATGAAGCCTTTCCAAAGTTGTCGTCCATCATGTTGCTGTCCCCTTTTGATTACATGATGTGGGCCCCCTTTTAATAGTTTCCTTTTAATGAATAGTGGGGCCCATATAACATACATGTCATAATAAAACTCTTGGCTTAGTCAACAAAGTGGTCTGTCATTAAGGCCCAAATCCCAAAGTAAATTCGCAGGTAGTCCAGCACTGTGTTACCTTCAATATGGTCATATTGAAATCTTCAGTTTCGGATTAGCAAATTTCGCTCCAAATTACGTAATTTTGTATTTCGTCACCTAAAATAAACAAAGACATGAATTACCAAAGCAACACAAGCAAAGCATCACAAAAACATACCAAAAGAACATAAAACACAAAGAATTAACATGACAAAAATGCCAGTTATCATATAAGTATCTCACAAACACTTTTAAGACCATATTTTTCAAACCTTCTATTACACCGTGCATATAACACCTATAAAATGGCCCCAAATCTTCTGTCCCTCTTCTCCTAACCCTATTCTGTCCCCTTCCCATCTGAGCCATCCATTTATATGGGTCCCACATGAATGGATGGCTCAGATGGGAGGTCTCACATGAATGGATGGCTCAGATGGAAGGGGGACAGAATAGGGTCAGGTGAAGGAGCCAGAAGATCTCCCCCTATAAAATGTGTTACTGTGTATATCTGGTAACAGCCACCGTGAGCATATCAAATGCATTTTTTTTATAACAATTATCCATAAAAATAAAACACGATTTTAATTTGCCTAACAACAATCGTAGATTTTTAGTATATATAACGGAAAAAAATTTATTTATGATACTAATTGAAGGATCGCAAACGTAGCGGATATAAAAAAACTGCAATCCTATATATATCTATTGCATTTAACAAACATACTAAAAGTAAGAACAGGCAAAAATAAATACATGAAATGTGAATTAATTGATACAGAACTTCAAAAATGCGAAGTCTTTATACATTTTACATTGAAAGATATGTTTCACTTTTAACATTTGATATAACTATGGTTAAATTTGAAGAACACTTCCTTCAAAAAATGAAAATAAACTATTTTCTCAAACTTTTTTCTTGTTCTTTTTTTTTTACGTTTTATCTCTGTACGATTTCTTTCCACCGTACCAAAAAAACAAAAATAATCTCTTACTCTTCATTATTTTTCATGTCTAGTCAAACGGAAAAATGAAAGAGTATATATTCAACGACTCTTTTCTCTTAAAGTAATATTATAACGTTACTATTTCAAGTCCTAATGTTTTCTTAACTTAATAATGTTTCATTTTGTTTTGGTTTTAAATGTTAAAACCAAAAACACAACCATCATGTCCAAAAAGCCAACCCCCTTTTTCTTTTTTTCTTTTCTTTTTTAATAATAAATAATTATTATTATTATTTATAAAATGAAATAAAATAAAACCATTTTATTATATTCATTTATTTTATACCAAAGAATTTTCAATATTAATTATATTTTCCATGCTTGTAAAAAATATAATAATGTCTTATAAATTATTTAAGAAATTATCTCAATAAATTAAATAATCATAAATATGAAATATTACACTCGTAAGTGTGTGACCACATAGGTTCATCACTAAATTGGTAATAATTAATCAAATTAATTACTAATCAAGGTTAATGTCTAACAAAGCTCCTCAACGACCGGATAGTATAAAGTAACAACCTTACAAAGATAGAATTTGGTTAAGGATAATATATGATTACCTTTCATCATTACAACTCCGGATTATCCTAAAGTATGGTTTAACTGTCAAATCTTATTGGATAACCAACTTTGTTACATTTCGGTCATTAATGATTGTGAATGACTTAGAAAACTCCTTTTTTTCACTCATTCAGTCGCCCTGGCTAAAGTCTTGAAACAACCATTAAGATCAATGATAATATAGAGCTCAAACTTATTACCTAGAGTCGATCGATCCCATCTTGACTCACCACTAATCAGATAGGTACTTAATTATATCCAATGATCATTCAACTAGTATTTTACACATTAAGTGTCCGACATAAAAACATAATAAGTGACCTATTCATTATCACGATAATTTCAGGTCAAAAAATATACATTTAAATCCTTATAAGAATATCTAACTTAACAGTTCATAAGTAATATTAACCATTGGGAATTCTCAGTTTGGTCAGTACAATGTTCATATCCCCATATATAGATGTATATATGTAACTTAATAAATAAAATCTATTAATATCTATTCAATAGATACTATTACATGTATATTAATCTAACCGGATCGTTAAAGTCTTTATTTGATGATCTTATTATTAAAAACACGTTTAGATTAAACCCTAAAGACGTAACTCTCATTATCATAATTTCTATTATAATGACAAACGCATAAATTTAATCAAAAACTTAACATATTAAAATTAAAAAAATAAATATAATATGATAAATCATATTATTAACCAAAACTAATAATCATAAAATTAATGTATTCAACCTATTACATAATAATTAAGTCATGGCATAATTCCAACAATCGGTCTCCAAAAAATAAAATATCCAATAAGAAACATAATAGAAGTGTAAAACATAATGGGAGTACAAGCATTCATCAAATAACAACGATATTCAATATGACATTCAACAAATCACTTGATTTTGTTTTTGTTTTACTTGAATTATATAATTGTTTTAGAGGAATCTCAAAAATCTCCTATTTCTTTCACACGTCCTTAAAAAAAATCTCAACAATCTCCTTTTTCTTTCACATGTCCTTTTAAGAGAGATGCTCTTTGATGAAAAGCTACATGATGCTTGATCTGACCGCATTGGTTTAGGCTGCCAAGATTTCTTAGTTCTATTAATACAAAGATTGTTGCTTCATCATCATCGTTGGTCTATGAAAAGTAACGAGTAGACTTCGCTTATCGATCTTCTGCAATTCGTTCCACTTTCTAGAAAATTAAACGAAGAATTATAAAAAAAAAAAAAAAAGCAACCATAACACGATAGTATATTGCCTTTAAAATTCCAAATATAGGACTTAGATAAGTGTAGACTAAACTAAATATAAACCAGCAATGAAAAGGTAACAAATTTGCCCAATGATAAAAGGAATCACCGAGTATGTCATCATCACTTAAAACCTGCCACGTGTACATTTATAGGCGACTCCGGAAACTTCATTCAATCGTGAATTGTTTCACATCAGGCGATTCAAGGATCGTCATTCAAACAACCAAAACTGACAGCCTATATTGACGAGCTTGAAAACAGTTTCCAGATTACATACAGAAGTAACCCCTTGGTTTATGCACATAGACTACGCTAAACCCATACACATGGCTAACTACAACCTCCCGTATTCACAAGCACCACACGAACCCATTTACAAGTGTTATTCGATTCAAGCAGCAGAGGCTTTCCTTGCCCTTTTCGCAGCAGGAGACTTGATCGACTTGGGCTGCTTGGGTTTGGCAGGAGCCGATTTCTTGGTCTTCTTAGCAGTCACCTTCTTTGCAGGCTTTTTAGTGGGGTTCTCAGGTTTGTTCACAGACTTGGTTTTTGATCTAGTGGTTCGGGTTGTGGAAAGTTGCTTCTCCGTCTTGCCCGCATCGGAGAGTTTGTAAGAAGCCTTGATCTTCACAAGTTTACCTCTTCCAGCAGAGTTCTTCAATTGCAGACCCAATATTTTCTTGAAGTTTGCGGGAAGAACTGCTTTGTGCTTTTCCTCCATGTACTTGGCTATGGCGTAGGGGCTTGACCCGCTTTTCTCGTTCAAGGCCAAGAGGGCCTCCTTTATCATCTGCGCCGAATCCAAAATTGTTAGCTTTCCATTTCCAGACCAATCAGACCGAACCCAGAAATGGAACTGAAAACCAATACCTGAAAGTATGGAGGATGTGACGCTGCTTTAGGCTGCTTAGACTTCTTCTCTTTTGGAGCCCTTGGCTTCTTTTCCTTCACCGGCTTAGCCCCCTCCGTTGCAGGCTGTTGCTCAACCACCGGAGGTACTTCGGACTCTTTGTTGTCTGCCATCTCAATAAATCAATAAGAAGAACAGAAATCTATACACCAAAACGCTTCCTCTCTTATGTTCATTTCTAAAAGGGCTTGTAGGCTTATATAGAGAAGGACGATCCTGCGTGAGACGTGATCAGTGGTCCATTTGAGGTGTCAAGGATTGCCAACGTGTGCAGAGAAGAATCCAGACGTACACGTGGAGGTTCAAGAATCGTTGTTATGGATTTTTTTCCATTTAGTGCGTAAACAGGAAGCTGTAGGAAAGGGAGATTCTGGATAGGATTTTTACGAGGGGTTCTGCTGCTTTTGGGTTGTGCTCTCTGGTAAAACCAAGAGAGTTTGTGTTTTCCGGTTGGCTTTGGACCTAAATATCCTTGAACTGGTTAGAGGTTTTGTTAATGTGATTTAAGGGGGTTGAAGATAAGCTAGTACAGATCATAATGTTGCTCAAAATTGGGAAAATGGATGATTATAGGTTGTCATATATAGTATGAAAGACAAACAGTACTGAGTTGCTTGTTTCACCAACTTGGTTTTGATTGTGTAGGCACGCAAGGATGTGGCTAAAAATGAGTTTGATCCTTTATTATGACAACATTCATTGTTTGGGTTCAACCTATAAATCAACTAAGAAATTTTTTAATTTGATTATATTTTTTATATGATTTTTTTTAATTTAATAGAGGACATGAGTGGAGGAGGAGTAAACTTAGTTTCTATAACTTGATTAATAATAGTTTTGGTGAAAATAATAAAATAAAGCCTAGTTTAGAAGCATAAATTCAATATTACAAAAAGATATTGTTTTCTCTTTTTTCACTTTTTGATCCTAAGTTTGAAACTATTAATTTAAAGTTCAAACTTTCTTAGAGGTCCAAAATTCAAATCTATAACCATGAAAAGCTCGAATCATTTTTGTTAAGAAAAATAATAATTATTTTAAAGTTTAATTCAAATTAAAAGGCTCAAACAATTTTTGTTAAGAAAATATTTTTTTCAATTTTTAAATTAATAGAACTTATAATTACACTTATTTAATTAAGATACCCATTCCAATAAAATCGATTTTACTTTAGCCACTCTTTCTTCTAAAATATTTGTCTTTTCTTTTGATTAATAAGATCTTTTTATGGTTAAATCTTATCCAATTCTTTTACTTAGTATGTCATTAAAAACATGTTCAACTTTTATTTTATTTTTAAGTTAATCAAAGATCAAATTTTCTTTTTTCTAAACCTATGATACAATTATAAGAATCTAATTAATGGATTTTATTTAAGACCTTAAATAAAATTAAAAAATCATAGCATTTAACTATATGTTTTAAATTTTATTTTAAATCTTAATCATCATTTTAGGTATTTAATAAAGCAAAGACAAAAGCTTAAAAGATATCATGTCTCTCTCTAGGATGGTTATCATACTTCTCTTAAAAACTTCTCTACGACCTTTCGGCCTCCTTGTACCATAATATGCTCTTAACCTTTTACTGTCTCCTCTACTATATATATCCTGTGTGTCTCCGTTTCTATTGCTCCATCCCTCCTCTTCTTGCTTTTGACCATGCATTTCCAATCGAGCTTCTCTTTTACCTCTTATAATCTTGATTAGTTTGTTTTCCATTTCTAATGCTCCATCCCTCCTCTTCTTTCTTTTGACCATGCATTTCCAATCGAGCTTCTCTTTTGCTTCTTATAATCTTGATTTGTTTGTTTTCCATAAAAACTACATGCATATTTGTCCTTTTATTTTGCTCCTATTCTCGCCCTTAAACTAGATATTATTAATAGCAATTGCTTTTAAGCTGATAGAACCTACTATTATTAGCTATATACACCTTTCTTATTTCTTGTTAGTGTTAGTATAATGTCTAAGTCAAATCAATTATTCTTGGATCCATTGACCTTTCCACCCCTCATTCCAAGCTTTTCCATGAGAGCTTTTAAGAGTTAGCTACCCAACTCAGGGGATATAAGCCATTATAGGAAAAGAATAAGGTTCCCATTCCCTTCTCCATTAACCCGTCCCTAAATTGGAAACATTTTGTTAGATAAAGTTCTAGTGAACCCTCTGACTATTGTACTCCTAATAAATCCATGGTTCGTCTTTTTATTGGAAGAGACCTCTTTTCCTAGCAATTAATGATTGGGCTCATAGTAGTTATATAAGGAGAGGAATTCAAAGGGGTAATCTTATCAAAAGAAAATCTCATATTATTTAGATTCCCCTCAAAATTGGGGGTTAAAGAGATCTTTGGATCAAGACCTTCGCAATTCCATAATTTTCCTATATTCCTTTAAAGCTAGAGGTAGTTATAAGCTTTAAAGCTATCAAACATGAGCATATTCTTATCTAGAATAATTTGCTTAACGTGCCTTTAGAGTACTAATCTGCTAAAGGACTTAGTACTTTAGCAGTTTCATTGGAAACTTGATTTATATAGAAGACACTATGACAATGAGGAAAATAATCAGGTATGCTAAAGTATGTCTTAATATCAAAATGAGTGATAATTTACTAGATACTAATTTACTAATTACCATACCCATAATGAGACTTGGATAAGATGGAACTTTATTTTGAGGATTTTACCAGGGTTTCATACCAGTGAAAACCTACACTTAAACAATAAGGACAGTGGTGGTGATCAATAAGTATGAGGTTTATTAAAGGGGATTATGAGAACCTGATGAACTTTGGATATTTAGACATAAGTGAATACAAGGGTTAATAAAGATACACAGTAGAAAGATGAACTCAAGAAATAAATAAACTGAAATGGTAGGGCAAGTCCAGCCTGAGGATAATGGCACGTTTATAACCAATTAAGAGCTCAACCTAGACAGTTAGAATTATGAATTGTTTAAAGAGGGTGAAGCAACTACAATGAAAAACCCATTGGAGGAAATAAAAATTGAGACTAAAAATAGTATGGATAGGAATATTCAAACATCAAAACATAATGAGGAGGTTAGTAACATGGATGGAGATAAATTAGACAAGTCAGGTAAGGAGTTTAGGATATAAAGTAGAAGGAAATCATCAAGGAAAAGAAGATCCAAGGGATCCACTCAATCTCCCTTTAAATTTTTATGGTGGCTTGGAATATGAGGGGCATACACTGGCCCAAGAAAGAACAGTCTTTAAAGGACTTCATTTTGGAAAATAAACATGCTTTAATGGGGATATTGGAAACAAAACGTAAATATGAATATATTTTGAAGCTAAAATTACTAGGAAAAACTGGAAATTCTTGTTTAATCACTATTTCCATCGCTTTAGTAGGGTAGTGATTGTTTTTAACCCAAAGCTAGTAAAGGTCAATATCATATAAACAAGTGATTAGTTGATACACTTTAGGGTCTAGTTTCTACAAGAAATAGTAAGGGTGGCTATTTACTTTGTGTATGGATCCAAGTTTGGGTTTCAAAGGCAAATAATTTTAGATGATCTCGTAAGAATTCATCCTATTAATAAGTATCCTTAAATGATCCTCAGAGATTTTAATAGTACCCTTTATTCATTGAAAGTTACAAGCAATATTTGCTTAATAAACCTCAAAGAGGGTCTAAAAGAATGTGTGGATAAATTAGATGTGACTAACCTAAAATTCAAAATACATCGTGCAATAAGTAAAGCCAAGGATGGAGGTTAAGTAAGAAACTAAATATGGCCTTAGTAAATAAGGATTGGTTGAAAAAATTATCAAGAAGAGTAAAGCTACCATCATAAAGCCCTTGTTCTTAGACCTCTCCCTAATTATCATAAAGGGCTTATTCAATATAGGGATTTTGAGGAGATGACGAACTTCAATATTTAAAAAGAAGTGAATATGAGGGTCAAAAGAGAAATATACAGTAGGAAAAAGGTGGTGAGAGAATGGAAGATGAACTCAGGAAGCAAAGAAATTGAAATGGTAAGGTAAGTCCAGCCTGAGGACAATGCACAATCATTATCATCCAAAAGCTCAACCTAGCTAATCAGAATTATGAATTACCTAGGCAGGGTAAAGCAATTAAAATGAAAAGCCCATTGAATTAAGACTCAAAATAGTATGGATGGGAATATTCAAACATCAAAACATAATGAGGAGGCTAATGACTCGGATATAGATAAATTGGACAAGTTAGGTAAGGAGTTTATGGCAGAAAGTAGAAAGAAATCAAAGTGAAAAAGAAGATCTAAGGGATCCATTCAATCTCTGGTCGCTTAGGATATAAGAAGGATCAACTGCCTTAAGAAACAATATTCCTTAAAGGACTTCATTTTGAAAAATAATCATGCTTTGATGGGGATCTTGGAAGCTAAATGCAAATAGGAATATATTTTGAAACTAAATCACTAAGAAAACAATAGGAATTATTATCTATTCAACAATACCATCACTATAGTAGGATAGTGATTATTTTTAACCCAAAGCTAGTAAAGGTCAACATACTATAAGCAAGTAATCAGTAGATGAACTTAGGGGTCTAGGTGTTATAGGAAGATGCAAGGGCAACTATTTACTTTGTGTACAGATCCAATTTTAGGTTTCATACAAATTTCTTTTTGAATGATCTCATAAGAATACATGCCACTAATAAAGACCCCTAGATGATCCATGGAGATTTTAATAGCACCCTCTATTCATCAAAAGTTATAGGTAATGTTTGCTCAAGAAACTTCAAAGAGGATTTAAAAGAATTTGCGGAGAAATTAGGTATGACTAAATTAAAATACGAGGGTTGTTTCTATATATAGTGCAATACAACATGGCCCTTATAAATGAGGATTGACTGAAAAGATTCAAAAATAGTGAAGCTACCTTTATAAAGCCCTTGTTCTTTGATCTCACACTGATTATCATAAAGTCTTGTTCAATATGCGATTTTAAGGAGTTGATGAACCTAGACATTAAGAAAAAGTGAATATGAGGATTAAAATATAAATACACAGTAGGAACAAGGTGGTGGGATAAGGGAATATAAACTCAGGAAATAAAGAAAATGAAACGATAGGTTAGGTCTAACTTAAGGACAATGGCACAATCATTACCATCTAAGAGCTCAACCAAGCCAGTTAGAATTATGAATTGTTTAAAGAGGGTGAAGCAACTAAAATGAAAAACCCATTGGAGGAAATAACAATTAGACTCAAAATAATATGGATGCAAATATTCAAACATCAAAACATAATAAGGACACTAGTAACTCAGATGGAGATGAATAAGATAAGTAGGGTAAGGAGTTTGTGACAAAAAGTATAAGGAAATCATAGAGGAACAGGAGATCCAAAGATCCACTCAATCTTCCTATATATATATATATATGTTGGCTTGGAATCTTAGGGGCATCAAATGCCCTAAAGAACAATAGTCCTTAAAGGATTTTATTTTGGAAATTAAATATGCTTTTATAAAGATCTTGGAAATAAAATTCAAATAGGTTATATTTTGAAACTGAAATTACTAGGAAAAAAACAAGGAATTCTTGTTTATTCACCAGTACCATTGCTATGGCAGGATAGTGATTGTTTTCATACCAAAACTATTAAAGGTCAATATATTACAAGCAAATAATTAATTAATGCCCTTAGAGGTCTAGGTACTATAGGAAAAATGCAAGGGTAGTCATTTACTTTGTGTATAGATCTAATGTTAGGTTTCAAAGGAAAATTCTTTAAAATGATCTCATCATAATTTATGCCATTAATAAGGTCCTTAAAAGATCCTTAGAGATTTTTATAGTACCTTTTATTCATCTAAAGTTATAGATATGCATGCTTAAGAAACTTTAAGGGTATCTAAACGAATGTGTTGAGAAATTAGGTATGACTAACCTAATATATATATATAATGTAATAAGCAGAGCCAAGGATGGAGTATCAGTAAGAAATTGGACAAAGCCTTGGTGAATGAGGATTGGCTAAAAAGATTCAAGAAGAGTAAGTCTACCTTCATAAAACCCCTATTTTTAAAGGTCTCCCAAATTATTATAAGGTGCTTGTTTAATATATATAGAAGGAGACATTCCTTTAGGTTTAGTAATTTCTTATATATGATGAAGGATTTGAAGGGGTTGTGCAAAGAGGATTATCCAAGCAAATATCATGACATAAAGTTTATATTAGTGTTAGGAAGTTTGATGCTATCAAAGAGGAACTTCAAATTTGAATGCTAGAAGAGCATGATCCTATATAGAAGTCTCGACTATAAATGCAGCATTGAAGGCAATCTAAGAGGAAGTATATAAGAATCTAGGGGAACCCTATTAGCTAAATAAGAAGAAAAATTATCTTAAGTCATACTTTAAAGTAATTAGGAACTTCAACTTTCTTATTAAACAAAAATCTAGATACTTATGTCTTAAGGGAGGAGATAGAGAAACCAAAGTTTTCTACTAGGCTGACATGGACAGGAAGAATACAAACAAAATTAGCTCCTTAATTTTAGGGAATATGGAATGTTGAACAAAGGGAGGTTCTAATCAAGATTTTGATGATAACAAAACATAAGTACTACTAATGAGTTTAAAGTTGTTGTTGAGATGGAATATGAGAGTAAAATCTTACTATATCCAAAGATTATGATAGAAAAGACAATGTTTGTTATCTTCAATATCAAGATCAAGTCAAGAAGAAGATTAAGATACATCAAGATTATTTCATGTATTACTTATTGTAAGCTCATCTTGATTCTCTTTGGTAGTCTAAAAGGCTCACCATGCATATATAATTCATTTCATTGCATATCATAAGTTTTTATATTCATTAAGAGGTATCAAAGATTTTATTTTTAATGTAAAAGCCTTTTGATCTTTTAAATATTCTTTGAAAAACTTTTTGAAGTGTCTTTAATCATAATGACATTAATCAAATTGATTTTGAATATTTAAAGGTGTTAAAATCATATTTTTGAGGTGTTTGGTGGACCTATATAGGTTAGTAGTTAACTAATATACACTATAAGAAAAATCCTAATTAGCGACGGTATTGTACCGACGGACAGTTTATCGCATGGAATTGGCTACGGTTTGACATCATCCGTCGGTGAAAGACATAAGCATTGCGACGGTT
>JAOQMR010000211.1:19457030-19468502 GCA_027563865.1 Erythroxylum pelleterianum | reverse complement strand
AATCATAATAGATGTAAAATGATTGATCTTTTCTTCCTTTCTTTACTAATGATCTCCTTCTACTCTCTAAAGCTCATGAAAGTCTATTTGTAACATAATGACATACTTTTACACATTCAACCAACTGTTTAGGCTGAGGCTAAACACTAGTAAAAGTTGCATGTTACTCACTAATAATGCCTAATAGTCCTTAAAATGAGGGGTCTAAAGATAGACTGCTAATGGTTGTATTTTTTATAACATATTTGACACTATAGATAAATTAAAATTCCTAAATTTGACCAATAGATAAATTAAAATTCCTAATTTATTAATAAATATTCTATGATAAATTAAAATCCTTTTTGGCAGTGAAATAAAAATTACTTATAAAAAATAGGTTATTTATTTAAAATTTGCAGTACAAATCCAAACAGAACACAGAAATGCGTTAAAAGATGTGGTAAATGAAACAGGTCAGAGGACATAGAGAGAGAGAGGAGAGACTGCTGACGTCTTTTTCCTGAAGCGCAGCCCGTTATTGATAGGAAATCTATTTCAGCGACGACGAAAAGTCTTATTATGGAGATGAGTAAGATGATGGATGGTTGAGGTTATAAGAGAGTGTAAGTGACCACCCAAGCTCTCCCGGCATCTGGATCATTGTCGTAAACGTACGTGTAGATCCTGAGGTTTCCATCAATTCCAAGCCTAAGATACGACAATGTTGTGTTGAAGCTTTGAGGGCTCAGAGGAACTTTTTTGCCGTTGAAACCCAAGGACAAGTCACCGTTAAAGGTCATATGTCCTAAATAACCCTGATGCTTTCCTATCAATTTGGAAAATGAAAAGTAGAGTTGTGGTTTATGGGACTTTGAGCTTGTGTTGTACATGGATACTGTATTAGGCTCCAGCACCAAGCTATATCGACCATTTTTATTCACCTTCGGGGAAACACGGCTGACAAGCTTGTTTACTCCTCCGAGCTTTAGAGACTGACCCACCAAGAGAGTATCAGTTGGAGAATTAAAACTTTGCCAGACAAACCTACGCTTGGAGTCATAAAGAACCATATTACCATTTGAAAGTAACTGGAAGCCTACCACTCCTTTGTTGGCAGTGTTGGTTTGCCAAGCGATGCGGCCATCAGCATGAGCCAAAACAAGGTTACCGTCCTTTCCAAAAGTAAGAGTCGCATTCTCACCGACGGGGTTTCCTCGGTTGGCTTCCCAAACCCACCGCATTAGTCCCTCAGAACGCACTGTGCCCATACGCACCGCAAGAGTGAATTCATTGGGTGTGGTGTTATAGAAGCACAGTTGGAACGGTTGTGCAAATGGACTCAAAACACGGTAACTTCCGTCATATTCCACAACGTAGTCTCCAAATTCTCCTTCATTGACGTACCGAAATCTAGCAGATGGAGGAACAGAAGCTTGAGCAATGATGGGTAAGATTGAGAACAAACATAGGGAGACTAGTATTGAAATATTCATAGGAGACGAAGGCATCTTTGGTCTGATAGTTTAGCTTCAATTGCTTTTAATGCAAAACCAAGCCCGGATGGTGCCCATTTATAGACGATAAAGCGCTTTATTCTTTATTCTTGGGTCAAATGACAGGTGGGCTTAATATCATGATGATAAGGTTGTTGTTTCAAAGGGACAACAAAGTTGACTGTGCTTTTGAATTTTGACGTTCTCATATTTATATAATCCTAAATTGAATCAATTCTATGGGCTCCCGTTTCACAGAAAATAGATATTATATGTTGACAAGTAAAGTTTTATCACGTTTTTATAGAGAGAAATGTTACAGTTGATGCTATTGTTCAAATTAGATTTGAGGTGTCTTTGGATATGATGATTTTTCAATCCTATTACTCGCTCTAGTTAATTATTAACTGCTTTATTTGCCCAAAAAAAAAAGTGGCATTTAGATAATGGACTGCCAGCTACAGCTACCGTAGCCTAGCTGGATCTGGCAGAAACGATCAATACTGACGTGACGTCTATAATGTCTTATGAGTATAATGTAGCAGGGCACAATATGGATAGGTCTTTAATTGCATTCCTTTATTGACCAACCTTTAGGGTAGATTAGACCCGTCATATCATGCCGCAGACGTCGGTGGAGCAGACCAATGAAATAATCAAAGTAAAATACTTCTTTTTTCAAAAATTATATCTGATTAAATATTTAGTTTTCCTATATAATTAAGAAAAACTTTCTTTTAATTTTTATGTAAAAAGTTTATATGTTAATTAATTATACTAATTAGAAATTGATTGAGACTATAACTAAGTAAAAAATTTTAATTTCTCCTACAAAGGTATACCAAGTACAAATTGAATTTTTTCAAAAAAAATAGTAAAAATTAAATTTATAGTTCAAAGGGTTAAGAGAAAGGGGGATTTATTTAGTCTTAGTTATGATTTTCTTTTGTTTAACATGATAATTACAACTATTTTCTTTTGTAAATAACATCCGGGAATTCCACTCATATAAACAACTCAAAATTTTAGACAAACATATTTGTTTCTGATTTTAGTTTGCCGTTTTCGTTGTCAAATTTAATAAAAAATTAGTTTAGTTGAGTTTTTGGTTTCTGATTTTTGTTTGAGTTTTTTTAACTTTCAAATTTTATAAAAACTAAGGCACTTTTTTATAATCTAGTTTAGCATCAACTAAATATATATTATTTAATTATTTGATATATTAATTATTAATAAGAATTATGAATAATTTAATTTAATATTATATATTTAATTAATTTGAATTAATTATTAATAAAATTATGAATAATTAAATTAAATTAAATTAAATAATTTATTTAATTTTTTTAGTTAGATTAAATATGATTAAGTAAATAATTATTAATAAATGTAATTAAATTTAAAATATCTTCAAAATATATGAATTTCATATAAAATTTGATTAAATAATTAAAATTTAATTTTAAAGTGTTTATTTTTGAAATATAATAATTTTATTGATAATTGAATTAAAATAAATTTAATTAATTAAAAAAATTTATCTTTAAATTTTATCTAATATGTAACTATTATCTATAATAAAAATACAAATACATTATATTAACAACTAAATATTTTTTGTTTTTATTTGAAAGAAAAGTAAAACTACAAACAGAAAATAAAAACTACATAAAAACAGAAATAGAGCCAAAAGGTGTCAAATCTTTTGTTTGACAAAATATATTATCTCTAAAATATTGAGTTTTATAATCCATTTTAATTAATGAAATTTTAGTTTTTTTAAGTATAAAAAAATAAAATAGATTTTAAATGGATCATGTACTTAGTATCAAATTTTAAATTATGTAATTATGAACATATTTGTTTTAATACAGTTACTCCCATTGGTGAAATCAACATCATTACTCATTATCATATTTTAAAGTTTTTCATTGAATTGGAACCAAGAAAGATTACACCACAGCACAATATTTGGCCATTGAATAATACATTATACTAGTGAAGAGAGCATGGTATCAATTTGGCAACGACTAGTGTGAAGGACAATCCAAAGCCACGTGCACTACATGCAAAAACCAAAGATTCACATTGGATCAGATCAGCTGTGCCCGTTGTCCTCAGCCTAACAACACCTTGCATTTCATACAAAACAGAAGCCCGATAATGGCAAGAACCAAGATGCATGTGACCAATTACTCAAAATTTGGAGCCAGCTTAGCTTCTCCTACGTGGCTTCAAGTATTTGTAAATCCTTCCTCCATTATCTTCCTTAATGTGGAACATGTATGCAATCCAGATGAAGTATGATTTTCTAAATTGTGAACACTTCTTCCACTCTTGGCTACCATGCAATACTTCCGCCTGGATCTGAAGCTCCTTGCAAAGTTACAGCAAGAACCAAATTGCAAGTAACCAATTGCTCATGATTTGGAGCCAACATGGCTTCCCTTTTGTGGTTCCATCTGACTTGTAAGTCCCTACTCACTACAAAAAGACAACACAATCTGTGACGTTTTATTGATAAAACGACGCAGATTGTAAAGACCTTTAAATGTCACGAAAAGTTCAAATTCAAAAAATGTTGTGAATTTGTAACACTTTTTGTGACGTTTTTTATTAAAACGTTACGGAATAAAAACTGCGACATTTTGTTGAATAAAACATTGCTGAAGTCTTCAGCAACAAATTAAAACTACATTTCGTGACATTTTGGTTTCGTTTTGAAAATTTTTTTCGTTTACCGTCGACCGCATCCTCACTACTACCTCTCTCTTTTTCCCTGTTCCTTCAACACCTTCAAATCTCCCTCTCAAATTCGCCCCTGGTCCTCTACGCTCGCGGTTCTAAAGGTATGCTCCAATGCCCACTGCCCTGTTTTCATCCTATTTTCCAAAGTTCGAACCTTTCTCTGGTGGGTCTTGCTTTAAGTTAATATTCAAAGCATAATAATGAAATACCCACTAATCTCCTCTCTCTCTCTCTCTCTATTTTCTTTGAATTTGTTAAATTTTAAATCATTCTCTGGCAGGTCTTGTTTTAAATGGCTTTGCCAATGGGTTTCAGCTTCGATCATTATGAATTGTTACTAAAGGCCGTTTGGATACCAAAAACATTCCCAAATCTGACCCGGTTTATCGAAACCTATTGGTGAAGATGTTTGTTATTCAAATTTCTGGTATTGAATTTCACTTTTTTGTTCCTACTGGTGTTGAGTTTTTATTTGAACATAAGAAGTGGATTTATGCTTCACATAACTAATGAGGACTGCAACTTAAATTATGAGAAATTACGGAAAAAAATGATATGGAAGTGGATAGAAATTTTATGAGAAAGTATGGAAAAAATGATAAACAAGTCATGAGATTTAGTAGAAATCTCCGTTCTCATCTGTAATGTAACGAGATTAACGTCTCATTTTATGCAGAGGTCGATAGGTCACGGGTGCCTCTGAACTCCGACAACTTCAAACTTCAGGTATAAACAATGTAATGAAATGAGATTAACTCCTTTGTTATTTGTTTCATGCTAGTTCCTGGAAAATGTTTTTCTTATAGCACAGAAGGTGCTCGATGAAATGGTTTTTTACGAAAGCTGAAATAGGGAAAGGGAAAAGTTTAAATTTTTGCCTTTACTGGTGATCTTATACTGTTTTGCAAAAAGCGTAACCTCCACTGCAACTTTTGGTGAGGTCGTAACTCTATATATGAAACTCTCAAAGCTCTAGTACTAATTTATATGCGATATGGTTCCCCACCAAATATTATTTTGTATTATAATAAAAAATAAAAATATACATGGACATCATCAAAGTTTAATTTTTACAATTAAAGAAACATTTTCCGTACATTTCAAAGTAAAGTTCCGATTGTTCAATATGTTATCCTTGGCTAGATGTTTTTCCTGAGATTGTATGTCTAGAGCTTGGTAGATGGATTTATTATTCCTTTTAATCGTTCAAATTCATACACTAATACAAACTTAGGAGGAATAATTTCAGCATGAGGATTGTGTCTCAATTGTTGATAATTCCTAAAAGGTTAAATGATTGTGTGGAAAAAAATTATTTTTTTATCAAATGAGACAAGTTTATAAACTTTTAGGGTTATTTAAAGGTTTTGACAAGAGATTTTCCTAATGGAATAAGAATAATACAGTCATAAAGTTCTTATCCCAAAACCTATCAATTAAATCTATCATGTTCTACCTTAAGAGACTCTTAATTGTAAACCCAACCTAATCTACTCAGAGTTGTCTTATAGATAAGAACACATATATAGATTCTTTTCTTCATTCTTCATTTCATTTATCTTTAATATCATATTTGAAAACAATGTAGTTTTTGTGACACCTATTGATATGTAACTTTTCATTTTCTGAATTAAATATGATGAACAATTTCAATGAGCTTTATCTTGTTCAATTATTTGTGCTAAATTTTATTCAACATTGTTTTGCTACTAAAAGACAAGTATAGTTAAATGTAATACGGTAAAACTCATAATTTGGTAAAAACATACATTAGTTAGATAGCCAATACACCACTGGATCCAGAAATATCATTTATCCTTGCATATATGATCTATCATATATAGATACTTCTTGTGAATTTATCATATATATACAACCTCTAAGCAAAGTAATAATGCTTATTTAGTTTAAGTAGCAAATATATGATTTGGTTACAAAATACACCAAATCATTTGTCACAGGTTGAATACAATGATACACCATATCTATTGTTTAGTTTGTGAACTTGGTGGTTACTACACTGAACAATATCTATTCATAAGATTTTATACATTTAATTGCTAAAGTTTAGTTCTAATTTATCGTGCTTTATGACAGATACTATTTCCAAGTGTGAGGAGGAGATAGTTGGAGCAGCCATTGGAAAACAAGAAGCAGGTATGCTAACTTATAAGTATCATGTTGCTAGATTGTTAATTGGTTTGTTTGCATTCATATTGTAGCTATTGAATTTGTTCTATGAAATGCCATCTTTTGCTCTATGCAATTCCACTAAAGTATTAGATAAATAATATGGTAAATAAATTGCCAAGAGTTGATGTATGAATTACAGAGCTATTATGTATTAGGTGATTGTATGTTTCTATTTATTGAGACCTTTGATGAAAAGTGTCAAACTACCTCATTAAGCATACGAGTAAGAGTCTTTGTTGATTTGCCACTAACATAACATAATGTTCTCATTCTTATATTTAATTAATAGGTATTTTTTGCTCTATGGATAAGAGTTGGATGAATAGTGTTAGGGTTTCCTATAAATACATTGATGGAGTGAGAGCGTTTATGAATTTTGTGGCTGAAAAAAGGGCAAAGATTGCGAAATTTCATGCCCTTGTGCACGTTGCATGAATTATTATATGAGGTCATTATGGTATCACACTCATTATGATGAAAATAAAGGTCAATGGACAACTACCGAATGCAGAGAAAAATGAGTGAGTACATAGTTCATTTACAAATATTTATTAAATGAGATTGTGTATCTAATTAATTCTTAATTTTTCAGGAATTAATGTGTAAGGAATTGGCAGATTCAATAGAACAAGGTCATCCGATGACAGAGGTTATCTATGTAGATATTGACCTAGATCATGTTTCCTAAAGAGTAAAATAATTTGCTAAAGAAAAGTTTAGTAAGTTAAGTAAAAAAAGGAAGTGTGATAGGCACAAAGGTGGTCATTATAAAATAAATTCAAAGGTGTCAATATATAGGAAAAGATAACAAAAACTATTGGAGATTAGATATGTTCCAATGTCAAAATTTATCCAAGACAACCCTGATTTGGAGTTTATGTTCATTGTAGTTGAGACTCATTATGTCAAAAAAGGTACAAATTTATTAGCAGATGGTGCATATTATTACTGTTGGTCGATTAAAGTTAATGAATGATGCATATTATCCTTGCTAGTCTATTAAAGTTAGATATCCTATTTTTCAAATCAATAATTTGGGGTTTCAAGTTATGCGAGGGATTATGTTTCTTAATAATAAGAAGTATCTCAGTGATGCAGAGTGGAACATGATTTGGACATTATCACATATGTTGCTATTTACATCCTTTATATTTTAGGTTTAACACTTTCTTTATAGGCATCATGTTCTTTTGGTTGTCTATAATAAATATGCAGATATGGAGATCTAACAATTAAGTCATCAATTTGATCAAGCTTAAAAGGATTGGGTTATGAGTTAGAAGGGTAAAGATCAACAATAATTTGAGGAGATTAAAGCTCTATAAGAGGTGTTGATCATAGTTATGGTAAAATCAAACGACAAAAGAAGGGAATTGAGTTATTATACAAAGACTTCCATAATTAAGAAGATTATCTATAGGGGAAGGGCTTTAAAATTATAACAATGTTATGTATTCCTTCTTTGTAGGGGGAGTTTAACCCTACAAAGAATTAGTAAATAATGGACATGCATACCTACTAATTGACAATATCAAACATTCCAAAATCCTCAACCATTGATCCTAAACTAGAAGAATATTTTGGTGATTATGTAGCTCTACTTAAAGATAATGAATCAATCTTAAGTTATGGGAGTATAGATGGTGGCGAGGAAGTTGTTTCCAGGCCTACGAAATGATGTTGCTTATTTTCAATTTTGGACATAATGGTAATAGCCTTTTATTAATTATGTATATAGAACTCTTTTAAATCTCATATGTAATGTTCATTTTGTTATCAATATGGTTCTCACTACTAATTTTTGTATATCTGCTAACTTTAACTTTAAAGATTTAGTAACTTTTTCATGATTTTAAGCTTTTTCTATAACCTTCATATGTGATTTTTTGCAATATTATTGGTGTGATTATGATATCTTTCAAGTAAAATTTTGATAATATTTTACAAGTGATGCTTGTAGATATGTTATTTTGTCGTAAATATTATTAGGTTCATAAAAAATGATACTATGCTGATTTTGAGATTAAATATGTTGTTTTCCATCTAATCAAATGTTTTGACAAATTATGTCAACATATATTTTAGGAAAGTAGCTTTAACATATTGCAAACTATGTGATTTTTATGGAATTATGAGCCTGTCAACTTGCAAGTCTAATGCTTTTACAAGAATGGTTGTTTGTAAAATAGGTTTTTTTTATGTTGCAAATTTGATACTTTGAGATAAGTTTACCATTATACAAGTCTAAAAGTTCAAGACTCCTTAAATATTTCGCTATGCTAACATAACATTTGAGATTTTTAACCTCTTGTTCTACTTGTACCTAAACTTTTTCTTCATACATGTGCTCAAGCCAAACTTGTAAAAAACATGCCTTTGAGCTTTATTCCTTTTGCTCCATACTTTAACAATTGGCCTACCAAATTGTTATATTTTCTAAGAATGTGTTTTGACTTGAATCTGTATATTTTTTTGTTATTGTATGGCACAAGCTGAAGTATTTTTGCACAAATTCTTTAATAGTAAAGAGTCCACTCAACTAATTGATGTGTAATTTAACATTCATTGTCCAACAAGTAATGATTTTATGGTAGGTTCTCCTAAATCTGTTTCGTTAGTAAGGATAATACATTCAACCATACAATCTATCAATACTTGGGATTTAGAAAAACTTTGCACTTCTTATGAGGTCTATGATGACTTCAAATTAATTATTACTTTGACCTTGTTAGGGTTTAATCTCTAACTCATCATAAACCTCAAGAAATTTGTTTTCTGAACACACTTCTTAATATTTAGCTTCATGCCAAACATTTTAAGTATATGAAAGAATTCTTATAGGTTTATCAAATGACATCCCCTTTGTTTTACTTTAATAATCTTATCTTCCAAATACAATTCTATATTTTGGTTGATTTATTTATGGATATATAATTAATAATGCTTTAGTAAGTTACACCTATGTTTTAGTTTAAGTATATCATCTTATAATTTTTTGTTTATAATAAAAATCCTTTTTTATTGTCACTCTCATTAATGTGACTATGGTTATAATTTGAATATACATCTATAAAACTCTGTTATTTGCGACTTGATGTAACATCTTTATAGGTTTATCTCAAAAAGCGAGCAACTATCTATAGCATAGACTTTGTTTAGGTTTGTAAAAACAATGCATATATGCCACTTACTATTGGTTTTTCTCATTATAAGTATGTTTGGAAACTAATTTAGGTACATAGCCCCCGATAAACCTTGCTCTCAAAAGTTTATCCACTTTTTTATACACCACTACTATTGCTCTTTTTTAAAGACCTCTTTTTTATATTTTGTAGACCTAGTTTTAGGTCTCCCATACTTGTAAATTTTTATATATGGCTCCATCCCTTTCATGTATGATGCCAATTATATGAAAACATCTTGTTCCGTATTAAGAATTATACCATTTTAATATGTTGTTCTTCATCCATATCGACTCTAATTTATAACACTGTTATATTTTACATCCTGATTTAAATTTCTCAAATTTATTTAACCACCTTAGCTTTAGTTTCATTTTTCGGTAACCTAGGGTCCATTCTTCAATGACCATTTGTTTCATTGAATTCTTCCTTTTAAAGGAAGTCATGAATCATTGTCTTGACATTTGTTGATCCCTTAAGATTTCTCATGTGCCTATTTTGTTAAGAAATTTATGAGCGCATCTAGTAAAGTGATAGGATGGATCTTGGTGCAAAGAGTAAAGGTTTTTCAAACATCGCATTATATTCGATAGGCCTGCCTATGATATGGAGCTTAATCATCTTGGTGGTTTATTTAGGGTACTCACCAATTGTGACTGGAAGGTTTGTTTTTCCTTTAAGAAAGATATGATCATCTTTGAAATCCATCAAAGAGAAAGGTTCTGGTTAAAGTTATTATGATTCAACTTTAAAGGCCTTGTAAAAAGGAATATCAATGGACCTACATTATATAATAGAATTCTTTTCATTTCAAAGTTTGTGACATTCACCTCAATGATCATCACGCATTCATAAAGATTATATTGTCTTGATAATTCCTCCTATTCAAATACAATATGCTTTCATATTCAATGTCTTTTGATTTCTACATCCGCTATAACATTCATGTTGCCCCTGGTAGACTCCTTCATTTAGGATATGTTATAAGTACTATCTCTACCGGTAATTATAACTTTGACAATTCTTCCTTGTCCTCTTCTTTATTCTAGGGTTTTTGCGTCATGATTAAGTAATGCTTGGTCTTGAGCTTACGACTAATATCTCTATAAGGGCATTTATGTCCCTTCTAATAAATTACTCCAAGTGTCCCCGTTGTAGGAGTTCACTAACAGTTTGTTTAAGGTTTATGTATTTCTTTGTATCATGGTCATAACTGTGATGAGACCTACAAAAGCTTTATTTCAGTCACTTCCTTGGTGGTACAGGGCAAGAAGGTTTACCAAATCCTACTCCCTAATGAAGTTTAAAATGTGGTTTATGATTGTATTTAATGTATGTATATTTACTTTTGTTCTTCCTCCTAGACTACTCTCTTTCTTTTATTATTGTTCCACTTTATTTTCCCTAGTAGATTTGATAATTACTTTTCTTTTATATTCAAGGCATATAGTTCTTTATATGCTTGATGATGTCTATGATTATGAGACTTATCTGGGTGTTCAATAGATAACTCAGCCTTTTTTAGATCAATGCATCTTCTAGTCATTTCTTGATCCTCCTTAAAAGTATGTATCTTGTCCATCTATAAGGATGTCTATAGAGGATGATGTTTCTTTAGTTGTTTCTCAAAGGCGATAATGGTAATAAAAGTGTTAAGGTTAAGTATTTGACTTTAATAATGAATCTTCTTGTGTAATCGTTAAGGTTTTAGCATGACTTTTGCATTATCTCAAATAAGGTTAATAAGTCTTTGGACATGTGTAAGTTGTTGGAAAATGGATCTTGAATGGATTCTTTAGCTATTTAAAAGTTAATATTTAAGCTTACAAGGATTGTTTGATACCAATCTCTTAATATGTCTATTAGTGTAGACG
>JAOQMR010000211.1:19410395-19425911 GCA_027563865.1 Erythroxylum pelleterianum | reverse complement strand
AGCATCATATCTTTAGTAACATGGGCTGTCATAGCATAGTCATTAGTGTTACTATTCATATTTAATAACACTTATCATCTATTACCGTATGTCATTTTTGTTGCAGTGCTTGTTTTAAACATAAGATCATATCCATCCCCATGTTTATCCAAACTCACTTTAAAACTGCTCCAACTTGATTTTAACTTTCCTAAATTCACTATTTCTTCAGTGGAGAGCTAGAATAAGGCCTAAAAATAAATCATAAACTAAACTAAGTACCAAATCCTTAAAAAGATTATCCAAATGTAAGCAAAATTCTCTCATGTAGTACTTAATTATAGTGTAACTAACACTTACCAAATTCTCCCAAACTTGATCATTTTCTTTTCCTCAAGCAAATCATTCTCATTATTCTTAACTTAAATAGGTAGGAGCTTTGGGAAAGAATTTAACAAATCAATCATATAAATCCAAATTTTTAATTATTCGTTTAATTATAAAGTCCATCAAATTGTTAAACACTCAGCTACTTGCGTCTAATCATATTCACTCTATAATCCTTCAAATTTTAGCTCAATCCAAAAAAAATCAACCTAATGTATAAAATTAACATACATGATAAATATGTTTTAACTTTTAAGCATTCCCATATCCCTTATTTTAAAAAAAGGAAGCAAAACACCAACTTTAAATTAACATAATTGTATGTAAAAATTATACAAAATATTCATTCCATATTTATTATCAAGAAATTTGTAGGTAAAATTAGTTTTCTCACATTAGCCATTGGTTCTTCCACTATCCTAATTGGGTGCTAAAGGACCTATCAAATAGTTAGAGTAATACTAGTATCAGCTTTAGTTCTCTTATTCTAAGCTTCCTGAAAAGAGATCAAGGTATAAGATTAATACAAACACCTAAATCATATAAATATTTATTACCATCAGAAGCACCAAAATAAAATGGAACAATAGAACTCCCTAAATACTTTAACTTTGGAGGTAATTTTCTCTACAAGGTTACACAACAATCATTAGTTGAAGGTGATATAGTATAATTCTTAATTTTAATTTTTTATAGATAACTTCATTCAAAAAACTTTACATATGATGGTGTATGACCTAATGCTTTAATAAAGGAGATCTTAATTGGCAACTTCTTGAAGCTATCAAGGAATGTCTTGGAGTTGTCTTTATCCTTCCTCTTTTTCAACCTCTGAGGATATGGAATGAGTGGCACATAAAGTTTGACCTTGGGTTGAAGCTTCTACTTCAAACTGATGCTAGATGAATATAAGACTGACATTGATATGCTAATGCTTCTGTTCACTTTGTTTTCTCCCTTAGGTTTGTCTTACTATTGCACTTCCTCTTCTTTATCAGTTGCAACATTAATTGTTTTGCCACTTCTCAATTTTATTGGCTAACACTTGATCTTTTGAGTTTACCTTTATGTTGTTACAAATCATGCCTTGGCCTCTTTCACCAATCATATTGGCTAATTAGTTCACTTGCACTTCTAAGTTGTGAATGAGTGCACATCTTGACTACATCGCCTTTTTAAGTTGTCCCACTTAAGACTCAAGTTTCTCCAAATTATCCATTTTTTTCATTAATAGAAAACATATATTACTTGAGCATCTCTTTTATCTTTATATTCTATGAAATAGTGCTTGCAAAAATAAAGGTTTCTGTTGGAGCCCAAGTGGTATTATAAGTCTGCCTATTCCATATCCTTACTCCTGCCAGAAAAAATTAGAGTTATTTATCCATCTAAATTTGTAAGTATTAAAGAAAGGATTGTTCCTAGCTCTTAGTTTTCCCCTATATACAACTATATAGTTTGCATCTTCATAGTAATTTGAGATTGACTTTACGTTCATATATGTATAGGAAGAATTCCCATTCATATTACATTCATAACATGCCCACATATTGTCCATATTTTAGTTTAGTAAGATCTTCATATGGTTAGAAACCAGGATATAGGGTTTCGTACTATACTGATCGATACCAGTCAAAAAATGGTACAAAACCTTACTCTTGGAATTCTTCATGATGTAGAGAGAAAGCTTTCAATGATCACAAACTAGTTTCTCTCTCTTAACCCTCTTTCTGTACGATAGCTTGATGGATAACTTAATACGCAAACACGTTCTTTCTGTATTTATGTTTTCTCAGTACTTAATTAGGGTAGAGAGAGGATTAGTTTATATCAACTTATGTGTTGACATTAAATCTTGTACGTCCATTAAGTACTAAATTAACGGTTAAGATTTAATATATTATTAAACTAAGAAAACCCTAAACCAAGTGTAATATGGGCTTATAGAAAATTTAGGCCACAACATCAAGCCATATTTCTTACATTAATAATTAAAATATCCAACATAAACTACATATGAGAGAGAAAGAAAATAAAACAAAAGGACTTAATTCTTATGGAACTTGAAATCTTGATTTGTTTTTGTTTAATTCGTTATGGAATCTTAAATTGTTCTCCAAAGTTCTCCCTTTATTGTCCCAAGATATTTAAATTCAACTCCATTTTCTCCTCTTGACTAGTCTCTGGTCCTTTCCTATGGCTCTCTCTTCTTCTTTTTTCATTATGTCTCTCTCCTTTTTATCTCAATAAAACCCTAAATTTTTGACCAGTATAGGACCAACATGGGACTAACATAAGCCATGTTCCTTCATGTGGCAATTTATAGAAGAAGCATAATGGATTGATTTACTACACGGGAAGAATACGGTGTCATATTGCTGACCACAATTTGAACATAGGACTATATTTAGCCCATATTATCTAAAATCACTTTAAGACTTCTTCAACTTCACTCCAACTTGCCCAAATTTATGCCTTCTTCATTGGAGAGCTATAATAAATCCTAAAAAAAAATTATAAACCACTTTAAGTACCCAATCTATAGAAATCTCTAAACGTAAATAAAATACTCTTAAAATAATGATAAAATATAATGTAATTAGTACTTATCAGTTTTATTTATATAATAGATCCATATAAACCTATTCTAAAATCATGATTAGTTGAAGTAATGTAATCCTTTCTCATTTTAAATGATATTAAAAACCAGAGTTGACAATTTGTAATATATTCTTGCCCAACAAATAAGAGATTTTAAAGATTATGAGAATTAGACTATGCTATCTTGGGCCTTCACATTAAAACTTGGTAATTAAGACACTTTATAGGCTTGACCCTTATATCATACATCTAACATATGACAAAGACAATAGGTTAAAATGGTCAAAGTATGAAAAAAAAATACATAACTTAAAAAGTAAAGGTAGATAAAACAACAATAAGACCTTGTAATAAATGGTGAAGGAAAGACAAAACGTTAAAGTAATTCCAAATCACTAAGGCCATAGCTCCCCTAAATATAACTAAAAAATATTATTTTTAAATAGTGACACATTTCTTATTGCCTAAAACTATTTCCTTTTGGTTCTTACACAGGTCTATAACATAAATTCTCTATCATTGTTTTAAAAAACATAATTTGATTAAATATTTATCCATTTTCCTAAAACTTATACATAATCTTCTTTTGGATTACAAACAACCACATCATCATATGGAACAATTATCCTTATCTTATTATGAATGAATGTGTGCTTCCCTTCAACACTATATTGCTTCTACCTACGTTTTTGTTACATGTTTTGAGCAGCCACATACCTACACTCATCCTTTTTTCTATTTTATTTTTGGTAACCTCAAGGAATTAATGTTTGTGATGGTCATGATAAGGATAATAACATAATAAAATAAATCATACAAGCAATATGGTAAAAGAATAGAGAAGATTAGAGATCGATAATCCAAACTAGAACCATATGTATAGATATATAAGAAATAATGAAAAAACCATGTGGGGTCTAAACAAAATATTGTTATAACATTGAGCTTCTTTTTTAATACTACCAGACATTAAGATTTAAATTTGATTTTGGTTTAAACATTTGAATTAAATTTGTCCCTTTTTTCTATTTTCAACCAATTCCTTTTATTTTCATTTTATAGTCATGTGGAGTAATATAGTCTTAAACATTTTACAAATTTTTAAACATGCTAAATAAATTGATATAAATTTATAATGATTAAGTTATTTTATTTAAGTAAATCAAACACACAACTTAAAAGAATAATACTTATTTGAGTAATTTATATTTGGCTATCTATTTTGCTAAATAATTCAAGATCAGATATTAATTTCATTAATTTGTGCCTATCATTTTGGATAACATTGAATTGATATTGTGTTTTAGTTTTAATTGTTTGTTGCTATTTAATTTACAAGATATAAAAAATAAATAAACATTTTTGTAAAATTTAGTTTGAAAATAAAGATTTAATATTTAGCGTTGAAGTGTAATGTTAGTATTATTCTTTCAATGAAATGTATGTGTTAAGAAATTATAACTTTGCATGTCAATTTGCATGATTGATTTTATATATTGTTGTCGATTAATAGAACTAAGCTGTACACTTTCTTGAAGCAAATGAAGCAACCAAATGGGGCCTTTAGGTAATATCTTCTGTTCACATTTTTATTTCATGGAACAATGAATTTGTACGACTGTTACATTTAATTTATAGTTCAGCTTTGCATCCAGTTGATTGATTTCTTTTTTTCATCAGATTTTGAAATACCATCAGCATTTGAGTTTGAATTACATATATTGGTCTTGCTGTGTAAACTTCATCTGTGAAGGCTACTTACCATTGTTACATGTTTGTACTAACACATACTTTTGGTAAAGATTGTATTTTATTTTATTTTGTTTTATTTATTTTAATTTTATTTATTTACTTTTTTAATCAGCATCACTTATTTATAATTTTTATTATATTATTACTATACTATTTTTATCACTATTATATGTGTGCCTACCGAAAATAAAATAGCTTATGGACAAGTAGGAGTGGCTTGATTGGTTTCAACTCCTCACTTGAGGTTCTTTTTGTAGGAGGTCTTGAGTTCGAATCATTAAAAAAGAAAAGAAGAAAGGAATTTTCCCTGTTGATGATCCTTTAACTTTATGGACGTCTCCCTTCCAGCAAGGAATTGGAGTTACTAGAGAACCCGAGGCTGCTCGGAATCTGATGCTGAGTAGAGCAAGTGATCAATCAATATGTGACAACTTTTTGTGCGCAGAAGTGTACACAAGCTACGTAGGAACTTGAGGGATCTTGAAGTTTTTGATTTATCTCCTCTAAGACTCTTAGGGTGGAGTCTTAGGAGCTTAGGATTAGTCCAGCAAAAATTAGAATACCTAATATATAAAAAATAAATAAATATAAAATAGCCTATGTACAAACCCGAGCTAAATATACTGTTCGATTCTTGGGGACGCATAGCTTTCAGTTATTGACCCAACTCCAACTCCATTTAGGACTCCAATTAACAGGAATCACCGATCCAAAGAGGATTCTATCGTCCTAGTCCGCCAGCTAGGAGGAACGCGCACCCTATAAATTACCCCACACCATCAAGTACAAATACATTTAAGGAAAAAGAAGACGTACGCCGATAAAGCTCTCTAGGGTTTCTCTTCCCAATCTTCCTACGCCGAAATCTCGTCTTGGAAGAATCAGTTGAAATCCCAGGGTTTCGCATCTGATTTTATTATCGAAATAAGATTCAAAACTGTGACTAAGAAAAACTGTCCTATTATTGTTTCGGAACATACAGTTTTCTAAATCTGATTAAGGAAAGTGTTTGCGTTTCCGCATACCGAATACTAATATTTTGATTGGAAGCGAGATCAAGTTTTGAACGATGAAGCGATCGGGGAAAGTGAACAGGGTTTCGTGGGCGTCAGATGGTAAACTTTGTCAGGTATAACCGTGATTTCTTGTTATCCAAGTATATTTATATTTTTTGTTGAATTTATTCTTTCAGATTTTTCTTATTTCCTAAATCCAATAGTTTCAAGAAATATCAAAAGGTTCGTGTTATACTGAACTTAGGGTTTGATTATCTGATCTGTTCAATTAATCTATTTGCGTTTCAATCGATGTAAGAAAAAGTTTAAGAAACGTACAGATTACTAAACTTGGTGGGAATAAAGATTCAATGTTAAAGCATGAACTTCCCACCTCTGACGACGAGTAAACTGAATGGCGCTACAGAATAGAGGTCGCAGTTAGCAAATCGATTAATTTGTACCTTTTTGGAATACATATTCTTTTTTGGCAACAAAATGATGGGTTTAAGAACAAATTCCATATATGATGATGATGACTAGTAATACAGCACATGGATGATTAAAAGAGCAAAAGGGTTAATATTTTAAAAGGAGATTGGAATTGATATATATTTCGGAATTGGATTAAGTGAAACGTTCCACCACTGGTCACTTTTGGTAAAAAAGTATATCCAATTCAATCGTAACTCGTAAATACAGTCTTAAAGCTACGAAGGACTTCTTAGGATTTGTGATATTAAGGTCAGTTTAATTTAATGTATATTCAGTGGATAATATAAGGAATCAAAATCGGATATGGACATCAAATTTACAATAACTGGATTTCAGAATAGCATCGTTTGACTTGTATATATCAGATGGCCAGATGCAATGGTTATTAAAAGAGAACAATTTGTTAAGGTTATTCTACTCCTATAAGATAATACATCACTGCGTAGAGTTGCCCATAGATGGCTGTTGATGCAGTGGAGTGTATCTAAAATAATACGTTTGAACAATTGTTTTCTGAGATTTTATCTGTTGAGTTGTTTCGGGGATAAGCAAGCTTTATTGGACTTGTTATTATGTTCTTTGAATTGACTTAATTCATTATGCATTTATGCAGGTGAAGCTATATGTCCCAGAGGATTGTCCGTCAAAAGTTGGTGTCCAAACTCATCATCGTAACAGAAAGATTACAGGGATACTTCAGACTTCAAAGAGTAGGGATTCTATTGACTTTCCCCCTGGGTTTGAACGCAATGACTATTTGAATCCATTGAAAGAACTACCCTGCATCCGTAGAATTGAATGGAAGTGTCCACCCAATGTAAGTAAAGAATTTTCTGTTTCTGTAGGCCGATGCATTGGTACAGAGTGATATGGATGATGAAATGTAATCATTTATTGCGGAATTTGAACCTGTTTGTTTTCTTTATGGTGTGTTTGAAACAGTTTAATATGAGTTATAGCTGGAATGTTGCTGCTGGTGAACACAGTCACGAGGCAGAGACACAAAAGGTGAGAGAATTGAGAGTGCTTGAAGCAATGTACCCGCACCCTTCTGCCATTCCTGCTAGGTAAAGTTTTCTACAGATGTTAACGTCTCTTTTAGTATGATATCCAAGACGTTTGAGACTAGACTAATGCACATCTTTCGTACAGCCCATCTGTTTCTTTGGAGACAGAATGTGAATGTTATGATGACAGCCTTACGCCTGCGATACCACTTATCCCTATCGAAGAAGTTGAAGTCGAATATGTACCTCCAAAAATACCAACATCAGATAATACTCCTTTTAAATCTCAGAGTCTGCCATTGTATGAATCCTTACACTCATCAAAACTTGGCACTTCTGTCTTGGAGACACCTTTGAAAGAAAAGCAGGCACCTGGAAAGTCATCTGGTCAAGATGCTGATATCATCACAGCTGCTTCTGCAGCCGTGGCTGCCATTTCCAAAAGCAAAGAGCATGGGAGCCTAATTGACACTGATTTGCTTGTTAAAATTTTCAAAGATCCGCAGATGATTCAGAAACTAATGAATGTTTACAAAGAACCTGACCTTGTAGCAAATCCAGTGCCGGTTTTGGCGCCAATTCATGATTTGCCCGGCAAGACCCTGCCAATCTCGAAGCCAGCAGTAAGCTCGGATAGTGTATCCTCGCAAAAAGCTTCCACATCCGTAACCCCAACTCCAACAAGTGGAGCTCTCCTCCATATCTCCAATAAGAAGCAGCCAAACCTAACAGCAGTTAAGATGCCCATACAACCAGAAACTGCCCCAGTATTGGGACTAAAGCGAACAGCTCAATCAATTCCTTCGCCGACCCCGGAGTCTATCAGTGTCTCAGCAGCTAGACCAATAGTTGGAAACTTCTATTCCAATCCCAATACATTACAGCATGCATTGTGTTCCATCTCAAACGAAGCAAAAGTACCAAATGCAAGCCCCCTAGTTTCACTCACTTCAGGTATGATGCCTCCCAAACCAACATCTGTGTTTGCCATGCCAGGTAATTCAGTGAAGGATATGAACTACATGAAGAACCTTATAAGAGAACATGGAATGGGGAAGCCAGAGATGCAGGATCAAAGTATATTGCTAAGTAACACTTGTCACAATTTAATTAAAAAATGGGAATTGGCAGAAAACGTAAAACTGACAGAAGCGAAAGCCAAGTTTCAGAAGGCCTGCATGTATTTTAACAGTTCAAGGGGGTGCCGGAATGGCCTTAATTGCTCCTACAAACATGATTTGTCATTTGGGTTGAGAACTGGCAGCGCATTGGCAGCTCCGGTTGCGAAAAGAATGAAACTGGAAGCAGAAATTACAGGGAGGACTTAAAACTAAAATGGTTGGAAGTAAATACATTTGAACAGTTACCTTGTTTTCGGTAGGATCTGTACAGTTAATGAGGACAAAAAGGTTAAAAACTTGTCCAAAGCGTGACATTCTTTTCAATTTTTAATAACGAGTCTGGTAACATTTGGCCAACAGATTCTCCATGAACAACTATCAAGGTTGAGCTCTGTCTACGACTTTTTAAAGATTTTTCTATGACGATGCTATTGACTCTTGGAACGGCCGTTGAAAATGGTCAAATACACCTGGTACTACTGCACTCCTTGTGAATGATATTGAACTAATGGTTAAGCAGATCCAAAACTCCTCCATTATTAGTATGACAAGCGATTGCAATTGGGAATATCACCAAGTCGAACTGGAACTTATAAAATTGAGAAGAGTGGAATGGAGAGGAATAGGGAGTTCAGTAATTTATTCACCAGTTCATGTTAAAAGCTTTCCGGTAATAGTTACTACCATGGTGGTGTACATTTCTCAGAAAGACATTTGATCAAAATTCTGGCAAATCAAAGGGTATTCCGGGTTTATCACCTAAATTCAAGAGGGTTAAAAAGCCTTTAACTCATAGCTTCCTAGAGAGTTTTGCAAAGTGAAGACCTCCCACTATTTAGAGTTCAATTTCTTTTTGGAAACTTAAATTAATATATAAATGACATAAAATAAATTTACAAACAATCCCAGCTTAGTTCTCAAAAATGAAGAGTATGTAAATAGAAGTTGCTGCAATCTTGATCGTAAGGACCTGGAGTAAAGACATTGAAAAAAAGGTGCTTAAGAGATTGAGGAAGCATTTGACATAACGCATATGTATGATCTTGTGTTTCCCTTATCATGTTAGCTGTCTTAAGGCGTTCTTTGATTGCCAGCTAGCTTACAGATGATGCTTTGAGAACCAGAGAGTTCTTTCAAACAAATGAATACCAAGAGACCTTCTGGTTTAGAGGCCGGAAAATTTTCAAACACGATCTATTTGTAAATCGCCTAGAGTTATCTCTCAACTATATAGTTGTATTAGCTTTGTTGGGATTACGCTGATAATCTGGATGATTAGCAACTATCAATGACATGCCTCTGATGCTGGAATTTTATCCTTTATCATCTATGATTTTATTTACCTTTGCTTTAAAAGGAACCCTGATTGAGTTCTAAGATGAAGCGGTCTTAGATTACACCAGAAATCAAACCAAAACTAAGTTGATTTGCCATCCCTGATCAAAATTTTTAAATATAGGTTCAATATGCCCCTTAATATCATCATTTGGATTAAATACCAAGAATGCTCTCTACTAGGTGTCAAGTCCAAAAACTGGTATCATTTAAGTAATATGCATTCACCCTTTTAATCCAAATCGCCTCCTTGTCAAAAAAGAATCTACAAACTCTTTTAGAAGTAACATATTGCATCTTACCTTAAGTGAGACTATACTAAGGCCCCCTCATTTCTGGAGTAGTACAAGATAGGCCACTTTACTTTAGATCCTTATGGACTGCTTATGTCGCTTGTTCACAGAAAGTTCCTAATCATTTGGTCTACTTCCTTGGTAATTCGCTTAAGAAGGGCTAGATGGGAGCACTATCGTTTATACAGGTTAGTAAGAATGGATGCTATGAGCTGTAACCTTATAGAAAATGAGAGGAATTTGTTTTGCTATTTGGAGACTCCACTTCTTATGGATTCCAACGTAGGAAGGCGCTCCACTTATGTAGGTTTCTTGATAGAAATTAGAACTCCTAGATATTTAAAAGGAACAAACTTTAGTTGAAAATGAGATAACTCTGCCAGACTAGAAGCATAGTTAACTCCATACAAAACATAATAGAACTTTTATCGACATTAATGTGCAAGCAAGACATGGCGGAGAAAGTGGATAGAGATCTCATAAGCACCTGAAGTGGTAAAGGGTCTACTCCGCAAAATATTAATAAGTCATTCGTAAAATCCAGATGGAATGACTTAAGCTATTTGCACTTATAATGAAACTTAAAAGCATTGTTCACCTCAATATTGTGAGTTGTCATCCTTGTAAGCACTTCAATGACAAAAGATCCCTTGTCAAATTCCTTCAGTTTAGACCCAATAAATATAAATTTGATGAAACTAAAAGCATGTAAGAAGTTAGTTATGAATTGCTAGTCAAGAGTATCAAATGTTTATGAAAGATCAATATTGAGAGATCAGCTTCTAGCAGAAGCTTTGACATTAAAATCCTTGAATAGTGTGCAAGTCCAAGCCCAAAGGGCTTTCACTTGAAAGGGTGTGTTAGTGAATATATAAAACCAATTAAGTTGACATCACACAATAACTTAAGTTATTGTGGTGAAACGGTCATTTAATATATATTACAATAAGATATAGGGTGAAAGTCAATCAAAGAGTTTGGGTTTCTCTTCTTAGGTTCCTCAAGCAACTTCTTGCTTTCAAAGAATTTCATCACTGCTCCCACAACTAGTTCACCTATTAAAGACCAAGTTCTTTGGAAAAAAAAAATCTTAAAACTATCAAGACCAAGCAATTTATGGGGTTTGAGAATGAATGAAATATCCTTCACTTCAGATGGGGTTATAGACTTAACAAAGGTGTCCTTCAAAGACTAATTTAACTTGTAATCTATAATGGATTCCAACTCTAGGGTTAAAGAGCAACAAGGAGAGAAATCTCCCAAAAAAGATTTGAAGAAGTCAAAAGAATTTCTTTTTGATAGAAACCTAGTCCTTATAAATATTCCCAGCATCATCCATGAGAGCATTAATTCTGTTGTTATTCCTACAGGACATCTAAGAGTTGTAGCAAAGTTTAGAATTGGTGTCCCTTCCTGTATCTAGAGAGTTCTCACTTTTTGTTGAAGTAGAGAATTATGAATTTCCAATGTAAAGGTATAGTTATTCAGGGCTTGAATCTCTAGGTTTTTAAGGTCTATGCAGGAGGGATTTCAATTCCTTTTTGATTGAACATAAGCAGATAGGATTTGCATTTAGCAACTTGCTTCTCTATTCCCGAGTTAAGCTCATTTAAAGGAGTAAACATAGAAATTCTTTTACTATTAATCTCATCTAGGTGTTAGGTGTAATTTAGATCACCAATCAAAAGCTAGGGGTCCTGGATTGTAGGCTAGACTAGCCTCAATTCACTTCATAGTTTATCTCTTTATTTGTAAGATTGGCAATATATAAAGGAAATACAAATAAGTGTAGCACACAAGTTCAAAAAGCATGGAATATGGGTCACTTGCTCTAACATAAACAAGATGGTCGCCTTGATAAAAGCTAGGTTAAAGATCACCACTATTTTTCCATTATAGTGCTGGGAGTGGTTGGAGATATAACTCCAATCGTTGCTTAAAAATTCCATACTGTCATAAAGATTATGAGCCTTATTTTAGTCTCCAGAAATCCTAAAATGATAAGACTTCTTCTCCAAAATGATATCCTTCATGACTATTGCTTAATAGGGTTGTTAAGCTATCTTATGTTCCATATTAAGATATTCATCAGATCTAGAAAGCAAATAAGGTATCTAGAAGGTTCCTCTTTGTTGAGACCCGTTATAATCAGCAGTATAATAGGAACAGAAGGTTTAGGCAGATTGGTAATTTGGAGAGTGTGTAAGGATTTTGATGGAAAGATATGGTGCTGAGTTGGATAATTAGTTAAAGAAGGGAATAAAGGATGTTGTGTGGGGGAGGGGTGAGGATCATCACTATGAGTTTGTTATGAAAAATATGTACTGGAGAGGTTGGCTAGCCCTCAAAGCCTAGCGTATCAATATACAGAGTTTCTCTTCATCTTCTCTTTTTCTCTGTTTTCCTTATTCGTTAACTGTTTAATTCTCTTATGTTATTGTTGTTACTGGATTGGAGCTTGTTAGGATTTTGGATCCTAACAATTTGGTATCAGAGCAGTTGAGGTGCTAGGATGGTGGTAACCAGGATGGATTCTAGAGTTGACAATATTGAAAAGGAGATGATGAAGTTGGCGGAGGATCTGGGAACAGTGGATGAAAAAATGAACACTGTAGAGAGGAAGGTTGATAAAATGGCAGGGGATATTGCATCTTTGTTTGAATGTATGAGGCAGATTCAAGAGTCCCTGGGACATAGAAGTCAGGAGAAGGCACCGCGAGAGGAGACAGAGGATATAACAAATTCGAGGAGTTAGGATGAAATACCTATAGTGGAAGAGCCGACGAGGAAGGAGAAGACTCATTGGAGGTTGGAGATCCCTGTGTTCTACGGTGAAGACCCTTTTGGTTGGTTATTCAAAGTGGAATGATATTTTGATCTGAATGGAGTTCCGATGCCAGGGAGGCTAGCTACAGTAGCAGTGTGTATGGAGGGTGATGCTCTAAGTTGGTTTTTGTGGAGAGAAGGGTGGTCGCTGATGGGTGATTGGCAGACTTTTAAAGCAGCAGTGGTCTGACGCTTTGGAAGTGCCTAGGCAGGAAATCCACTAGCAATCCTAATGAAGTTACAGCAGATGGGCACGGTGGCAGAGTATAATCGTGAATTCGAAATGGCATTGTCGATGTTGAGACGGATTCCAGCGGAGGTGGTGACTACAACTTTCATAAATGGGTTGAAGGAAGCAATAAGGACGGAGTTGCAAATAGTTCATATAGACTCGTTGGTGCAACTTATGGAAATGGCTCAAATGACTGAAGGGAGAAACTTGGCTCTGTTAAATTAGACTGCCCAAACCATAAAGAGTGTTAAAACCCAAGGTGGTTTAATTGGGTTCGGCAGTAGGGAAGTGGGTAATAAAACTTACCCAGCCCATGGTAAAAACCTAGCAAGTTCCTCTTTCCCAAATTCGATGTTAGGAAGCCCCAATCGGCTTCTGGATGGAAATCGAGCTCCGCCGATGATAGCAACACTCAGTCCAAAGTTAAATTCCCACCCGAACAGAACATTTGAAGGAAGTCGACCCAATCGGAGGGATTCCCCTTATCCATTCAAGCGGCTGGCAGCTGATGAGATTCAACGGAAGAAAGAGCAAGAGATTTATTACCGATGCGATGCCAAATTTGTACCGGGACATAGATGTGGCAAAAAACAATTCCATATCTTGCTAAAGGATGACGAGCAACCGGAAGATTTGCAGGAGGAGGAAGCTAAACTAGTTAATCATGTATTAACTATTAAACCTACTCTTGATGTGAATTGTTCACAAACTTTGGCTGAGTTAGAGCTATCGGCGAGTTCTGTGATGGGGATAACAGGGCCTCAAACTTTTAAAGTGAAGGGTAGGATTACAGAAAAAGAGTTGATAGTGCTGATTGACAGTGGGGCTTCTCATAATTTCGTGAGGGAAAGATTTGTTGATGAGTTGGGGCTGGTTGTGAGCAATACTAAACCGTATAAAGTGAGGCTTGGAAACGATTGTAAAATCCAAAGTGTAGGAGTTTGTGAATCGATGGAAGTGGTCATTCAAGGTACCTCCATTAGGAAAATTTTTTTTCCCTTTTGACATGAAAAGTGTTGACATAATTTTGGGGGTTGAGTGGCTGGAAACGTTAGGGGACATACTCATTAACCTTAAGAAGCAGTTTATGAAATTTAGAAGTAATGGAAAGAAGTTAAAATTCTATGGAGAGCACTACCTAAATTCTGCGATGGTGTCTTTAAAAACCATCTTTAAACTTCTACAGTAAGGAGACACTGTTTATATGGTTAAGGAAAGAAGTGATCAGGAGGTTGTAACTGAATTGTGTGAGTTTGAAGTTGTCCATAATCAACAGGTTGAATTGACGAGTATTACAAAAGAAATCGCAGTAGTGTTAAGGGAGTTTAATCAGGTATTTCAACCAATCTTAGGGCTACCTCCTCAGCGGGACATTGATCATGCTACTACCTTGGAACCAAGATCTAAACCACCAAATTCCAGACTCTATAGATATCCTTTTTACCAAAAGAATGAGATGGAAAAATTGGTGAAAGAGATGTTAGCTTCTGGTGTGATTAGAACAAGTACTAGTCCATTTTCCAACCCAGTTCTGTTGGTAAAAAAAAAAGATGGTGGCTGGCGTATGTGCGTGGACTATAGAGCTTTGAACAAAGTAACTATACCTGATAAGTACCCAATTCCATACATTGATGAGATTTTTGATGAGCTAGGAGGTTCTGTGGTGTTCTCTAAGATTGATTTGAAGTCTGGCTATCACCAAATCAGGGTTAAAGAGGATAACATACCTAAGACAGCCTTTCGAACACATGAGGGGCATTATGAGTTTAGAGTCATGCCATTTGGACTGACAAATGCTCCTGCCACTTTCCAGTCATTAATGCATAAAATCTATAAACCTTATTTATGGAGGTTTGTGCTTGTGTTCTTTGATGACATCCTCATCTATAGCAAAAGTCTAGCCGAGCATGTTATCCACCTCAGATTGGCGTTGCAAGTGCTGGTGGAAAATCACTTAGTAGCTAATTTAAAGAAGTGAAGTTTTGGACAGCATAAACTAGAGTATTTGGGGCATTATATTTCGGCAGAAGGAATTTCAGTCGATCTATCGAAGATAGACAACATTCAGAATTGGCGAGTTCCAAGGGATGTAAAGGCTTTGAGGGGATTTTTGGGGTTATCAGGATACTACAAGAGATTTGTGAAGGGGTATGGTAGCATAGCAAAACCACTCACTAATCTGCTCTGCAAAGATAAATTTCAGTGGTCAGCAGAGGCACAAAATGCTTTTGAAACTATAAAGAAGGTGTTGACCTGTAACACCCAAATACCCCCTGGGAGGATACATGGATGCCACCCAAGACAGAACAATTCAAACCATACATCCTACTGATTTATTTTATTTAGAAATTTAAACCCACACACTGTATATTACATCTCAGATATCTCGAAACAGAAATCCAAAGAAGATTTACAAGCCCAAACAACGAGACAAATTACATTTTATGAACAGTACAAAACTCAGACTCCTTTGGCCTTTGCAGATGATTTGTC
>JAOQMR010000211.1:19395996-19410295 GCA_027563865.1 Erythroxylum pelleterianum | reverse complement strand
ATTTAATATGCAAATAACATGCATAATTCGCACTAAATTTCGTTAATATTCTAACCCCTAATTTGGGGCGCTACATGACCAGTACCCCTATATTAATTTTACCGAACTTCATCAAACTTTTTGTTGTTGAAACAGATGCATCGAGAACAGGCCTTGGGGCGATGTTAATGCAAGAAGGTAGACCTGTAGCTTATCTAAGTCAAGGATTATCCCTTCATAATTAGCTTAAACCGGTTTATGATAGGGAGTTGATGGCAATTGTAATGGCAGTATAGAAATGAAGGCATTATCTGCTAGGAAGGCACTTTATTATTTAAACGGACCAACGAAGTTTGCATTTCTTAACTGATCAGAAGCTTTTGGGAGAAGAACAGCAGAAATGGGTTACTAAGCTTATGGGATTTTGATTTGATATTCGTTATAAGCCAAGTCTTGAAAACAAAGCAGTAGATGCATTGTCTAGAAGAACTGAAGGGGAGCTAAAGGATGTATCCATGGGCTATCATGATACATGGGCTAGAATGTCCAAATATTCATAAACTAATCAGAGAATTCCACACTACTCCTTGAGGTGGACATTCTAGTTTTTTCCGCACTTACAAAAGGTTATCTGGGGTTGTTTATTGGAGGGGAATGAAGTCTGATATTAAGCAATTTATCTTGTCCTGTAATGTATATCAAAAAAACAAATATCTAGCTTTAAAGCCTACAGGGTTGTTACAACCCCTACCTATACCTAACTTGGTGTGGGAAGAACTGTCTATGGATTTTATTTCGGGATTACCTAAAGCCATGGGAGTTGATACTATCCTAGTGGTAGTTGACAGACTTTCTAAGTACAACCACTTTTTGGCCTTGAAGCACCCCTTTACAGCTAAACAGGTAGCTGCTATATTCATTAGAGAAGTAGTCAGGTTATATAGCTTTCCTAAAGTCATTCTTTCCGATAGAGACAGAGTGTTTATGAGTGGGTTTTGGCAGGAACTATTTCGACAGTCGGGAACGACTCTTAACATGACTTCAGCCTGTCATCTTCAATCGAGTGGGCTAACAGATGTTTAGAAACTTACCTACGTTGTTTTGCTAGAGAACAACCTAGAGAATGGCCAAATTGGTTAAGTTGGGCAGAATTTTGGTTTAATTCTACCTACAGTAGTGCCATTGGAATGTCACCCTTTAAAGCATTGTATGGGAGGGACCCTCCTACGCTCTTTAAGTACACAGATGGTAAATCATTGGTGGAGGAGGTTAATCAGCAACTAATTGACAGGAATCAGATTTTGAATAAACTTAAGTCAAACTTAGAAAAGGCACAACAACACATGAAGGTTTATGCTGATCAGAAGAGAAGGCCACCTACATTGGATATTGGCGATTTAGTCTACATCAAGTTACAGCCCTACAGGTTCAAATCCCTCACTTCTAGACCTAATGAGAAGTTGGGACCACGATATTATGGACCTTACCCAGTCTTAGCCAAAATTGGAGAAGTTGCTTATCAAGTTCAACTACCAATAGCAGCAAGGATCCATAATGTCTTCCATATTTTACAACTTAAAAAATCGGTGGTGCCTATTCCTAATTCTCAGCCACTACCTATATACTTAGATGAAAACATGAACCTACTGGTAGAACCTGAAACATTAGTGAAGGTGTGCAAAAGAATCAATGGTGAGTTGGAAGTGCTGATCAAATGGAAGGAGCTTCCTCGCTATGAGAATACTTGGGAGAGCTTTGACTTTATTGACAACCAATTCCCTTCTTTCCACCTTAGGGACAAGGTGGCTTCTTTTAGGAGGGAGAGGGGATATTGTTGAGACCCGTTATAATCAGCAATATAGTAGGAAGAGAAAGTTTGGGCAGATTAGTAATTTGGAGAGTGTGTACGGATTTTGAGGGAAAGATACGGTGCTGAGCTGGACAATTAGTTAGAGAAAGGAATAAAAGATGTTGTGTGGGGGAGAGGTGAGGATCATCACTATGAGTTTGTTATGAAAAATATGTACTGGGGAGGTTGGCTAGCCCTCGAAGCCTAGCGTATCAATATATAGAGTTTCTCTTCATCTTCTCTTTTTCTCTGTTTTCCTTATTCGTTCACTGTTTAATTCTCTTGTGTTATTGTTGTTGTTGGATTGGAGCTTGTTAGGATTTTGGACCCTAGCACTCTTCTTCATAGTTTTTCTTCTAGACTTCCTTTTGGTAGAGGCACTACCCCACTCTGTGAGAATATTTTCTACTTGTGAATCATTTGCTTCAACTCTCTTTTCTTTTCTTTTTTTGTTGAGAATATTCAACTCTCTTTTCTAAGTTGTTATTGTTATTATGATTGATAATCTCCTGATCAACCAAACTTAGCTGATTACTTGCCACATGTCGAATGCCTTGCTATAGTATATTGGCTCAGCTTTCTTCATTATTGAATTTGAAGATGGCATATTCTTCTTTTGCTAGCAACTTTTTCTTAAGACCAAGCTTGCTCCACTTGTTTTGGGTTCAGTTCTGCATTTGAATAAATAAGTGTCTTCGATCTAGAAAATACCCCATTAGAGAGAGAGCCTAACATGCTGCTCCAGCTGGAAAAATTTCCTGAAGAGATAACTCCATCTGCTTTAGAGCAAGGAAAATAATGAAGTTGAGTCCTTCCATATTTAGACTCTCTGTCACCTTATTCCAAAATTTTAAAGTTTAAGGAATTCTATGATTAATCACCGAATACGTCTGTGACCGAGTTTTGGAGTATAAAGAGGGAAAGTCCTTGTTTGGGCTACTAAAAGATAAAGGAACAAGTTGGGTAGGAGAATCAAGCTTTTGAGAGCCATAAGGAAAGGTTCTCGGAGATGAGGATGATAGAGGAGGCAGGTATGGAAGCTGGCTTTCGTAATAAAATTTATCCCTTTAGTTCAATTTAGTGAAGAGAAAATCGGCTTCAAAACATTACATGAAAAGCAAAGTGTTTGCAGAATCTGACAACTGCTAACGAGGGGAACAAGATGCCATCATATTTGGTGAAAATATTTCCCAGTTGACTTTTGACAGATTTAACCTGAAACTTCTGTCCAAAATCACCAAATCCAATAAGTGTGAACAATTTCATTATAGTCGGTAGAATTATCCCAAAACATAATGAAAAGTCTTCATAACAAACGTGTTATTTTTTCCACATTTCAAGCACACAAGTCACAAGTCTAGCAATGCACCAGGAGAGTCGCAAACAATCACAAATAATAGGAATTCCAAAACCACATCCTCACGATATGGCCAGTTGAAATTTAGATCAATCTCGTGAATAGTTCCAATATGACTGAAAAGCACATTGAATATCTTTAATATACTCAACCCTTCTCCATCCTCAACCGGTTCTCTTAATAATATGGACGCCGCTATCTGTATCCACGATGTCACTTAATTCACCAATCTTAAGAGAATATGTTGTTTCTTCAAAAGGTTTCTGCATCTGCCCACGGCCAAATGGACCTGAACCGACAAGATAATGGTAAGTAAACCAGACAATATTTATGCTATCACTCATCAGCTTGTATTAACAAAAAAAGAAACATACAACAGATAAAATGCAATACTATCTATAATACAACAACAACTGATGAAAGTCCCACTGGTACGTCTTATCTCTAACTGATAGAGAGTTTGTTTTCAAAAATAATATGCTAGCGGCCAAACTCAAATTATCTTATCAACATCTATATATATATATATATATATGAAAGCTGACAATGAATCTTTCTCCATATCTTTGACAAGTAGGTTTGAATTGCACCGGATAAGAACAGAACAGAATAATTTGTTACCAAAATAATCAACAGCTCTCCGTAGACAGATCTTATGCTATTACATATATCGCACAAGAACCAAACCTCAGAATGTATTACCATATGTTCATAGTTAACCTTATCCACGGCTTAATTGTTAGCCGTTTCTACTAAGCACCAGTCATTATAGAAATAGAAGTTCAGATAAGATCCAGAAGATAGTGAATGTTTACAAAGCTGCTGTTGAATGTCATCATATACTGTATATTCAGGATTGACCTTCTTAAGCTAAAACTTTGACAATCAGCATTTCCAAGAACAAAAAAAATTAATTGAGAAAATTAATCAAATAAGAAACTGATCATTGACCATTTAAAATTGATTATAAAACTGATCATCAACTATCTATAATACAAAATATAAACTAGCTGCTACATGGTTTTTGAGGGTCGTGAGTTTGAGTGCTAAGAGCTATTTTTGGGGTTAAAGGTGGCAAGGACAGTTACTCAGTTTTCTTAGCACAAAGGGAAAATAAATTTGAGGTTCTCTTTCATACAGAAACAATCAGTTGGTACGTTCTCTACACTGATAATTGGCATCTCTCACCAGTAATCCCATCTATGCTCACAATCAATATACCAAGCTCTTTCAAGCACACCAGTGTAAGATAAAATCCATTGATAATAGAAGTTCCATTCAGTTTTGTTCTTATTTCTTCAAAGCTGTGTTGAGTTCAGAGGCAAGAGAGCACAAATAATATCCAGTAGCATTCACTCTTTAATAATGAAATCATTTCAAAACTTTAATATCATATAAAGCCCCACAATTCATAGGCAAACTATCCAACATAACTACAAGAACAAAAAATAAAGATTCTGATTCAAATTTGCAAAAGCTCAATTAGCCTCCTAAGTTGACAAACACTTATCCTGAATTAAACATTCAAAACTAGTCTGTCCAGACACAGCCGCTTATATATAGGAGAGCCTACTAAGAATTCTACTGAATCACAACTGAAATATCCCAATTCGCAACCATGCAGCAGCAGATGAAGAAACAATTAACCCATAAAATCTAAATCAAGAGATTTACATCAGCGCTCACCAAGAAAAGTAAAAAGATCCTAATCCATTCCATGGTTGTAAATCTGAATTTAATAACACCCACAAATCCCGATTCCTAAGCAACCAAGATCACAACTTTAATAAACCAAACAGATCCAAGAAACTAACCCAAATCGCCACCACGTTTGGCGGAGCTACAATCGGAGTAACGAGACGCGACATCCTCGAACTTGATTTTCCCAGATACGATGTCATCTCTGAGAGCTTTGAGCTGAGAGATGGCGCTCTCGCGAGTGGTACTATTGATGACTCTGCCTTCTGGGTCCTTCCAAGAAGCTTTTCTTCTGGAGCCTTCGTGCTTTATGAGTATGTGCGACGCTCTCACCTGACTCCCCGACGCCGCCGCTGCCATTCTTGACCTCTTCTTGCTCTTCTCTCTCTCCCTCTCTCTCTCTTTCGTCGACGGTCGATCTACCAACGAGATCGATTCTTTCTTCCTCTTCTTATCGGAATCTATTTTCGCGGCGGCGTTCTCCGATTTACAATTTAGTGCTTTCTCTCGCAACTTCCTCTGACCTTGTACAGTGTGGAGCGCAAATGTAAGGGGCTGCTATATGTGCGCGAAAAGCGATTACCCACTTACAATGACCAACTAACTGGCGACACGTCAACTAATGTCAGAATGGAAGTCAAAATTTTGAATATCTCCTCAAACTTATTTAAGTATTTTATTTAATCCCAACCTTTAATTTTGCTTGAAATTAACCAAAGCTAATTACAAAAATAGTCAACAAAAATGATAACAAGAGCTTTGCCTATTTAAACGAAAATTAGTATAAATGTAGATAATTTAAAAATGTCTTTTTATAATTAGAACCTCCTAACACTTTGTAAGAAAAAAAATTAAAAAAGTGAAATTAAAAAAATTAGATATCGGGTTATCCTATTCCTATACACTTGGATGGAAATGGGAAGGGTTTCTTGTAGGCTTAGGCAAGCTCTACCCGCCCAGGCGAAGCAGCAGTAGTAGGCTGGCCTTGGTCCAACGACTGGTCGTCTCGTCTTAGAGGAGAATTTTCTTCTCCTAGGCAAGCTTACAATTACGCAAGCAGAGGAACCAAAAAGTGAATCACTAAAAATCTCAATACTAATCGAGAAGATTCGGTTGACGAAGCTTCAACTCGTTGCTGTTCCAATCCAAACCCGGTCGGAATCAGCCGTCGTCAAAGCCGCATAATCAGCTCCACCACAAACAACCCTTCTTTGCCCGAGACAAAGCCTGATGGCATTCTCAGAAAGAAATGCCCATCTTCCTCGGCTCTTCGTCGTTGTTCTACTCACCATTCTTGGTATGACCGACAACGCCTTCTCCATTCGAATGCCGGATCAGATCTCCAATGCTCCGAGGGAGGTTTCCGATCAGCCCTTGAAAATGGCAGTTTTTGCTCTTGGCAGCTTCTGGAGATCCGAGGCTGTCTTTGGCTGCTTGGACGGTGTGGTTCGGACCACAGCGGGTTATGCCGGTGGATCCAAGACCAACCCGGAATACAGGAGTTTGGGTGACCATGCCGAGTCCGTACAGGTCCTTTATCTAATAAGATTGCATTTCTCTTTTATTTTCACGCAAAAGTTTACTTCTTTAGTGGTTGATAATATTTTGACAACAAGTACGTGTTATTGCTTTTTCTATAAGAAGGTCGATCTTGTTTACTTTTCGAATTAGAATGCTTAAGCTATTGACATGCGTATGTTCTAATGTCATGAACTGCCTTTATCGGTAATTCAAATACCATAGCCAACCTACGCAAGTGAATCTGCTATAGGTCCTAGTAAAATTAGAACTTGACACGGATGAATCTAACCAACTTAATTACCGAACTGCGTTAGATTTGTATTTCAAACAGAAAGCTGACAAGATAGTCCCTCCTCGAAATTTGGCTTACGAGTAAATAGGTGGTCTTACCAATTACTTTCGGATTATATAAAGTAAGTGCTTGGTTAATTTGGACTCTTTGTCTTTGCGTCTGTAGCGTTATCAAAAAAGGCTTTAGATTCGTAAAATTAGTTTTGGAACTTGTCTGATATGTTCTTTGAATGGTGTGCAGGTAGAATATGATCCACGGGTGATAAGTTTCAGGCAACTTTTAGAGGTTTTCTGGTCTAGTCATGATTCAAGGCAAGTTTTCGGGCAAGGCCCTGATGTTGGCAACCAATACAGGTAAACATCTTTGGGCACTACGTCTTTCTTCTGTGTTGAGACCTCTGGTAGTTAGTTTTCTTGTTTGTGCAGATCTATCATCTTTACTAATGGAACTGAGGAGTCCAAATTGGCTGTAGTTAGCAAGGAAAGAGAGCAATTACGGTTGAGGAGTAGTGTAGTAACGACTCAAATTCAGTCACTTGGGATATTCTATCCTGCAGAATCAGAACATCAGGTTTTTGTATTTCTATTATAATTGATGCTCAACCTCTTTTTCTATTTGTTGGCTTACTTTAAGATATTCTTCACTGCATAGCATGTTTAGTCTTTGCTAGTGCTTATGAACTTATTAGACGGTTTTAGTTTGAGGTAATTTGTTGCGGATTGTGAAATAATGTTACAGGCTGATAAGCTTGTCAAGTTGATGCTTTTGGTTAAGAATTCATGGTTGAATTTCTCTGAGTCTGAAAATTTTGTCAGAAAGCTTTGAAGCTGACTATTAACCTTCTGAAGTGAAGAAAGAATAGTTGTGTTAAGTGGGCATTCAAAACAGTCCTTGTAACTGTGATATGAATTGTTGTAATTGCCCAAAAAAGTTATGGGGTTAGAATTAACAGATGGTTGCAAAGTCTCTCTCACACTCTCGCGTTTATCTGTGATATGCCCAGATAGAAGATTTGATGAGAGCAAATTAATCGCTGATGAATTTTAAAAATTTCAATTCCACAGAAATTTGAGCTCAAGAGGAATCCATTTCTACTTCAACTCATTGGAAACTTGCCTCAAGAGGAGCTTGAGAGGTCAAGTTTGGCGGCAAAATTAAATGGCTATGCTGCAGAGTTATGCTCCCTGAAGATTCAAAAGCAGATTGATGCAAAGATCAACGACATAGTCAAAAAAGGTTGGCCGGTTCTGAGGGATGTATAGGTCCTTGGAGCTCAACTTCAGAATGTGCTTTTTCAGGTCAAACTGGTGGATATTGGGAGCTTATGTATAAACTACAGTTAAGACACACTGAAACTGTTCTCAATACTTTGATTGCTCTGCTCCCGTTGTAGCCTTGAAGCATGTCTACGTTGTTAGGACGTGAGTCTTGTGATAATCTGATTGAATGTATTCTTCATGGGCTTATTTGTTTGTACAAGGGGATTTTGTTCGTACCAGTACCATGATAATGTAGTGCAAAAATGTCTCTATGTGTCGTGTATGGAGCTTACGTTCATTTCATTAAAATTGCAATCTGAACTATTCATATGTCAGCTGAATGCACCATTTTAACAAAGCTCAGCTCTGCTTAACTCTTTTTTCTCCCCCGAACTTTACTTTATTTTCCACTTGAAATTAGATTGCAATGGTCATGTATGAATATCTAGCATTTCTGTAAGTCGTTTATTTATTGAAGGGTGATTAGGTAGTCACGTCATTACATTGGGATCGTGTCAACTGCTACGAAAATTAAGAGTACCAAGTTAACAACTGGAACCTCTCATTCATAAGTTTATTACGAGACTTTCAGAATCATATCTCGGGTTTTTATCTTTCAGAATCGTATCTCGGGTTATTGTACTTACTCCTTCAAACAGAGATATAAGCACGCTATTACATCACTTGCATTCAGTTACAATAAAAACCATAATTGAGATATTTGTGCCCCGGAAAACAAGACTTAGGGCCTCAAGAAAGTAGCTAACGATCTGACAGGACTCAATGGAGTTGCTTTTAAAGCGAGCAAGTAGTCTTTGCGGACATGCTTACTTCATCTTTACTGATAATTCATGCATACACACCTGTGAGGCATGGCTGATGGACAGATTAGGAACTAACGGAGTAGCGTCCCTTGATCTTTTATATATACAACAAGAGAACAGGAGAAATATATCTGTAAAAAATGAATGCTTAAGGTCCAAGGCATCAAGATGTCCTAACAAGACTGGTCTACATCATGAAAAATTAGAAGATAACACACATAATCTGAAAGGAAACATATTTTGATTCAAGAAGTAAAATATACAGAAATAGGAAAAGCAGCAAGAAGTGTGAACCAAAATTGTCATTCGAATAGTGTTGCTAAACACGCAAACAATTCTCAAACAAGCAGAAGCAAAGCAGAACATGTTACTGGTTTGAGTTCCAGGAGACATAGTTGTTGTGTTTTATAAGTTCGGTCCATAGTTCTCTGTGTGGTATAGAAATTAAGCCTTTAAACATTTAAGATGGGATATTAATAATATCACAGTAAAGAATAGTGTTGAACAGGGCAAACTGCTGGTACATACTGAAGTACATCAACCCAACATGTTACATGTCTGCCTCAGCGCCTACTCACCAAACAACTGTGCAGGTTCCTTCCACATAGCTTCTTCACATAGATAGGAGTTCAGATCGTCTGTGTTGCCATCCATTCACATGGGTCCTATATGGGTCCCACATGAGTGGATGGCTCAGATGCAAAATGGACAGGATTGGACATGAAAAAATGGACAGAGGATTTGAACTCTCGCCACCACGGGTATTTCTATCTTCCCCTACTTTTTCCAACTTTTCTGCCTCCATTATTACCATTTTTTTAACCAACCTTTTCTTTGTCTTTTACTGCTACACTACTTTCTGTTACCTCTATTCTCATCATGTCAGACACAGCCTGCCAAAGCATTTATGAATTTCCACCATTGCCATCACACACACCCCTCCCTTCTCCAACACCCTCCCCTTGCCGCCTACTGCTGCATCCATTACCCAGAAAGCGTGGAAACAGGTGGTTGGTGACTCTTTCACCTCCAACTTATATTTCAAACCACCAAGTGAAATAAAGGGAAGCTTGTGGTCTGCCCAAATCTTACAACGCTTCAAAAAGGAGCAAACAACTGGAAATCCACCATCGTGGGTTTCTTTTTAGACCAAAGACTTACTTTTCCTTTAATATTACGTTAGGCAAACAAGCTCTGGAAAAATAGATGACTCACTGATGTTCTACTCTCTGAAGATAGTCTAGTGCTATTCACTTTCTCCACCACCTCTGCAACTCATAAAATCCTTGAGGAATGCCCATGGCATCTTGGGAATCAACCAATTTTTTTACAAGTCTGGCAGCCAGGATTAAAGCTTGAAACCATCAAAATCCAAAGCCTTCCAATTTGGATAAATTTTCATAATGTTCCCCTTGAGTACTAGGCTACTCAGGGTCTCAGCCAAATAATAAGCTACATCGGTAAGGCTTTATGTATGGATGAGAATACAGCTACAAAAAAAAAAAGAATTGGATATGCTCAAATTTGTGTTAGCATTGAAGTATCAAAAGACCCCCCTAATGAGATCCCAATCATGCGTCTAGGAGATGAAAATCAATTATGGGAGGATATCATTGCAATTTCATACCATTAGAGGCCCCCTGCAAAAGGTCATAATAAAATTTGCAGAGCAACTGGAAACTATTCAAGACTGGGAATTACCAGGAATTGATGGGTCATGAAGACAGTTACCAATTTGAGGAGAATCATAGTTCTAAAAATTCTGTTGTTGCTGTGAATGAAATCAGGGAAGATATAAATCAAATTACTATTATAGCAGAAATTCCTAAGCAAACTGATAGAGCAGGTCCTTCTGTAGAACAGTCCATCATCAATAGAGAACCTGAATCCATATTGGAGTTTTCTGATGCAGTTGAAGGTGAACTGCGGACTGCTAAGACCCCATCCTCTGTGAATACTACTACACGTCTCAATACTAACCAAGTAGATGATACAGATATAATACTTGATCAACATGGTGCAACAACTACCCAAACAGAAGAATTAAGCAAAAATGTACTTCCACCTCCCACCCCTTCTGATCCTCTAAGTTTGTCAATGGCAGAGGATCCTCTGATTCCTTCATATGGAGCAAGGATCCTCTGATTCCTTCACAGGGAGCAAGTACAGATGAAATAAGTGAAAATTTCCAAACTATGGCAATACAAAAATCACAAAGTCATATGTGTATAGAAAATGCTTCCAAAAATCTTCAGATTGCTCGCAGATAGCTTATAACCATGCCAGGCTTCAAAAACTTGCTTCTTCAAGATTTTTATTATCAGCGTGTAAAGTAAATAGACTACAGTGTTGACAACTTTTGCCTATAGGAAGGTGGGAAGATTCTGTTTAGACAAAAAAAACATTTGGCCATCTTCATTAATATCTTGTTCTTCCGCTCACTCACTCCATTTTGTTGTGGAATAGAGGTTGTTGTCAACTAATATTCTATGCTTGCATCTTCAAAAAACTTGTTAAAATTTTCATAGTCTATTTAGTTCCATCACCAGACCTTATTACCTTAATTTTGAATCCACTTGGATTCTCAACCCAGGCTTTGAATTTCCAAAAGACTGGAGAAAATTTTGACCTCTGCCTCATGAAATACAGCAATGTCAATATTGTTGAAATCATCAATAAAGACAATATAATATCTACTGCTACTTAAAGACTCAGATAGTGCTTGGTTAGTTGGTATGAGAAGAAAGAAATAGGTAAGGAATGAAAAAAGATGGTTGGTAATATATTATGATTGGATGAACAACGTTTTTATATCCCCTTTTGGGGCAATACTTCATACCTCCCGATATAATGAGAAATGAAAGTCATATCTATTTCTATTTCTCGCTATATTCGTTATAATTCCTATTACCATTCTCCCAAGTAAACCAAGCATATCCTGAGTCTTTATAAGACCACATACATCTGTGTGTATCAATTGGAGTTTCATCCCCTAACCTCTGCTTCATGAAATGCACCTAGGTCATTCTGCTAAAATTATTATTAAAGGCAATATAATATCTGCTACCACTTAGAGACTGAGTCTTCATAAGACCATGAACATTTGTGTGTATTAATGGGAGTTCCTGAGTTACTTTGAGGGCCTTTGTTGTAGGAAATGGCAACCTAGCTTGTTTCCTTTACGAGACACATCACAAACTTCACCATTTTCTTTAATATTTTGTAAGTCAAGTACTAAATTACTTTTTTACATAAAAGATAGAGCTGAGTTATGAAAATGACCTAACTTTTATGCCATACCTGAGACTGATTAGAACTTATGTTGCCAGTAGCATAATCTATGTCAAGTGCAAAGCTCTTTCTTTTTATCTTTACTGATGACAGTTCAACTTCAGTAGTATTAAAGATGTCACAATTCTATTTCTCAAAAAAAAAAAAGATTTCACATTTCTTGTCCTTGAAAATAACAAAAAAATTCTTCTCTGGTAGCTGTCCCACGCTCAACAAATTTTGATTAATGTCAGTACAAATAAAACATCAGTAATAACCTTTATACCTATGCCAGCTCTGATTGCATTACTGCGTCTCTCTTACTTTAACTAAGATTAAATCACCATTTCCAATCTTAAATTTTAAAAATATGTGACTTATTCAATTCTTTAAATAAGGATTCATTGTTAATTATGTGTTGAGTGTATCCACCATCGATCTAGAGCTTGTTCTTACAAAACAACTAGCAACAAACAATTGAACCTTATCTACTACCTATGCTTGTTGATCATTCTTTTCCTTGTTCTTGCAAACTCTAACAAAATGCCTTTTTTGATTACATGCTCTACATACTACATTAGGCCTGAACCAGCAAGAACAAGCTTGACAATTTGATTTTTTGCACTGAATATAGAGTTTAGAATTCTATTGATTGCTTTTATCTCTACTGCTACCTTCATCTTGGCTCCTCCTTTTGCTCCGTTGCTTCTTCTTGTCTTTAATGTTAAATTGAGGATGTTATTTTCCTTTTACTTGAAAACCACCCTCTAGAGTTAATTCTTGCCTAATTCCCCTTCTTTCTTCTTGAACGTGAAGAGAATTTAACAATTCAGAGAGTGACATTTAAGACAAGTATCTTGAGTCTTCCAGAAATGAAATTTTGGCTTCGAATCTCTCTGTTAGGCTTATAAAAACTTTCTCCACAATTTGCTATCTAACATTTAAAGTCTACTTTTATTAACAATAACCATCAGCTTGTTAGAATATTCATGATCTCTAAGTCCTTTATCTTTAGAAGTTCAAATTCCCTCCTAAGATTGGGAACTTACATCTGTCTCATTCTCTTGTTTCCTAAGCCTCTTTAATAGTGTCCCTAGCTTGCTTTGCAATTTCACAAGCCATAATCCTTGTAAAAAATCTCATTTGATATAACTGAAAAAATACATTTCCTGAGATCCAATCTCTTCTTTCTCTAATCCTTCTAATTCCTACCTTTAGTTACAGTTGGATCTTTAGGCAGAAGTTGCACTTCATCATTCTCAACAACATCACATATATCATATGCCCCAAGAAAAACTTCATTTTTACTGCCCAAATTTGATAATTCCACCAAAGAAAACTAGTGGAATTAACAAAAATAATATTGTTTCTTAACTATCCTCTGAAGAATTAATGGCAATTTTCCTCCCAATCACTCAATTCAAGTCTATTAAAAATAAGAGGGTTTGATATAATGTTTGGCGAAGAAAACTGTCCTACCCTAAGAAGCACGGATACGGACACGCGACACGCGACACGCGACACGACACGGACACGGACACGGACACGGACACGAGGACACACCAACTTCTAAAATTTGGTGGACACGGACACGGACACGACATATATATATATATATATTATAAAATTTAGAATTAAAAAAATTCAAAATTCATAATATGATATATATTGATTGATGTATTTCAAGACTTTCAATATCTTGACAGTTCATACATATTTTGTACTTTATAAGCCTCTCTAAAAAAATATGAAGCATATAAATGCACTCTTTGTAGGTGTCCCTGTCCAACATGTGTCCGACACGCAAATACGACTCCATTTTGCCGTGTCCATGCTTCTTAGCTCCTACCTTTATTGATTTGATGAATGACATTCATAAATAAGATGTTTAATAATATTGACGTAAATAGAGGTTAAAAATCAGTGAGAAATCTGCTGCATAAATTATTTATTTTAAATTTTAAAAATTAAACAACCTGATAACATTGATATTTGAAGATTTTTTTTTTTACTCTTTCAAATTTTAATCCAACACGCTCAAATTGTTTAATCACTCGACCAGTGTGTGTTTTATATTTAGAATCCCATCCTTTCGACTTTAACCTTGCGTATGGTTACTGTCCCTAAGACTGGGGACAGTTGACAGGACACTGAAGTCCTGTCCATTAGACCTGTTTGGTTACTGTCCCAATTTTTTTGTTTACCGTCACCGATAAACAGGGGCAGTTAAAAGTTGTCACGCTCAATTTT
>JAOQMR010000211.1:19369651-19379823 GCA_027563865.1 Erythroxylum pelleterianum | reverse complement strand
GCATCGAGAGCTTCGCAAGTGATCGACATATGGACCAGAACGACAAGGTTCCGTTCAGCCAAAATCTGGCAGAACCAAGCGGTTTATTTAAGTGAATGATTGGATTGTAATTTGTAATAGATAATGGTTTTAAAATAGAACATTTTTTAATCTCATTGATTTTTATTTTATTGTATTTGCATGCATAATAATAAGCGAACTTGTACAAAAATATTTTTGTCCTTAATGTTTCATTAAATAAGTCTTACTGTAAAAACAAATTAAATTTTATTAGAATATTGATGATTATTTTATTTGTATTATCAAATATTTAACTTAACATTGAACATTGTTGGGATGTTTATTGTTTAAGATGTTATAAATTCTTTATTAATTTAAAATCTCATTATCTTGTAAAAAATAGTATTAAATAAATTTAACATGACCGTATAATTCGAGGTTCATTCTAAATTTCATTTCAATCAGATTGATTCACAATTAGATTAGAAGTTAGTCATGTGAAAATTTGCAGCTTTTGAAATCATATAATAAGTTTTAGAAGCAGTCTCTCTATTAGTTAGAGGTAAGATTGCATACTACTGTACTTCTTGAGACCTCACGTCTCAACGAAATTTCTACTAAGTTAAAATCATATAATTAAGTAGCAAAGACATATACTCAACATAAAATTTTATCAACTCAAATATGAGCAGATGTAATAAAAATTATGAACATTTTATAGATTTTTTATCATTCGTGAAATAAAATCAAATTTTATTTTTTAAATTAAAAAAAGCGTTTGTAATGCAGTTTTATCTTTCACTAATTAAGAAGTTTAAAAATAAATCAAAGACATGCACTTCTTTTAATGTTTTGATTTATTTTTATAATATTAATTTATAAAAATAAAAATTTTAGTTATTTACCAAAAAAAAATTTAGTCAGAAAAAGAAATTACATTTCCTTTACCTTTCAATAAAGTTGAACTTGGACAGATTCCCCCAACCCAATGCTACTATGGGAAATTCATATTCTCGTGTTTTGAAGGAGAAGATTTCTCTTACGAAGCCACAAGGTTTGATACATAGCTTCTAGCGAAATGAAGCTCGTAAGTTCTTTTGTTTCTTTCCAGTTTACCTTAAACTCAACAAAATTGGTTTACATATAATGTACCTAATATGCAAGTGATTATCAAGTTAGAACAAGTAGCTCCAGAAACTCAACTCACCCGTTTTAAGGCTTATAAGGTTGTAATACTGTGCAAAAAAAAAAGAAAAAGGAAACACCATAACCATTACACAAAGATATTCAGACATAGATTTCAAGCAACATTATGATCCAGTCAGTAATTTCATTACTATCCATATGCCTAACCTATACCTAAGACTCTGAGACACTAAAGGCATAGCCATACAAAGGTAGAGAAAAAGAAACAAGCATAGCAGACACTTAATTATTTTCAAAGAATGAGCACCACTAGTGTCTTCAACTTTTTCCAGGATTGTGTGTACGTTTTGCTTCCCATGTTCTAAGGTCCATAAGAAAGGGAGGTTATTAGAAATACAGAAATGCGATCCCTCATGCTAAACAGTAGATCTTGCACACTCAAACTTCAACTCAGACAAAAGGGTGTCCACCATTATAAAAAATAGTTACAATTTCCTTTTAGTTGAATCGTATTGACTACTTATGTAACTCTTACGGGGACTTGAATTGTAAGAAGATATTGCCCTAATTGCAACTAGTCGATAGATATCATCACGTGAAAATGAAAATAGAATTGAGAGGATAACTAACGATGACTTTAATTTTGATGGAAAATTCCTTAGGCTTGCAGATTATTACAAAATAAATGGTCAAACTGACTAGGTCTTAAGTAAATTTGATTATGATATTTAGTGTTTGATTTTAGGAATTAGTTTAGAGATATTCTTGTGATAGTTAGCAAATAAATAGGATTTTCTATTACATTTCAGCTCTATATAGTGAGCTTTGTTGCTGTCAATAAAATGTGGTGTGTTCTACAACAAAAATATATTTTTTTTCCTTCTCTTTTATTCACGTGTTATGCTTCAGCTTCATTAAAAAAACATGGTATCAAAGCCTTTTTGTCTTGAGGGATCTGTGAGATGAGTGAAACCAAAACACAAACCTGATTTACAACCCAGAATTACAACAATAATTACAACCATCTTCAAGCAATGGAGATCGAAACACAACTATCTCAAGGTGCACCACCAATTTTTGATGGTGAAAACTATCAAGTTTGGGCTGTTAGAATGAAAGTTCATGATGCTATGAATGTTTGGGAAGCTGTGGAGGAAGACTATGAAGTACCTCAATTGCCAACAAATCCTACAATGACTCAAATCAAGATGCACAAAGAAAGGAAAAATAGGAAGTCTAAAGCCAAAGCCTTCTTATTTTATGTTGTTTCAAACATCATATTCACAAGAATTATGAATCTAGAGTCAGCAAAGGATATCTAGGATTACCTAAAAAAGGAATACCAAAGCAATGAAAGAACAAAGAGCATGCAAGTACTCAACTTGATCAAAGAATTTGAAATGTTGAAGATGAAAGAGTCAAAAATCATTAAAGAATACTCCTATAAGTTGCTTGGCATAGTAAACAAGGTGAGGTTATTAGGTAAGGATTTTTCTGAGGAACGAATGATGCAAAAAGTTCTTGTAACCTTACCTGACAAATATGAATCTAAAATTTCTACTTTGGAATAAGATAAGGATATATCAAGCGTGTCTTTGGCAGAATTAGTAAATGCACTACAAGCACAAGAACAAAGGAGGATAATGAGAAAAGAAGGAGCCATTGAAGGTACTCTACTAGCAAAGGAAAAAAATTCAGGAGACGACAAAAATGAAAATTTTAACAAGATCAGCAATAACAACAACAACAGAAACAATCATGATTCATATCCACCATGCCCACATTGCAAAAAAACAAATCACCCACAAAGAAAATGTTGATGGAGGCCTGATATCAAATGCCGAAAATGTGGACAAATTGGGCATACGGAGAAGATTTGCAAGTCATGAAATGAAGAGGCAAAAGCAACAACTAAGCCACTTCAAGAGGATCACTTATTTTGACATTAAAGCTCTGCAACTCCTAAGGCAAGGAGGAGTTTATTGGAAAATTCCTTAGGTTTGCAGATTATTCCGAAATAAATGGTCAAACTAACTAGGTCTTAGGAAAATTTGATTATGATATTTGGTGTTTCTTGATTTTAGGAATCAATTTAGAGATATTCTTGTGATAGTTAGCAAATAAATAGGATTTTCTGTTACATTTCATCTCTATATAATGAGCTTTGTTGTTGTCAATAAAATGTGGTGTGTTCTAAAGCAAAAACATATTCTTTTTCCTTCTCTTTTATTCACGTGTTATGCTTCAGCTTCATAAAAACAACAAATACGAAGGGAGCCGGAAGTCATCATTGATATACAACAGAAAGCATTGAGTTGTTTTTGTAGATGGTGACCCTGTCCAAATGATTACTATATGAAGCCCATGCTACTTTGTCTTGAAAACATTAGATAGAAACAAATTAGATGGCTATCATAATATCATCTAAATTCAACAAAACACACACACCTATCTTCCTTTGGTCAACCTAGCCATTTGAAGTTGTCTTTAGCATTATCCAACATAATTTCCCACTTGAAAACTAGTCAGACTCATTTATTTTTATGAAGTTGTTACCAAATAGATATAAATAGTAGATGACAGGGTTGGTCACTAATATAACCAATTGGTTCTATCATAATCACATGAGTTGTTAATAATATGGTTTAGAAAGCAAGTTTGGAAGATTAATATGGTTAAAGGATAAGTGTATTGATCAATAAGACCAAAAAGTGATTAGGGCCCTAAAAACCAGTTTTATTCCAGTGTTTTACAAGCAAAGCCTGGAAGTTTGCGCATTATTATGGAAAACTAGACTATTACCTTGGAAATCCACTTCAGATACCTAAATAAATAGGAGTCTGGCCAAATTGAATTTTTTCGTTTGAGATGATCGTGATTCTAATCCCTTAAAAGATCCATTCATCTTTTGAAAGTTGCAACTAGGGGAAGCTTTATCATTCTAAGTTATATCTTCAAACAATAATCATATTTCTTCCAACTCACCAACTCACACTAGAGTAGATATTAGGACCGAAACTTATTTCTTACTTGTTATTTTGGCAGAAGTTAGTTAAGTTTTAGGCATTTCAAAGACCTAAATTCACTTTTTACTTATTAATTTTTCTTAGCAAAATTAATTAAGTTTAGAGTTCGATTGAATTAGATCAAAACAATTTTTTATTAATAAATTCTTAAACTCATTAATCAGAAAAATATTATTTGATCAGTTATTGTCAAAATGATATTATTTTAGTCAACGAGAACTAGTTCAGGCTAGATCGATCTGATTTTTCAAGGCTACATCCAATCTAAAACCTAAACAATTCAATCCTAATACATTACCATCCCTACACTAGAGTGCTCCCGATCAAGATAGCTGAAAGGACACAAAGGTTTGTCAAATAAAATGTTCCAGTAAAAATGTGGCTGTAAACATATCCCCCTCATGCATTCTTTTTATGATTGATGAGATATCAGTAATGCAAAATTTTCTAATTTTTGTTGCAGATGTAATGGCACGATGATAGATTGCAAGAGGCATATTATATTATACTATTTTCTGTTAAAAATGTGTTACATAACCATAATGGATAAAATGATTTCTCTCCATTACCTATCTCTTTACTCAAATAAAAACAAATTTGAAAGATTCCATAGAAGGGGTATCTGCTACTTATTTTTACCCCTCAATCCCAGAACTGATGCCTCCGGGATTATATTCATCCACCATGACCGTTAACATTCATAAAGCATAGGCTGCTTTCATGGATTGATGTAGTCCCTCATTACATTGAATTATCTTCTCAGGTTAACTATATGTGCTTGCACCTATAACATTTCATATTGGCATCAGGAAGACGTATAAATTTATGATGAGATCAATAATCAATTATGGGAGTTGATTTTCAAGTAGATAATAATCAAGAAAGACGCATCATTAGTTTTGTTAAGAACATTTCTTCATCCATTAAAGCATTGTTATCAGCAAATGACATACACCACGGCACATTCCCTTAGATATTTTTTTGTGAGCACATCCATCATAACTGCAAACGGGAAGGGGCTCAATGAGGATATGTAACATCCCACTCCCGCAGGACCCGAACCCGACATCGCTGGTGATATCCGAATCCGTGTCCCGCGAGGGTGGCATGCTATTGCGCTCAATCAGTCAAAACTTTTTTTATACAATCAAGTGCGTAGAAATCAGTAAACAATTTAGGCCCGCTTTATCTCGTAAACATTCTCAGTCATAACCACACAATCAATCGAATTTTAATAACCATTGGGGCTCATTGCAACTATAAAACATTTTTAATCATAATGAATTTACATTACATTATAACTTTATTTGTATACCTATGGTCCGAAAATTTCGGAATCCTTTGTTGATATAAAAATCACAAAATACAAATTTGTACAAAATAATAAAATACATAATGCAGACGCAAACTGATCCCGACCTCTATCTTTCACTTACCTGCAGTAGGTATACTTCTGTTTGTCTAACGGGGTACTCTTCAAAGCCTAAAAAATAATTGCAAATTTTGGGTAAGTTTTGCGAAGTCAATGAGTGACCATCATCGATGACTTACCCAATCACATAACACATAACACATAATTCACATCATTACACATTTCACACTTCACATTCAATGCAATTTAATCACTCATAATATTCCTATGCAGTGCATATGAGACCCACATTTTATTTGTTATTTTGTTATCACCAAGTGCCTAAACTGTCCCATGTAGGGCTTATTAATAACTGTCCTTTATCCGTTTGGGGGATACAGGGCCTGTAGCGCCCCTTTACTGCAGGGTACATCGAAACGCCCGGAGGTTATTTCGATACATATCTTACGATAAAGGCGAGCTACACGCAATCACTACATTCACTTCATATGGCATCATATCATTACTCACTTATAAAGCATCATAAGAAAATCACAATATTTTTAAAACCAACTTTTCCTCATTTCATTTCTCAAAATCAAAAGTCTACATTGTGTCTTTCAACATTTACTACATGTACATCAACAAAACCTAGTACAAAAGTACTACATGGAAGAGGAAAATATATCAAATCTATCTAAGGCATCCAAAAATCCCAGCTGACAGACCTTTGAGCCATAACTTCTCTTGCCAAAACACAATCTACACGACAGTAGAGCCTCTCAGTAGCTAGAGTAGTCTATCGGTCCTAAAAAGACAACGTTGCAATTTTGGTGAGTTTTGCGAACTCAATGAGGTAACCATCATCGATGGTTCACTCAATTCATATAACACATCAATTCATATCACAGTTATTTCGCAATTTTGCATTTTACATGAGTAGCATATTTTCACTTAAGCATAAGAAATTATGCATTTCACTCAATCAAACATACTTAACAAGATGCATATGAAATGCTTATGAGATACTTTTCCAATTATTATGTTGTTGTGACCAAGTGCCTGAACTGTCCCATATAGGGCTCATTAAACGTTGAGTCTAAGGCTCTGAATCAATTTTGAGCTTGAGGCTCAGTTTCACTAGTTGACCTTTAAGGTCTAATTGGTGGCTACTCCGGTCACAACTGCCATTATCTGAGTATGCATTCATGAATGGAATGCATGTACCACAATCAATCACTTTATAAAGCACATAGGTCTTCACATTCACATTCAAGCAGTACTTCAATATCTCAATCCACATTACATACTCATCAAACCTCTTGTCCGGAATCCACAATCAAGCACATTCATTTATCATTCAAAACATGAATTAGGCAAACAAGTAATTAAGTGAGACCATCTAGGTTACTTACAAGTTGCTTCCGAACTTAATGTCTGGAAGATTCGGCAACGTCTGGAGGTTGACATTCCAATTGCTCCTCTATAACAATCAATATGCACGATATCACAATTTGCACCATTATAAGTATTCTATAATGCACATGTATGAAATGAATTATGTACAATGCATATTCATGATAATCTCAGGTAATTTCCATCACAAAATCGATCTCATATCAAAACTCATCTAAGTATAATTTATACTTAGGTTTATGCCTCACTAGAACTATTGAAATCACAATTCATTACTCATTGGCCTACTTCCAAATTTTTCCAAAACATCCCTTTCAGGTCTACTGTTCACATTCAATCAGAAGGTGAAAATGAAATAATTAGGTCAAACTTTCTTTTAGAAAAATGTTCTTCTATGTCGTATCTTTCTAATGACACCAAAATTATTCAATTTGGTTCAGTAGTGTGAAAGTTATACTCCAAATATTTTCGGACTGCTTTTATTCTGAGACAGAATCCTATACTCAATTTCCAACTAAAAATTGAAACTCTTAGAGTTCGATTCAGAATTTGATTTCTTCATAATTTATAGCCTTATGTCTTGATTTTACACCAATTTAAAAACCATCTCATTTGGAGCTCTACAGATCAACATATCATCAAATTATTAAAGTATGTTTAGTAGAATAACACCAGTTTACATTATTTAGGAGTAACCACACTGTACCTGCCCTATGTTTTTCACTCAATCTTTCTTACTTAATTTTAGATGGTTGTAATTTTTGGTAGAGATGTAGAGCAATGTCTTACAAATCCAATGGTTCAAGAATTAGATCATTTGGGTTTCTAGAGAAGAAGTTATGACCAAAAGAATCCAATCTATTTTTGTCCTCAATCGTCTTACTTTGCTTCATCTTACTTTGCTTTGTCTTATTTTTGCTTCGTCTTACTTTTTACTCTCCAGAATATCTCCGCTTATAAAGATCATAAATTTTGACTCATATGTCTAAAATTTTCACACTATATACCGTTGGAAAGATAAAAGAAAGATCTACAACTCTTAAGAAGGCAACTTTGCCAAAAATCTATCTAGATTAATCCAGTCAGAACACAAATTTTACAATTAGCTCTCAACGTCCTGCACCCAGTTCTCAACTTCATGAAATTTTGACTCTTAGGGGCATAATTGAAATTCGATGTCTTCATACAAAATGTAGCCATATATCTCTAGTTTAATCCAAATCAAGAATCATCTCGTTTGGACAACTAGAGAAAACGTTGTGGCTAAAAGACTGAAGCATACTCAGTAAACATTTTTCATATTTTCAAACTTTCAATATTTTACATTTAACTCATCTTCTACCTAATTATCTCTTCCATTACATTTCCTCATTATTATCTACCCAATTAACTCAATATATCAATCACAAAAACTCATGGTCTATAATTGATCCTTAACCCAAAATTAGAGCATCAAACATGTACCCATTCATCTTAATTTTCTGCACTCACCCTCATTCCATTATATGTAAACACTAACTTCCAAAACATCTCTATAACATATTATACATCATTAACGATCATTCACAATAATACAACATGACACTTACAAAGATATTTCATCATCCACGTCACACACACACACACACACAAAATCAAGTCATCAATCCTACATTTCTCATCATTCGAGTTTCATTTTAACAATACCCATAACATTTAAAGCATAACTTACTTGGTTTCACTTCAAATTCTTCAAAAACAATACTAGCCCTAGCTCCCAAGCATCATTTATTCCTCAACTTGAAGGAGGTAAAGATAGGTTTTTTCTTAGGGTAGAAGGCACAAATAGTAAAGTGGGCTTGGGGTAGGAAAGGAAAAGCATAGAAATCTCTTATAAGGTGTTTGATGGAAAATCCTGTGTATGGGAAGAAAATTTGAAGAAGATGACGATGAAGAAGGAACTTAGACATATAACTTAACCTTTCAATTCTCAGAGAACAGTAACTTACTTCTAACAAAAGTACAAAAGTACAAAAAGCCTAAGTTACACTTGTCACTTTCCTAATACCTAAGCTCTAACTTTATTTATTTAATTCAGAATGCTACAAAATTTTATTTGGAGGTATAAAAATGTGTTAGGAATCTATTGGTTCAAGAACCACTTCATTTGGGTGTTGGATGGTGAAGTTATGGCCAAAAGATTCAACCATGTTTATGTCCTCAATCATTTCAAACCTACTTTGGCACGATTTCCATAACGTTCACAAAAGATGTCTGATTGGTGTCGGTTTCGAAGATTTGAAAAAGAACTTCGATATCTACAAATCTTATGAAGAACTAGAAACAAGATTTTTCCTTAAAAAGAGTCAAAATTGTGATTTACTGTAGTTGTCCCAAGAATGTCCACTAGATTTTGCCTAAAAAAGAGTTAAAATTGCGATTTACTGTAGCTATCTCGAGTTGTCAGGTTTGAGGGGCATTTTTTCACCCGAAAAGGTCTGTTTAACAAACATCCATTTCCATTTAACAAACATGCACTGGCCTGGGGGTCTTTTCAGACTCGAGAAGGTCCGTTAATGTCCGTCTAACGGACATTAGTAACACAAAACTCCCTCCAAAGCCTCTCCAAAGATTCCTACGTCCATTATAACATCATATACACCCATATAATCTACCCAATTTCAACTCTTCTACTAGAATATCACTTCATAACAACTCTGTAATGCCCCAAATTAGGGGTTAGATTTTGGCATGCATACATGGCATTTTCCGGGTACATTGGTATAATGAAACTTCGGATTGATTCGGACAATATTACTATATTTTTAGTAATTTTTGGATCATTCAATGATTTTTAGAAATTGTTTGTGACGTGTTTTGTATTTTTGAACAATTATTTGGAAGTCATTATTTTATGACGAAATTTTTGGTGAATTTTTGGAAGTTGTTTGGAACTTCTGGGATTTAGTTGATTCCGAAATCATAAGTGTGTTTTTAATTATTCATCCAATAGTAATCAAATAGTAAAAATTGAATAAGTGGCCGAATGATATAAGGGTTAGACAGAACCGTGTATAACCATATAAAATCGAGTTCATCCTCTGTCAGTCTGCTTTTGATCGATCTGCTTTTCTGCAAATAACGAGGTTAGTCCTTTAGATCATGAATCTTTTCTGATGTTGGTTGAGACATATATGTATATCTGATCTGTTAGGGATGGTTTTATGGATAAGAGAAAGGGGGAAGGAAATTTT
>JAOQMR010000211.1:19353232-19369551 GCA_027563865.1 Erythroxylum pelleterianum | reverse complement strand
GACACTTCGGTGTCGAGACTTCGGTCTCTCCTGTGACACTTCGGTGTCGAGACTTCGGTCTCTCCTGAGACACTTCGGTGTCGAGACTTTGATCTCTCCTGTGACACTTCGGTGTCGAGACTACGGTCTCTCCTGTATAAGTCCCGTTACAGTGTTATAAACTCAAACACCAATTAAATTTCATTAAACTCTCAAATTTCACTTATTTGATTCATCACTTCAACTATATCTCACCATTCAACAAAGCAATTTAGGTGATCTTTCAAGTGAATGTCGTGAATAGCATGGGTGGTGAGTGGTAGTGACACTTGTCACCATCCTATGGTCCCATGTGGACTCATATTAAAAACTAGTCTATTTGTCTCCAATTGTCTCCCAATTTCAATGACATTTGTCAATAATCCCTAAATCTATTTATCTAAATTTTCATTGCCATTTGACAGTAAATTCTATTACCACTTAACAATTGTCTTGCCACTTGACATTTTTCCTAGTCCAGAAATTACCCCAATTTTCAAAAAATTTTCTAAAATTCTCTAAAAATTCTAAATCAACAATTACACTCTTTAAATCAATTTTCAATACCAATAAACCACAATTCTTAATAATAATCACATCTATCAACAATTATACCCGGAATGTCAATAAATGCATGTACAATTATTTTTATGTGCTAAAATCTCATTATTCATATGTATGTGTTTGACACATTATGCATGAGCATGCAAAAATACATTTTTAAGCTCTCATTAATCACTCATATTTACTATTCTAACATTCCCATAGGTAATGAGATATTACAGGATCCTTAATATAGCCCTTTATTAATAAAAAATTTCTTTGTATCTTTTCCTGTTGTCCTTACTTTAGTCTTTATACCTTCATACATATCCCTAATAACCCATATATAGGTCATAAAAACTCCCGTAATTTCTAAAAAAACTCCACTTGACCTATCATAAGCCTTCTCTAAGTCAATAAAAAATTATGTGTAAGTCTCATTATCTTTCCATGTAATATTGCATTAATCTTTCTAAGGAGATGTATAACTTCTATCATAGACCTTTTCGGCATGAAACCAAATATGTTCTCTGATATAGATGTATCATTTCTCACTCTCTTCTCAATCACCCTTTCCCATAACTTCATGATTTGACTGAGTAGTTTAATGCATTTATAGTTGTTACAGTTTTAGATGTCTCCTTTGTTCTTATATAGAGGAATTAGTGTACTAGTCTCCATTTTTTTGTCATTTTGGCAGACTTAAACATAACATTAAAAAACTTGATTGACCAAGTAAGAATGTCTTCTTCTAGGCTCTTCCACACCTCTGTAGTTATAATGCCTTTTCATTCTTCATCTCCTTCAATGCCCCTTTAATTTCTTCTTTTATGATCTTCCGATAGCAAGGAAGTTACAATATTTCTCAGACGTGTTAAGATCCCCCACAGAGACGTTATCATCTTTGTATTCATTAAAAAGGTTATAGAAGTATCTCTATTAGCTTTTTTTAAAATCCTTTTCATTCACAAGCCTCCGTCTTGCTTCATCATTTATATAATGAAATTGATCCAAATCTCTCAATTTCTATTCCTTAGCTCTCACTAACTTAAATATATCCCTTTCTGCCTCTTCAATTTCCAATCATTGATATAATTTCTCATAAGCTTTGCTTTTGGCTTCTGAGACTATCTTTTTTGTCTCTTTCTTTGCTAAGTTGTAACTTTCTCTCTTAACTACCCTCTTTACTTATGTAATACTATCCACTAGAGCTTTATTGGCAACCTTCTTGATCTCAACCTTTTCTTTGAAATCTTCATTCCATTAACAAGACTCTATCTTACTACCCTTAGGCTCTTTAGAAATTCCTAAAATCTCTTTGGCTACATTCTTTAAAAGAATTGCTACTCTCTTCCACAATTAGTTAACATCTCCTTCTAGTTTCCATTCTTCTCCATATATTACTCTATCCCTAAGTTGTTTCGTTGTATCCCCATTTAGATTATATCATTTAACTTTAGTACACCTCTAAACACTTTTTTATTTCTACATTCCTTAATTATAAGATCCATAACTAGTAATTGTGCTGAGTTGACAAGCATGCATTAGGTATCATCTTACAATCCTTGTGACTCGGTTGATTGCTCAATAGTATGAATAAGTAGTCAATTTGATTCTTCTTGGTTCTATTCCTAAAAGTGAGATGGTGCTCTTTTTTGTTTAGAAAAAAGAGTTGGCTACCACCAAATCAAACGTTAACATAGGATCTGACAAAGCAATCCTAATTTCATTTTTATCTCCATATTCGAAACCTTTATGAGCCTATGAGTGTCCATCTGAGGTTGTCCCTATATGATTATTAAAATCTCCTCCTGAAATAACTTTTTCATTAGGAGGAATCTGCTGAATCACCTCATTTAACTTTTCCCATAATTGAACCTTAATTTGTTCCTCCAATCCTACCTAGGGTGCATATGCGCTCACCATATTGAAGACAACATCTTTCACCATTATCTTTAAAGAAAAATTCCCATCATTAGTCGTCTTTACCTTCACAACATGATATATGAGTTTTTTGACAACTAAGATGCCTACACTATTATGTTGTCTCGAACCCCTTAAATACCAAAGTTTGAACCTATTGATCTCTTTTGCTTTAGCTTTTGTCCACTTTGTCTCTTAGATGCACACTACATGAATATTATATTTGTCTAAAATTTTTACTAATTCTAATGAATTTCTTGTAAGAGTCATGATATTCTAATAATCTATCCGCAATCTTAACATGGTATGCTTTACAGGATGAACTATACTAGGAATAGGTAGCTGACATTTGTGGCACAAGTATAGCAGGATGATTCTACATACCAGGTAAAAAGTTTTCACATGGATGCACAAAGACAAACTGAGGAATAGTTTCATCTTCAAGATATTAAATCAATTTGTGGTGTCTGTAATGTTTCAATCAAAATCAATAACTAATGAATCTCTCTCCTTAAAGTAAATCAAAAGCACATTGTGAACCACTAAAAAGCCCAACTGCTTATCACAAACATCTTCGCAGAAGAACATAGTGATGCCAATGTCAAATTCACCACAGCCACAATCTGATAACTCAACAAGAGGTGAAGTAACCACTGTGATGGGGTTCTTAAAAGTGGGATGCAATTCAAAGACAACTCTTTCGATCACCACTCTAAGGTCCTCATTTTTTTTCTCCACAAACGTACGTCATCCACTTATGAGTCAGAAACCCACCCTAATTAACAACAACAAAAACTATTTAAAGCATGCAAAAATGGTGACATTCAATACAAAGATAATGGATTTTGGAGAAACCACTCAATCAATAGCCTTCGTATCAGGGAAGTACGTGATTGATCTATGCAAAATAGGAAGGCTTACTTCTACATCTTTAACTCTCGTGTTACAGACCTAAACAATAAACTTGTTACCAGAATGTCAAAAAGATTTAACACTGTGACGTCAAACTAGGAATTGTAGTTACTACACACCAAAAAACCTGCCTCCACCCAAAACCAACCAATAAAAGACCCAGAAACATTTAAAAAGAAAAATTAGTTGTACGGTTTCTCCATCAGAATCAAAACCAGAATCACAAAATGGTGATACTTAAAAGTCTTCTTGTCACTAACCTAGGAAGTTTGTCTCATTTTCATGCTCTTTGGTCTCACCACTGACCCATAATCGTGTGCCCGAGTCTGGTGCACTTGAGGATCATTAATTAGATAAATTTTAGTTCACTTGTAATGAGAAGAGGTATTGCGGTCCTCTAGTACTACAGGGTTTTAGGATCACTATTATGACACTGGTAGTTTGAGTTTGGTTTCTTATTTAATGTGAAAATGTAAAAAGGTTAGTGCTTGAGATTATTAACGACTAGAATTCTCAAAATCTCTCAACTTTTTGGCCTTTGATAATGTTTTTTAAGATTACTAATTTTGTAACACTTCAAACACTAAAAAAGGATTCTTAATAGCTTTATTTTTTTTATTTTTTTCTATAGAACTTAGAAACTACTATTTTTTTAAATTATATTCTCAGATAATGATTTAGGCACAAAAACAATATGTCAAATTGGAGATTCCTAAAGAACTTAGCTTTCTTTGGAGGGATCAAAATCATACCCATCTCCATATTGGAGTCATCAAACTTGTTCTTACTCTCCATGAATGAAAGGGAACCTAGCCACTGCTAGGATCTCTCTTCTTGACATTGCCCTAATTGGTACTTTTTTGACAACTCTCAACAATAAAAGTGTCATTCTCACCATAGCCCCTGATTTTAATATTAGATTGGATGATCCTACTTATCTGAAAGACTTCAAATCCAAACCTAGATCCCTTTAGTATAACAAGACCCTACAACGATCATGAATATTTTGCACCACTAAAAGATTTATCACTTACAGAACCATGTTGTAGATCTTAATTTTTCAAATCCTACATTTGATGCTCTATTTATGCCAGCAAATTGAGCTTATAATCAAACTACTATCATTCAAATTTTGAAATAATTTCCATTGATGTAGCTTGAAAAGCTAGTGCCAACAAAATGGATCACTAACTATCAGAAGGTGTTTCATGCTCATCACTGACATTCTTTTCACACAACTACTCCTCATATTCTTAATACACTAAGAGATGGATCTGTTAAATCCATCTACGCCAGGCCTAATGAAGACCAACCTGGATCCTCAGGCACATCTGGAACTATTTTAATGCTTCAACCAGTGATGTCACACAAACAAAGCAAAGATGGACCTTTAATTCATTATGTTAAACCTAATGGACAACCTATGTACATCAGTTATCATCGTGTACTTTTCATATTTGATGTAGATCCATCCATGTGAGAGTTAGATTGTGAATATGTCCAACACTTGACTATGATGAAAGAGACAGTGAAGATGTAGTTTATATTCGAAGAAGGAAAAAAATCTTGAAATAAAAGAAGGCAACAACCCAGAGAAATCCATTATTTCCAACCTTCTTAAGACCTTCATTCTGGACATGATGACCATGATTCAGATTTAAGACTTTTAGGTTTGGCCTAAAAACCACAACCTAGACTTAAGACTCTTTAATAGCTACTCAAAGATGTTGGAAAGGAACATCTGTTCTTTAAATAATCAATTCTCAAAAAACCTCTGCCTGTTATCTCTCTCATTCCAGTTGCTACTCCATCACCAATTCCTTGCATGAAGATGAGATAGTATAAGGATGAATTTCCTCCCTTGATAGGACGTACCAATGATATTAATAGGGTTATCTCCAACCTTTATATTCTTTCTACTAGAATCACCCCTCATGGTACCCTTGTATCCAATCCTCCAGATGAAGTACTCAACTGGCACAATGATAATGCAATGGCCCAAAACAAAGTTCTACGCCAAATTGATACTAAACTTGATGAGCTTAATCAACATACTCATACTACTCAATAAAGAGTAGGAACATTTTCTTCTCATATCCAAAAACTATACATATCCTTGAAAGCTTAGATGGCTCAAGTTGACGTAAATCTCAGAAGATGTATTGAATTACAATATTTTTCCCCTGATTTCACAAACAAAGAATAAGAACTTCAAAAGGTGAAAGAAGTGCTTAAAAGAATGGAAGTAGATATGCAAACAGAACAGTCTAAGATTGTTTATGGAGCTTCTCCTATAACGTTCCCACTTGTCTAACCCATCTATTCATCCCCATCCTATCCTAAAGTTGTTGATTATGAAAAAGTGTTAAAAATTTTAATTTTGTAGCATCTTCATCCTACCACCAAACCCACGAAGCCCAAAACTGACAAACCTCATGATCCATCACCCTCACATACCAAACTTGTTGATCCATAGACAAAACCTTTGTAGATTAAAACGCCACCTTCTTTACCACCAAAAATCCAACATTCTCCATCCATTGGAAAAGATAAAGCTCATCAACAAGAGTTTACTGAAACTTTTGCACCAACTCTACTTCAGAAAAATTTGGATCCTATACATTTGAACATTATGACTTATCTAAATAATCGTTTGAAATGTCTGAATAATCTTCAGAAGATTCTAAATAATTTGTTGATTTATCTCATTTAGCTCAGATCATAATGATTGAAGTTGAACCAAATATCAGTGAAGTTGAATCTACAATAACTGAACCATTTAAATCCTCACCACCATTAGCACAAGTATCACCAATCAGACCTACTTTAGGACCCTAGTTACTTTTGATGATCTTTCACCTAAAAAATAGAGAGAGCGACTCCATGAATTTAGAGCTTGGATTGATTTACAGATGACTGGCCCAAATATTCCCTTATAGGATATTTTGTTTGAGTTTACTTCTTATTTATTGGTACTTTACGATAATGGTGGCAAATTTTAGATGACTATCACAGACTCCAATATATTCAAGTCACCTCTATAGGAATTCTACTTGGAATCATCCACAAAGAATTGAATGGAGATTTCCAACTTATTGACAAATAGATTAAGCAAGACTACTTTGAAATGAAGTGCTGCTCATTAGATATAAGAGATTACATAAATATTTTCAACGTATGACGGAAAGATATTATTTGCTTAATGGTTTTAATGATATCAATCTCTATTATACAGTTATCTCATCTCTTCCAGAGAAATTACAACCTGAACTCCAGAGAACTATCGCAACTTTATAAAGAGATATGAGAGAAATATCTCTTGGAGAAAACTACCAGCTTGCCTTAGCTTCTCTTAATAAACTTTGTGACCAATAAATGTTTTTCAAGAATAAGATCAAAAGTGGTCCTATATTGAAAAAGGCTTGTAAAAAGCCTTATCTGAAGATCAAGTGTAAGGAGAAAGATGACTGTATATGCCATTTAAAAAAGAAATATCATCACAAGACATTCTCTTACAAATAGTTTCCCAAGTCCCACACTAAGAGTTATCATAAGCGATTCAAAGGGAGAAAACAACGTCGATTTGTCTTATTCTTTAAAAGACGAACTCCATAAGCAAAAAAGGCTGATAGATGTTTTATTTATGACAAACTAGGACATTATGCTTGTCAATATCCTAACAAAACCAAAAGAGATTTGAAATTTTTTGAGTCTATTGAAGTTATAATGCACATCCATATCAATGGTAACATTGAAGACTTCATTGAAAAACAATCTAGTGAAGATGAAGAAACAAAGTTTACCTTTTCAATCAACTCTTCTAATGATGAGTTTACATCCTCTGATTAGCTATTCGATGAAGACACTGAGGCAGAAATGCTATATATGTTACCGCAAACATGTTTGAAGGTAGACTCAAAGCCTATTACTGTTCCTCATCCTTATGTCTATATCCAATCATTGCAACATGATAAATATGACAAGCCAATCAAGGTTATTGGATATATGAATATTAGATCCTATCGAAGTATTATGAAGCCCAATATCTTACCTCCTAAAGCCTGAATGTCACATGACTAATATTTCATTGCCACTGATGGAAATTCTTTCAAAATTGATCTTATCACCAAAAGGAAAATAGGGATAAGATTCTTCCTTGATTGTGTTGTATGGAGTAAAGTTCTTAGTAGTCATCTAGATATCCTAATTGGAATGGAGGTCTATTGCAAAGCATCTCCATTACAAATCCTACCCAAAGGGATTAAATTTCAAGTCAACTTTAGTGCCTATATAGATATACGCAATGTGTTTGAGCTAAACCAAGTGCCTCCTCCATATAAAGCACTAAGGTATGAAGTTTTAAAACACTGTCTTGAGAACCTTACACAATTCTCATACCCCCATCACTTTGACACAATAACATCTTACCGAATCCTCTGCCATCTTTATAACTCCCTTTCTGAGCCAATACTATGGCACTTATGGGTTTATCTGCCCAGTATGCATGCCCAATTTCCCTATCTCCTTTGCATATGTACAAACATCTTACCAATATAAACAATTCTAGTTCTCTCCTATGGACATTCCTTGAATGGTTCCAATATTTACCTAAAGGGCACATTCAGCTTGCTCATATCCTCTACAAATATCAGCTACACAATATTCCTTTGTTTGATCAAAAATCTCAGTCCATCTTCATCATCCATCCCCTATACAACTTAAATGTGACTAGATATATTTGCACCATTAATCATTTCCAACTTTGGCGAACTTCCATTATTGGGAAAAAAAACATAAAATAGACTTGCTATATGACCTGTACCATTTCTTAGATCACCTAAATCATCATCTTAAAACTACCAAGCCAACTACGTGTCCGTCTCTAAGACCATACCCAGGTGATTTTGCTCTTCATGAACCTATTTCTCCAACTGCTAGATATTGATCCTCTGTTGGCCATTTAGCTTATATGGAATTTAACATATGGAAGGAAAACCACTATGTGCACCTAGCTTTGAGCCCCAACAACATTTGAAATTGGACAAAGTTCCACAGCTATAAAGCTTAAACTACTTAATCCCACACTCCCTGAGCATTTCCAAGATGCCTAAGATCCATAGCCTCTAGTTTGGACTAAAAAGGAAATAACCCATTTCCTTAAGGAGCTGGAAAAAAAATAGATGATGAAATGTTTGACTCTGACAACAGTGATGGACCTTGATCTCTTTTTGCACCTCCCTGTTGATATATTCCTTCTTATCTTTTAAGAATATTATTGGCACCCAATGTTTCCAATAATTCTTACTATTATTATGTACTTTTGTCATCTAGTTTAAATTATTGTACTCTTTGAGAATCTTTGTAAAAGTTGTTTGTCCTTATTTCCCTTGCTTTGTTTATAAAAGCAAGGTCTCTTTTCACTTATAGATCATTTGAAAAGTCAATAAAAATGATGTGTGTTTTGTATCCTATGGCTTCCTTCTGAGTTCCCCCTCTCTTGAAATCTTGATTCTTGAATAATGTAGCTACAGTCATAAAGATAGACAAGTATGCTCTACACTTACCTTTTCATGAAGATCCTGTGTATCAAAAAGTCTTAGACTATAGATCATGTTTAAGGTTTGAAGCTAAACGAAGAAAGATTGGTCAGTTTAGACTTCTAAAAGGCAAGCCTTAAGAATTAAAGCTCAAATAAAGAAGAAGGGCTTGTGTCTCGGCTAGCATATCTAAAATATAAACTATAGTCAATCTTTGTTTATCTCTTGATCTCTTATGAAATTTTGTTATATCAACCACTTGATTGGTGTATAGGCTAGAAACCTATGATGCAACTCCTTTGAGGCTTATCGATGAAATATTTCACAAGCTTAGGAGTCATACCGAGAAGAGTTTCTCAATTCATGTGATCTAACAACGCTACATACCTTGGGTTTCTGATATCCCCATATGCCATTTGACTAGGGATATCCCATATGGCATTAGAGCCATGAGCAATATTGCGAATATCGTATCGGACTTAGTACCTGATTGGGTTTTGGTACGGTATTGTACCAGTACTGGTCAATACTGGGTATCGTTTCGAGTAATTTTTTAAATTTATGAAATAGTCCCTAAATTTCTTTTAAAATTGCAAAATAGTCCATTATCATACTGTATAGTTGTACTATATATTTTTAACTTTGTCTCTTAAAATCATAATAATAAATAATAATCACAATTAATATGAAATAACTATAATTTTTATATAATTTCACGTATAAATAATAACCACAATTTTATAAAAAAGACAATCATCATCATACAAATATAAAATTAAAAACAATACAAAGTATTTATATTACAATTTCAATTTTCATTATATAATAAATAATAATTACATCAAAACATCCAACAAAAAAATAATAAATTTTCTTAACTCTCAAATTATTATAATTTACAACAAGAGTTCATGATAAGGAACAACCAAGTAGAATTGAAACATGAAACAAAAATATATATTATTTTATTTACTATCAATTAAATATATTATATATTTAATTAATTAAAATTAATTATTACTAAAATTATAAATATATTAATTTAATTTATAATTTAATTTTAAATTATAAAATTAGTTTAATAATTATTAATAAATATAATTAAATTTAAATAATATATAAATTTCAAATAAAATTTGATTTAATAATTAAAAGTATATAAAATAAATATTATTTATAAATAATAAATAATAAATAATTTATTTTAAAAATAAAATATTTTTATTAATACTTTATTAATAAACATTATATAAAAGATTAAAATAAATTTAAATCAAATAATTTATTTTTAAGTTTAATTTAATGTATAATTATTATTAGTAATAAAAATATTTATTTTATTTTAAAATTAAAAATTAAAAATCACAATAAAAGTTTAACTAAATAATTAATTATAAAAACTTTGAAAAAAAGAAGGGGGAGGATGAGAGAGAGGCGCGAGAGTGATTTCTAAAAAAATTGAAAATTTTGCTAATAAGTCTCTATATTTTTCAAAATTTTTGGTATTGACCGATATATGGCCAGTATTATAGATACCGACCAGTACCAGATGAAACAGACCTGTATTGACCGATATTTACACCTGGTACATTAACACCTTCTATTTCATACCTTTCTCCGAACGAAATTCATAAGATTGGTCATTAGTGTTATTGACTGTGCTAAATTATTCTTGTTGAAAGTGAGTAAGACCTTATTATATGCCATGAGTGACTCTTTACCTAGTAACCTTGTTCATCTCTCTTCAACTATTTTAGGAGCAAATCTCCCTTCTAATGTTAAACATACTCTTTCTAACAAAATAAAAAATTTAGTAGAAATTACCCTCCTCCTAGAGGAAAGTTGCATCCATGATACTTCTTTACCCCTTGTTAAGTCCTTACAATATATAGGTTATGTTTGGCAATAAGAGGATTGCATCAGTTGTTAGCTGACAACAAATTATATCAGCTGATTTGACCAGTCAGCTATTTATTTAAAGATGTTTAGTAAAATTAACTATTTAGTATTAATTATTTATATGTAAAATGACCTATGAGGACATGAGTTAAAAAAATTATAAGAACATGAGTATTATATTTTAGTATTTGTTTGAATATTCTCATAAGAATTTAGATATTTAATTTCACAAAAATTAAGTTTATAACCTAATAAAATGTTATTATTATTTTTCTTACTATTATTACTACTACTACTACTATTATTATTACTACTACTATTATTACTACTACTTTCTTCTCCATATTAATCAAGTTGAAGTTCACTTTTTTTAGTATATTAACTTATTTATGACTAACCTATGTGATTTTGATAACTTAGTTTTAATGCTTATTTTTCCTATATTTGTTGAACTATCAACTTTATTGTTAAAGGTGAATTTCTATACACTCAAGTATGTTTTTTTTCCAATTGTGTAACACTCATGTATGTTTTTTTTTTATTGTTTAACTATAATGATAGCTTAAGTAATTTGTAATAACTTTTGGGCATAATTATCTTTTCGTTCCTTAATTTCTCAATTACTGAAGCAAAATACTTCTCTTAGGAGCATTTTCAAAAACAACAGATTTAGTTCAATTCACCAACTCAATCAGTTGATTACCAAATATGACTATTAGCGATTTGACATAATCAAATAATCAAATATCTCTGAATTCGCAAAAAAACAGTTAATCAGTCATTTATCAAACAAGGTCATATTCTCACACCTATCTTGCCCTAGAAATGTTTGGACCATTCATACTACAAATCATCAAAAAAATAAAAGAAATCATTCAAATTTCTCGTTTGGAACATTCATTTTGTTATACAATAATTCCACAATTAATTAAATGAGAAGAATCTGAGATACGTTATTGAATAATTAATATGCAATTATTCAATGAACAACAATTCTTCTGCGATGATTTGTCCTTTCCAATTAAGGAATTGGAAAGCTCATTCCACAATTATTTAATTGACAGCGAAAGGAGGATAATCTTGCATAAGTCATTGTTTTAGAATTATACACGAGAACAATTTCTAGGTATGATTAGGAAACAAACAAACATTGAACATACGAGCGTGGAACTTCCGCATCCAAAAACTGGTGAGAAACCTCAACTATTTGACAACAGATTTGCACTGCCAATCACAACTGTTTAAACTAACATTTCCTGGCTTCAGTTTGCAGGTGCATATGAATGATAATTAAAAATGGCTTCACTGAGCTCTTCACAACGTTACATTTCAAAGAATCAGCCTGGGAAGTTTGCAATCCAGCAGTCCTAAAACTCCCCATTTTCTGTGGCACATAGGCAGCTGGATTTGGCATCCGTTCAGCATAAGCTAGAAGCCATCACGCGGCAGAACACGACAGACCCACCAGATCAAATGTTTGAAGCACTAAGAGCCATTAACTTGCATTGTTCAGTCATTGCCAGAAGTTGAGCTTCTTTCTTGTCGAGAAGAGCAGTCAAACTCACGTTCTCATCCATTAGTTTCTGAACTTCAGCTTCTTTCTGCATTTTCTCACCCTCCAATTGTGTGGTCTTTGCAACCAACCTACTTCACAATGAGAAGAAATGATTAACAAGCTTGAAAATTGATTCTTTGATACAAGCCTCTATGTATCATACCATCAATCATAGATTTGGATGACTTGGCAGACATGAAATTCTAGACAATAAAGTGAGAGTCCAATGGATAGTTTATGCAAAGGAAGTGAAACATCAACTGAATACTAGATTTAAACCAAATCTGGGTCATAAAGAAGTAATGATCAAAATGCATATCACCTGCAGACATAATAATCTCCAAAGAGAGAGAAATAGATTTATGTACACATATGAAGTTACAAAATTTCAATCTTTCATCAAAAAAGACTTCGGATAACATGAAACTATAGTGATCTCAAATTATTAAGAACGTCAAACGATCCTATACAACAGGAAAGATACCCAGCTCAAAGTAGAACCACCCCAAATCTTGGTAATACTACATTTCATTTGCCAAATTTTAACTCCCGATACATTCTGTATGGTTGCTTGAGAAGGGTTCATCAATTTTCTCTCTCTACTATTTCTTTTTTGGCTGTGGAATTTGAAGGGAAAATGCATACAACCCCAACACCCACCACTCGTACTGACCCAAACCATAAACTTTCGGCTCTGTGGTTGGGGAAGCCTACCATCGGACTTCCCATATAGAGTTGATGGAACTCATGTATGCCAGACACTTGGCAAAAAGATCAACACTTTAGACATAATGAAGAGAAGAAAGAAAAAATTGCATCACAAAGCACAAAAACTTGTTTCAGAAAAAACTGACCGTTCAAAAAGCCTCTCAATGGTCTGAAATTGTTTTTCTGATGAAAGAAGTGTTTCCCTCACACTAATAAGACTGCTAACATAAGATTTCATAGACTCGAAGTCCCTTTTCACACGGCAAAGCTCCTGTTCATTCTCCGAGGCTCGTTGCCTGTGTCTTGATGTTTCTTCAACTAAATCCTCAACCCTCTGCCTCATTTCATTCAAACTGGTATTTGTATCCGAAGCAAATCGCTCCATTTCCTCTAATTTTGAAGACATGGTCTCTATTTGTATTGCTTTCATTCTAATTTCCTCCTGCCCTAAGGTCACCTTCTCTTTCTCAACTGCAGTTTCGGATTCTGCCATTACAATTCTCTTAACAAGGGCTTCCATTACATCTGCCACCATTTGCACAGACTTCAGTAATTCACCAATGTAAGCTTCATCTGGTTCATCATAGCTACCATGTTCCTTTGTGAGTCTAATCCACGCTTCTTCATCTGAACTGTCAAATGAAGAAAGATCAACATTCCTAGACCAACTAGACAGTGGTGTACCATTCTTATCAACAAGTCCTACTCCTTCTAATTGTTTGATGCCACACGATGTGTAGGCTAAATCAGGAACAGCCATGACTCTTGCTTTTGATTTCAAGTACGTCAGCAAGGCCGCAGTGGTTTTCACTCTTCGCCAAAGAACCTCCAATTCCTTCTTTCGATCTTCCTCAGATCCCTGTATACAGGCCTTTACCTCTATTAACTTGGCTTGCAAAACATCAACTTGGGTTTGCCGTCGTTCCATCTCTTTGTTCCAGGCATCATTAGTTTCGCCTAGCTGAGATTTCAAACTAGAAAAATCTGTATCTTCTCTTGCTGCCATGTACTTTCCTGAGCTACAAAGACAAACATAATCTTAGCCTTTAAACTCTGCTATTAACATCCCACAGTACACAAAGGAAGAGAATATAAGGTAAACTTAGGTACCAAGAGTCACAAACTAAAATAATTACTATGAGTGGCACCAAGTCAAGATTAATACTTCAACAATTCATAACAAGTAAGATAAGGAGCGGACAAGCATTCCCAAATTCCACTTTGATCAATACTCACAGTTGGGTTTAATCTAATGCGCTATTTTACATTATCGCTTTTACATTAATTGCAAAATAGACTGATAACGGCATTGCCTAGCTTCAGTTGTCTGATTGTCCACCTAGGCAACCACCCCTGTATTCCAAAACTTCTCATTTTCACGCCACAATATAAGCTCCATTGAACTATCCGTCTCCAACATTTTGTTCATTTATAGGGAGCATATTTCCTTAATTGAGTGCTGCAACACTTGTTCCCGTTCTCAGATCATCTTCGACAATACGAGGAAGAAGAAGACTCGAAAGGACGAAGTTGCTCTACTCACATAACTGAATTAAATCAAATGATCTAGTCAACTAGAAGAACAAACCCCTTAACTCCCCACAGAAAGCTATGTTTAGTTACAAGTTCCGAGCTTTCGACATCATTAATGTATTTAAAGAACAAAAAGGAAAGCCATCCTGATGGAGATATAGAAAGCTCGATAAATTCATCATACACAACACAACCTACAAGAGCAAACCCTAATTTTGGGGTTTAACTTCACTCATCAAAAGGCCCCAAAAAACAATTTTCTCTTAATCAAACCCAGCCATAATCCCCAAAACAATAGGAGATCAGCAGAATTAACCCAAAAACATAAAGGAACTAAACACAAGGAAAAAGAAAATTTTAAAGAGGCAAGACCAGTACAGAGTCGAAAAACAAAAAAGAAAAGACACCACCTTGATCCCTGATTCGTGAAGAGCTTGAAGAGTTGGGAAATGGGTAACCTTTATCTTCTTATCTAGAGTCGAAAACAATCGTTCTACGAAGGTATGAAACAAAAGCAAGAAGAGAAAAGAAGAACGGAAAAGAGAGAAGCTATTCAATGTCTTTCTCTTTTCCCATTACTTCCCTTCCTTTCCCTTTCCCTTTCCCTTTCTCTTTTCCCCGTTGCTTTACCTAATAATAATCAATTAATGGGGAATAATATAATTATAATAATATAGCCTCTCCTCTGCCTTGCATTTCTTATTATCATTATGATTATTTTATAAAATACTTTGATATTATTGCATTAAATTTCTGGTTATAATTAGTACATTAGAAAAGTTTAATTAACATTCTACTTTTTCTTTAAGTTATGGTATGGGTGAGTGAAGTTAGGTGTGATGTCTATTGACTGTGGTGAGATGACAAAATGAAATGATGCTATAGAGAGGGATGGATCATTTTCTAATAATCAAATGTTCCCAGAAAGCCTCAAGGTCTTTGAAGTTAATTGCTTTTGGATATAGATAATACTACATTTCTTGAACGTCAATGTCAAGACAGGTTGTCATCTTCTTTCAAATTAGCCTATCAGCCTTGTTTTGGGGCATATGCCTTTATATACGGAGTTATGAGCAACAGCCTTTATATTTCCGAAAGGATAAGGAGGAAGAAAGTTGAATAAAACCTTTGTACTGTACCTTGTAGATTATTACCAGTAACTAACTATATTATGTGACCGATTAGGATATCATGGTATTAATATTATTTACTAAAAGTGACTTCGTTATTAATTAATTTTACTTATAAAAAGGATATTTTATCTGTTTAATGTATTTTTTATTTGATGCATTCAAATAATCAACTTCTTGCTACCCTTTTCTATCACTTGCTTTCGTAACTTACTCCCAAAAGGTAGAAACAAAGTGTATTTTCGCTTCTTTTCATATTTTACTGGATTTTGATCGAGTCTCTTGTGAAATACATGGTATTGGTTTTTCTCCTTTCTTTTTCACAGCGAGTAAAGAACTATACACTAAAATCTTGATAAGTGAATATTCGATAAATTAATAATCTCGATTAAATAATAATTTTTTCCGGTGTCGACTTGGGCCAATGGGATAAAATAATAACCTAGCTAAATGTATAAGATAATAGTTTTAAAAAAATTCCTTCAGGCCCACTGAAAATATAAAATAATAATTCATTAAATAAGTATGAAAATTACATATATAATTCATAAAATAAAGCAC
>JAOQMR010000211.1:19333189-19351445 GCA_027563865.1 Erythroxylum pelleterianum | reverse complement strand
TAAGATTGTCAATATTCACATTTTTAAAGCATCTAGGATTAGCATACTTACCAATAATCCAAAGAGGTACTTTATCTGAACCATCCCCATTGCAACAAACAACAGCATTAAGTCTTTCGTTGTCCTTTTTCCGTCCTTCTAATTGCTTTGTAGCTAGTGAATGATCTGCTTGCAAACGATAAAATAAGCTTGTTTCATCTATATTATAGATATCCCTCCAATGAAATTTGTCCAATTTAGCTCGAATTTTAGGTACAGCTTCTTCAATGTTCTCCATGACAACTGAACTGCTTTCACCAAACTTTCTATAAGACTTAATCTCATATCTCGCCTTGAACCGTTCTGGCCAACCACTTAAGAAGTTAAATTCTAGATTTGCATCACCATACATCTTTTGTAGAAACTCTCTTGTTTTAATTTGAATCATTTTTCCAGTCATGTTCACTTTCTCTTAATATTGGAGAAACCACTCATACAATACCTTTTCTAATTCAGGATATTTTGCTGATTTGTGACTTTTAACATTGCTATTTGTTATCTCTTTTGACAAATATTATGCTAACCTTTTAAGAGTATTTGATATTCTTGATTGACTAATAGAGAGATCAAACTTTTGTTGAATTCACTGTTTCAAATCTTTTTGACTTGAAGAGGAATGTTGATTTCTGTACTCACATAATGCTTTTCTCATCTCATCAGTTAGCGTAGACTTTTTTACACCTTTAAAATGAGTAGCCATGGAAGAGAAGATGTAATATATGAATTTTTATATTTTGGTATATGAAGTTAAAGTACATGTATCTATTTATAAACTATATACAGTATTGTGTACTTGAAACAATTTACAACACTTCATATTTTAATGTACCTACATGCACTCTATTTTGAATCACGCTAACCTAAGATTAATAAACTTATTTTTGATAAGATTAATAAACTTAGATACAATGCACCATCATTAATTAATTGCTTATTTATTTTCTTTTCTTAGTTACGGAAAAAATTAAGTGTTTAATTTGACAAATATAATTTACAAAATAAAAATTATTAAATATTAATTTATCAATAAATTAATAAAATATTTATTTATCGATAAATTAATAACTCCGTATAAGATAATAAATTTTCAAGTCCCAAAAATATTAATTTATAGAAGTTTTACTATATATATAAGAGTTACATCTCAAAACTAACACCTACGAAAACTCCTAAAACTTACTGTCACCAAAACTACATAATCATAATCAGAAAAAGATATAGAGCATATCTATAAGATAATAAAAAATATTTTACAAATTCCGAACTTCAATCTAATTGAAATATAATTAATTTTTATTTTAGAAACATCTTCATAAATTTTAAATTTATGCTTAAATCCAATTATTAATCTTAATCAAATTAAGAAAATAATTGATTTAATTATGGAATTAATTTGATATTTTAGAACAATTTTAAAATTTTATTTGGTATAAATTTTAACATATTTAAGTTTGGAATACATTATAAGACACTTGAAAAGCGATTTTATTAGGGTAACATTAATCCTATTTCTAAACAGCTTTATTATTGATTATTCTTAGTTTAAGTCAATTTAAACTTGTTACAAAATAAGTCTTTTCCTAATTCTTATTACCCTAATTTCTAAAATATTCTATTATAACCCTAGAATGTCCTATCTTAATTGCCAAATAACTATTGTTCTAGTTATCAAATAGTATTGTCTTTTTATTCAAACACACTTCTTCTTCTTCTTAAATACTATAAGTTTACAAATATGTAACCCCAATTGCTAAACTAACAAACTATGTCGTCTTCACCATTTATAGTCGACGTTTTTGCTTCTGCCACTACTAATGGAGGTATCTATAGTCAACTAGTGCAAGGCACACTTGCTTCATATGTCTCGTGTCTGAGGAATAGATACACTAGATCTAATGAGAGCACTATCGTCATCCATCTTGGCTATTATCTTCCTATGGCCACCCTCCTTCCATATCACCAATGATAGCTCATGACTAGCTCTTGTCTTTACCTCACCAAAGATAAAAGCATACAAATCCAGCCACGAGATGTGTTGCCTCCATCAGCCAGCCAACAGTGCGACTAGTCATGCCACTCAAGACATATGAGAAGCATCTTCTATAAACCCAACAACACAACACTCTAGTTCACTATATCAAGATATATAGCCTGGCATCTAGCTTCCAATCATATCACCTCTTTCTCTAAAATAAGTTTGATTTGTGAAATTGAAATCTGAAGTTTTAGGTATTATCTGATTATTGATTGACCGGTTCGCTAAAAAATTGAACCAGACAATTGGCCGGTTCAAAATATTTCCAGTCGGACTAGACAATTCGGTCCAGTTTTTAAAACCTTGATCAAAATGGTGCTTGCCTGAGGCCTTCATGAAAATGTTAGCCAATTGAGTATGGCTACGTTTGGTGATGACAGAATCAGCTACTTTTTAGCTAATTCAAGTCTTTTAGTTGTTTGACTATTTCAAACTGCTGAAATTCTTATTTGGTAAGAAGACAAATAATCAGCTGATTTATCCTAAACAACTAAATTTTGAAAAGCTACACAATAGCAACGTTTCATACGAGCAACTGATTATTTGCAAGAGAAAAACCAATTATACCCATCTGCCAACTAGCCTAACGTACTCCATCCACTTTACTGCCTCACCATATTCATACATATTATATGAAAAAATACTAATCATATTAATAAAAAATTTAACATTGGATTATTATTATTATTATTGTTATTATTAATATTATTATTATTGTTGTTGTTCTTATTATTATTATTCTTATTATTATTGGTATTATTATTACATGTTCTATGTTTTTTATTAGAGTTATAAACTTAATTTTTGTAGAATTAAATATCTAAAATTTAAATTCCTATAAGAATATTCGACGAAATACTAAGATATATAATATTTATATCCTTATAATTTTATAAAGTCGTGTCCTCATAAGTTATTTTACGAATAAACAACTAATACTAAACATCTAATTTAATCAAATATCAAATGATAAATAGCTAATGCAATATGCTAGTCAAATCAGTTGATATAATCAGCTATCAGCTAACAGCTAATGCAATCAACTGATTGCCAAACAAGGCCTATGTGTGGAGACATAAGTTGGGCGAATAGTACCTACCAATATTTCATTTCGAACAACAATCAACCTCAATATGCTTAGTTCGCTCATGAAACACTAGGTTCTTTAAAATATGAAGTGCAGCCTAGCTATCACATTGCAAAAGCATAGGCTTATGATGCTCCACACCTAGACTACTTGAGAGGATAGTCTTTAACCACTTGAGCTTGCAAGTTATGGTAGGCATAGAATGATATTCCACTTTAGCTGAAGATCTAGACAAAGTTTGTTGCTTCTTTGTTTTTCCATAAGATGGGAGAGTTGCCCAACAAAACAAACCACCCAGTGAGAGGCTGCCTAGTCAATGGGCAACTAACCCGGTCTGAGGCACACCATCTATACAATTGCAAATTATAGTTACTTTGCAATAAACTACCTTGTCCCAGGGTACCTTTAAGATATCGAAAGATACGTAAAGCCGCATGTCAGTGCTTTTCTCGTGGTTGCTGCATAAACTGGGACAATATATGAACATAATATGGATTTTCTAGCCTAGTGAAACAGAGGTATGTGAGCCTGCCTATCAAATGCCTAAAATGTTCAAGACCATTAAGTAGTTTTCCATTAGCGAGAGCAAGTTTATGATTTTGCTCCATGGGAAAGTTAGCGGGCTTGCTCCCAAGTAACCCTGATTTAAAAATAATATCAAGAGCATATTTCCACTGGCACAAAAATATACCTTCAAGACTCTTTGCTATCTCAACACCTAAGAAATGTTTTTAAAAGCCCAAGTCCCTCATATGAAAACATTCACTCTAATATTCTTTTAATTTTAAGATGGCATCATGATCATTCCTAGAAATAATTAAGTCATCAACATAGACAAGAATGTTAAGCTGGACACTGTTCTTTTGAAATGTGAATAAGAAGTAATCAGAAATAGACAGACGAAACCCATAAGCTTTCAAGACTGTGGAGAGTTGGCAAACCAGCATTGAGGGGCTTGTCCTAACCCATACAGAGATTTGCGAAGTTCGCAAACCATACCAAGACGTTGTACCTTGAAACCAAATAGCATCTTCATTTGTACTTCCTCTTTAATATCACCATGTAGAAAAAGCATTGTGAACATCCATTTGGTGTAACTCCCATTCCTTTGCGGCTGCAACTGCCAAGAAGAGTCATATTGTAACCATTTTAGTCACAAAAGCAAATGTCTCGGTATAATCAATTCCTTCAATCTGATAATTTCTAAATATCACCAATCGAGCTTGTGTTGCTCCACTATACAATCTGAGTTGTATTTGTTTTTATAGACCCATTTACAACCAAGGGCCTTTTTCTCGAAAGGTAGCGATTCAACTACCCATGTACCATTATTTTCCAATGCTTGAATTTTGCTCCACATTGCTTCCCTCCATATTTCATGTTTGACCACTTCAGCAAAAGATACAAGCTCATATTCTTCTGTAATAACTATAAGAAAAATTTTATGTTGTAAAGAAAATTTGTCACAATTCACATAATGTGCTGTAGGATAGGACGTACCTGAGGCATGTCATGAAGCAAGTGTATTCGAGGATGGTCTCAACTTTCGTATGGTGCCTATGACATACTCTCGCAAAAGAACAAATGGCTCTTTTTTTCGGTGTCCACGATCTAGATGAGGTATCCCATTTTGTTTATAGCTCTTGACTTGTATTGGTATCAACTCCTGATGTTGGCCATTTTCCTCATAATGAGATGGGGTAGGATTGTTATTTATTTCAGTTTCTCTTACTCCTGCACTCACACCCCCCTCTTATGTTTTCATCTACAGCATTTGTGCCCCCTATAATTTTCCTCATTTAAAATTCCTTCATTCACCTTATTATTTTTAATGTTTTCTAAAGGACCCACAAAATCATCATCAGTAACACAACTTAAATCAATCTCTTGCCTAGAAAAATCATTGCTTGCACTCATATTATTGGAGGTTAAAGGAAATTCCCTTTCAAAGAAATCTACATCTCTAGACACGAACAGTTCTCTAATTTTAAAGTCATATAATTTTCACCCCTTCTTCTCATTTGGGTACTTCGACTCCTACTAGAAACTTTATCCCCTTCGCTTCCTTGATTGTGAGCATAACATAAGCACCCAAAAACACGTAAGTGATCATAAGATGGTGATTTGCCATACAATACTTCATAAGGGGTTTTGCCATTTAAAACCATTGAAGGAGTATGATTAATGAGATAGTCCACCGCCAAGACACATTCACCCCAAAAATCAACAGAAAGATGCCCTTGAAATCGTAAAGCATGAGCAACATTTAGGATATGTCAATGCTTCTTTTCTTATCTACTATTTTGTCGTGGGGATACTATGCATGAAGTTTGAAAAACTATGCCATTTTCAAGAAAATAGTTTGTCATGCAAGTGAATTATATTCCATTAACACTTCTAACCATTTTTACCCGTTTTCCAAATTGTTTTCAATCAAGGTAAAGAAGTTCAACATGGTTCGATAAATTTCTGTTTTATCTATCAATAAAACTATCCAAACACCACAAGAAAAATCATCGGCTATAGTTAAAAAATATGATGCACCATAAGAAGACATTCTATATGGTCCCCATAAGTCACAATGAATGAGTTCAAAAACGTTTAAAGCTTTGTAATCACTACTAGTAAATTTATCTCTCGTCTATTTAGCTCAATGACAAACATCACATGCTTTATTTAATAAATCACTAGTTTTACCAAAACTAACATGAGGTACCAACTTGACTATTTTTGGTGATGGATGACCCAATCTCTTATGCTAGAGGTCCAACGGACTCACAACTTTGATCTTGAGAGCCTTTGAATGTGGAACTTTCCAGAAGTAATATAGCCCATCCCATCGTTCACTGGCTCTAATTATCATCCTCGAAGTGTAATCCTACACAACACATAAATTTAGGGTGAATTGGATAATACAATTTGCTTCATCTATAAGTTGTGACACATAAATTACATTGCAGCTCAAACTGGGCACATATAAAACATTTTTAAGTTTTAAATTATCATCAAAAGTCACATATCCTTCTGTGGTTGTTGGCTGATTTTCCATCAGATAGCCCCACCAAGCATCCTTTCACTTGTTGAACATCAGATAACAATTCCAAGTATCCTGTCACATGATTCGACACACCGGTGTCGATGATCCGAGGAATATTTAGAGGCTTACTGGTTATTTTTTGGTGTCATTGAATTGTGATTATTTAGTAACTTAAGCAAGGTTTACCATTGATTGTTGTTGAGTGCTACAAGTCCTATTTTGTTTGCTTAAGTCAAGTGCATTACTGCACTACTCGTGCCACCTGGTGTAGTTTGTGTGGCATTCGCTCTTATTTAACTTTGTCCGCGTATTGTGCTAGAGCGTTGGACCTGTTGCTACACTTTACCATGTCTTGCTCCTTTGCCTTTGCCTCTAAGACAGTCACCCCACCAGTCAGGAAAGCCAATGAGATGAAAATAGTTTGTTGCCTCGTGCCTCTCCCTATTATAGTGAGAGCAAGTCATCAATTTATCCTTCTATTTAACACCTCCTCTAGCTTGGTTTCTGACTTGGACAGAAAAACCCACTACCTCTCATCTTTCTTCCTTATCTCGAGTTATGATTCTCATCCTTTCTTCCTAAACAAGGTGTCGAATATACCCTATTTAAAGAGGGTAAAAGGTCCATCACCAATAGATTTGAGAGAACCGTGTCGTACATCACGTCATCTAAACCCATAAAAAATTGGTGCACTCGTTCTTCTTCTCCTCTCTTTTTCAACTGGGCTACAATATCACACTTACATCCTCCGCAATTACAAGATGGGAGTTGTTCATAATTTGCCAATTCTTCTCACAAAGGTTTTGTCTTCTTATAATAGGCCATCATGGCTAGACCGCATTGCTTGCAATCTGCTAATTCAGATTTAAGTTGTTGAATTCGTGGCCCATTCGCAACAAAAAATTGTTCCTTAATATCCTCTCATAAATCTTTTGCATTCTCCTTATGACTTACCGTAGAGCATAAGGTAGGTTCGATCGCATTGCGAATCTATAAAACCAATATGGATTACACCGTCCACCGGTCCTCCAATTTTGTTGCTCCTTTAGCAGGTTATTGAATAGTTCCATCAACGAACCCCCACTTCCGACAAGCCTGCAATGAAGTTCGCATTGCATGAGCCCATTCCTCATAATTTTCACCATGCAATTGCTCCTGTGTGATGACATTTACAGGATTGTCATTCGAGGTTAAATTATATAGTGAGTATGTTTTCTTGGGTTGTTCTCTATGTGTGTTTTCATATCCTATGACTTACGTCAAAATCAACACTAAAATTTTGAGGGTATTTTTCTTTGTCCAAGCACTTATGTCTTTGATACCATGTTGTGTAGTATATGGAATTGGTTTTTCCCCCTTTCTTTCTCATTGCTAGTGAAAGACTATATATACAAGAGTTACATCCCAAAACCAACACCTACAAAACTTCTAAAACTTATCATTACCAAAATTACCTAATCATAATCGGAAAGAGATATAGAACATATTTACAAGATAATACAAAATATTTTACAGAATCTCCAATCTCAGTAGAGTCGCTTTCAATATATGTATGACAACTTTACTCATTTAAGTATTGGTCAGTGTGTTTGTTATATTCATCCCAACCATGGCTGATAGTACTTAAGTTGAAAGATGTACTTGTAACACATATCATAAGCCTTAGTTCGTGTCCCGGATCGAATGTGAAAGGGAAATAAATAAAGAAATGCGAAAATACCTAATTTTAGTTCCATAACTTCAAAAGAGCTTTCGAAGGCCGAAACAAGTTCGAATTCACTGCCACCTTCACGGGATCTACTCACTGGGATACGTTAAAGCCTTTATGTAGCTTTCTGTATATGTGAACCTCTGAATGGGTCAGAGTATCGTTACGTTCATGATTTGCTACAGTAGCTATAGGAGACCTTAACCTTCTTTATATAGTATCCATATCGGGCCTCCCTATCATAGGTTCAATATGAGTTCGATGCATACTGATCGGGGTCTATTTTTCTTCTTAACTTTGACCCATTAATCTAAATCATAAAGGTTTTCCTTAATGTAGTTTAAATTACTTAGCTTAACCAATAAGTTATTAAAAAAAATTAAAATTCAATTAATTGTTGTCCATTAAATGGGAAAATTTCTAACATTCTTCTCCTTAGACAATAATTAATTGCATTATTGACTCAAGTTTCAAAATCAGTTCAAAATATGGTTAAGTCAGGTAATTGTATTAGTCAATTAGGTTTAAAAACAAAACATATGATCCAAAGATAATGAAAGTCCATCATTTTGTCTTGTGAGGCCTTTGATACTGCAAGATATCAAATACATATGTCATGTGCGACATAAGTCCAATTATCACGAATATCTAATACCTCACTAAAATGAATGAGAAAATAGAGTGTGACAAACTCAGATGATACCTATATGATCTGATATGTATCATCTTTCTGTTTGTAGGTCTCGAGCCCCATAGCATGCTATAAATGTCTACTTGACACTTTTTCACGACATTGTACCATCTGTAAAATTAAAGCTTTATCTTGATATGGACTTCCTATCTTTTATACACATAGCTTAAAATTCGAATATGGATTCTCTATGAGGTATAGATTGTTGGATTTTTTATATGTCAACATAAAATCCTTAGTTTCCTTTAAGTATCTCAACACTCGTTTAAGTGCATTCCAGTGGTCTATTCCTGGGTTGGCTAGATAGCGTTCCAAGAGTCTAATAGTAAATGCAATATCGGGTCTAGTACATACCTAAGCATACATCAAGCTTTCAACTGTATTTGAATTTGAAACATTTCTCATAGCCTCTCTCTTTACTTTATTATTTAGACATTGTGCCAAAGATAATCTCTCGCTATGAGAGATTGGTGCCACAATAGGTTTACAATCAACCATATTAAACCTTTGTAACACTCACTTTATGTATGCACTCAGTGAGAGGCCTAATGAGTGTTGAGATTTGTCCTCATAAATCTTTATACCTAAGACGAAAGATGTTTCACCAAGGTCCTTTAAATCAAAATGCTTTGCCAAAAGTTGCTTAACCTCATGCAAGATGGTCAAGTCATTCGATGTGAGTAATATATCATCCACATACAATAACAGGAAGATAACTTTGCTCCCTTTGACCTTATAGTAGAGGCATCTTTCAGCTTTATTTTCCATGAAGTCGAAAGAGGTCACAACCTTATTAAATATAAGGTACAACTTTTGGGAGGTTTGATGTAAACTACATATTGATTTTCTTAACATGCAAACCATGTCAGTTCTATCTGGATCGTGAAATCCTCCATGTTATACCATATAGATCTTTTCATAAAGGTCTTTATTCAGGAAATCAACTTTAACAACCATTTGATATTCACTATATCATCATGAGCTATAATTGTTATAATCACTTAAAATGTATCCTTCAAGGATACGAGAGAGAAGGTAACATCAAAGTCAAACCTTTCTCTCTAAGTGTATCATTTGGTAACTGAGCGAGCCTTAAACCACTGAACTTTATCCTGAAATCCTTTTTGGTCATTCAATCTCATTTACAACTGACGGGTTTGTAATGTTGAGGCAAATCGACCAGCTCTCATAACTTATTATACTCTATGGATTACATCTCGTCCTTCATTGCATCCTATTACAAATCTACACGGGGTCTAAAAGTAACTTCTGTAAAAGTAGCTAGATCTATAATATGTCTAATATAATAGTCTTATTCATCCAAATAGACTATGTAATCTGATGAGACAACATGTCATCTCATTCTAGTGGATCTGTACAATTGCATTAGTTTTTATATCTTATAAACCTCTACTTGTTCAAGTATGGGTTCCTGTTCTCGTATAGGAATGGTACACAAACCTTGATCCACATGACCTAACTGTATGAGCAATAGATACTTTAAAACTTTGGTATCCGTCCGGCTATCATCTGAGGGGTGAGAGGGCCCACCACCATCATAAACATTATATTCCAAAAACTTAGTTATTTATGATTCCACTATTTTCACCCCTCATTCTCTATAAGAAAATCTGTAACCTTTAGAGTGGTCAGAATAACCTACTAGATAGCAATGATTAGAACGAGGTTGCAACTTACTTTTATAAGGATTATACAACCGTATCTCTACAAGGTATCCCCATACACGAATGTGTGTGAGGCTGTGTTTTCACCCTTTCCAAATAATTAGGTAGATTAGTTTTGTTCTGCATTAACTTCTTCATGCCCTTTAGAGTGCGGTTATGCCTTTTAGCAACACACAATTTTGTTCAAGACTATCCGACATAATGATCTGAGTCACTATTCTAACTAATTTCACATATCTGGCAGACGGGCCTTTGTATGTCCTGAAACACCATGTTTGTCGTAATACTCTTTTTCATGTTAGATCTAACTATCTTGATGAATTTTCCAATTAGTTCTCAACCTTTAGCCTTAAAGATCTTGAAATCGTCAAGAACTTCAGACTTTTCCTTAAGCAAGAACACATAAAATGTAACGGGAATAATCATCAACAAATGTTAGAATATAACTAAAATTGCATAATGCAACTATATAAGGTTAACTGATAGTTGTATGTATCAAATCTAACAAGTTAGAAGTACGAGTTGATCCGCTATTTCCTTATTTTAGTAAACTTACCCCTGTAACAATCAAGACATGTTTCTATATCATCATAATCTAAAATTAAGAGAATGTTTTCCTTAATCAATCTCTCAGCCTTAGCTTTGGAAATGTGACTTAAACTGTTATGCCACAACATGTATGACTTATCCTTTATTAGGGTTATCCTTTATAACATGTTAGGAAAGATGAGAAGAAGCATATATTTAATTTAGGGTAAGACACATTCTATATAAAGCATATAACAAGAAAGTTATATGAATATGTTTTGTATTAAACAACAACTATACAATAGAAACATTAAATACAAAACTATAACCTTCTTTGTCCACAATTGATACAAAGATCAAATATGAAATATGTCTTGTAAAACCAAAATGAACCTTGCGTCAAGGTTCAAAACATACATGCCCTATAGATATTAAACCCCCTTCTTCATTGTTGTCAACCATCAGTTTTCTCGTCCTTTTTAATTGGCTTTATCCTGGATATGAATCTCTGCATTGTGAAGGCAACTTAATTAAATGCTCCACCATTTAACCACCAAAAGCTAGATGTGGCTAGAGTGCAATTGGATTCAGAAATTGATAAGCCAAGGAGTAACCTCATGGTTTCTATCTTTCCGTCTAGGCCTTATATTGCTCTTTATATCCGCAAGATTTGGACTTTCTACCTTTGGCCTTAACGTACTTAACCTTTGCCTTGCCTTTAGTTGTTTCGAGGGTTTTAGGAACAACAATCTTGAGTTTCTCCTCCTTAACAACACAGTTGGCAATCAAAGCATTGAAGTCTCATTCTTCATCTAGCAAGTAATATGTCGTCACCAAATTACTAAACTATGGAGGGAGTGTACTCAGAGCCTGGCGAACTATGCAAACATCAAGAAGAGGATTATTCAGTATCTTCAGTCTACTGTGAAGATAGATCATTCTTTATATATACTCCATCACTCCCTTTTCTCCAGTATACCTCATAGAGAATAATTCTTTCATCAAGTCACTTATCTCATTATTAGATGAGACCGTGTACATTTGGGAGAAATTATCAAGAAACTCCTTCATTATATATGTGTCTGGAAGTCCACTTAGCAGATGGTTAGGTATGGATCTCTTAATGGTCATACAATATAACATGTTCGACTGATCCCAAGTTGCATAGGCTACTTTATGAGCTCTTGAGCTTCTGGATGTTGGTGGAGATGGCCTATCCATAAGTACTACCATATCAATTTTAGCAATCTCTGTAGCACTTAATATTTCCTCTATCCATTTCTTCGAATTGAAACCAACAAGGGTTTCAATAGTAACATTGGGATTATTGACCGAAAAGGTGACTGTAAAATAAAAATGCAAAGATAAACATAAATGTATGATAACAACGATACTCAAAGCCATTAAATAGTATTTGTACCGAGAATTTGATCACATAAATTATGAAACACCTTTAGGCTTAATACATAATATATGCAATTAGACTTCCACATAAAAGTGATCATAGTACTCTCATTACACTACTACCTTTAAGAGAATAGATTATTTACGCAACAACTTTTATCTATCTAATATCTTTATGCACATCTCAAAATCTTATGTAAGGCTAACACCTATGAGCAGAATAACCAAATATGAGACCAGAGACATCCCCTCATATGTAAGCGGAACAATTGAAAATATTGACTCGAAAGGCTACTGCTATGACTACATTCTTATCAGTGCCCAAAAAGTCTACAAACACAAGGGATACATCTTTATGCTATCTTCACATTCTTTATGGGTATACAGTATGTGACAATGTTCTATCAATAAATGCAAATACAGATGCACACTTTAATTATCATATGCTAGTGTTGAAAACATTGTTAGTAAACTTTATTTGAGACTTTTATAGCAAAAAATCTCAATATGAGTGACTATCATTCTATTAGGAACACTAAACATATGACTAGACACAAAAACCTTAAGTTTCTTCCTTATACAAAGTCTGAAGTATGAAAATTCACTCAAAATCGACTTCAGAATGCCTTCTTTTTCTAAAGTTAAACTTTAATTTATTACTTATGCAATAAATCTAGAAAAATTAAAAACTCACTTTATAAAATTTTCTGACCGAAAAACTGACCCAAAATGACATCAATGCTATAGTAAATTAGGGAAAAAAACTCAAAAATTTCAAAATTCTTGTAAAGGTACCCTATGACGTCAGTTGCACCTAGATAGGGACGAAGCGTGCCATAATGACGTCAATGCTATAGTAAATCAGGAAAAAAGTGCATGCGCCAAGCACCAAACGCGCCCATCGATAGTGGCTTGTGCATCACACACACGACACATGTCGAGCATCTATATGGTGCGTGTGCTACATGTGCCAACCAAGTCTACCATTCGCGTGCACTGTGCACGTATCGGGCGCATGTACCATATGGGCCTGATGGTCTCCGTCGCCTCCGATTGTCGAGGTGAGTTTTTCAAGCTCCGAGGCTCGTTTTTGACCTGTTTTTTAAGATTAAACACATGTATATCACTTTCATGCAACAATAAGTAAGAAAAAATTGAAAAAAAAACGAAACTTTATTCTCTGAAAACCTTATGGAAAAAAACTGAAAAAACTTCGTTTTTAACCGCCTAATCATGTAATAGCTCTGATACTACGTGTAACACGTATTATAAGCCTTAGTATGTGTCCATGATCAAACGTGAAACGTAAATAAACGAAGAAATGCGGAAAATATCTTATTTCAATTCCATAATTTCCAATGAGCTTTCGGAGGTCGAAACGAGAGCGAATCCACTGTCACCTTTATAGGACTTACTCGTCGGGACACGTTAAAGCCTTTATGTAACTTTCTATATACGTAAACCTCTGAATGGGTCAGAGTATCTTTACGTTCACGATTTGCTACAACAACTACATAAAACCTTAATCTTCTTTATATAATATCCATATCGGGCCTTTCCATCACATGCTCAATATGAGTCTGGTCTATATTGGTCGGAGTCCATTTTCCTCCTGAATTTCGGCCCATTAATTCATATCATTTACTAGGCTACTTTATCTCTATCTAGATCAAATTACGTAACTTAACCATAAATTATTAAAAAAAATGTTAAATTTCAATTAATTATTGTCGATTTTTTGCGTAAAATTTCTAAGCATCCTGATGAATAAGTAATGTTCTTCCAGCTGTTTTCCGACGGTAACCATCTAGAAAGCTAAAATGGTACAGAACAACAGCCATTTTACTTGAGACTATAACCATCTAGAAAGCTAAAATGGCACAGGACATGAGACATTTCACTTTGAGAGTATCTCCGAACAAAGCGACTTACTTTGGAGTAGTTGCATTGCATTAGCCCACAAGAGTTTAATAGGAGAGACAATAAAATATTCGGTAAATCAGCTACATTCAAGACGACAAAACCCTGAAGTATCTCTTTCCTTCCTAGCTTCTTCCAGAGTTAAGAACAAGCCGGCCCTGCACTGTCTCTGCTCTTGGATGGACTTACTAAGATAGCCGCACAAGGTTTGGTTGACATCTCGACCGTCGATTTAATGTAAATAATCTGAATTGACCTCAAAAATCATGAACTCCAACGTTTATAATATGGTGAAGGAATCCACCGGATTTCCATGCAACCTTAAGATAAACCCGTATCGATTAGTTGGTTAGTTATTATCGTAAAGGGGCTGAATTTATACAGTCTAAAAATGATCAGATACATAATAACTGAGAATTGCGAGTTTCCTTGCTCCAGTTCTAGTAAGCTGATGCTCATGCAAGTTTTAATGGCTTTGTTTACTAAGTTGGACGTTCATTTCTTGCTAGGTTGTTGACAGTGCTGGTGCTTGGATTTCTAGTTTCTGAGAGATAAGATCGAGAATGAAAGGTCAAGAGGAAGAAAATGGAAAAACAAAGCGATGGGGTTGGTTGTTGATAGTGTTCGGGATTGGATTTCTAGTTGTGGTAGCAGCTTTATTTACTCTTTTTAAAGACTGGAGCCATTGGAAGAAAAAAGATCCAGCTCCAGGACATCACCATGGAGGAATTGATAAGAAATACGCTGATGCTCTCGAAATTGCTTTGCAATTCTTCGATGTTCAAAAATGTAGGTTGCTTGCTTCCAATGTACCAAGAAAATCTCGTCAATTGTAATTCCTATTGGCTGGTCTGTCTGGCTTAGGATATATGTGAGATGTAACGGAACCAAGTTTTGTTGTTGCAGCTGGAAAGTTGGTGAACAACAGGATTGCTTGGAGAGGGGACTCAGGGCTACAAGATGGCAGTGAAGTTAACTTGGATTTGACAAAAGGAATGTATGATGCCGGGGATCTTGTAAAGTTTGGATTCCCTATGGCTTTCACTGCAACTGTGTTGTCCTGGGCAATTCTTGAATATGGACACAACATGAATGCAGTGAAGCAACTGGGGTATGCTCAGGATTCACTCAAGTGGATCACTGATTTTCTCATCAATGCCCATCCTTCTGCTAATGTGCTTTATGTCCAGGTTGCTTCCCTTCTTTTAGGTTTCAATAAAAAATTTCAAGGTCAGGTGATCATTAGTCTATTAACTATGATTTCTTTCTTTGAAGGTGGGTGATCCTGAAATAGACCACAATTGTTGGGTAAGACCAGAAACCATGTCAGAAGCAAGGCCAGCCACACAAGTTAACGCATCTTTCCCTGGAACAGAAGTTGCAGCAGAAACGGCAGCCGCTATGGCGTCAGCTTCTCTTGTTTTCAAGAAAATCGATTCTTCCTACTCTGATTTGCTCATTTTGCATGCCCAGCAACTTTTTTCATTTGCAGATACATATCGACGTTCCTACAGCGTCAGCATCCCCCAAGTACAGAAATATTACAACTCCACAGCTTATGGGGATGAACTCTTGTGGGCTGCCACCTGGCTTTATCTTGCAACTAAAGACCAGTTGTACCTCAAGTTTGCGACCGATCTTCATGGATCTGAATTTGCTAACTGGGACAATCCTTCTTGGTTCGGTTGGGATGACAAGCATGCTGGAGTTCAGGTTTACGTACTTTTGGCTAGAGATTTATATCTTTAATTGAAGTTTGTACCTGTTGAATGAAAACCAAAAGTGCTCTTTATAGTAACACCAGGGATGCTTTTCCATATTTTCCCAAACTTATTGCTCAATACAAAAGCAGAAAAACCAACAGCTGATACACGATCGACTTTGAAGCAGGTTCTGTTTGCCAGGTTAGACATCTTGGGGGAAGAAGGAATGCCATCTGAAGAAAATATGGACCTTCAGAGGTACTGGAAAACAGCCAAGGAATTCATGTGTCAGCTCCTTCCAGATTCACCAACAGTCACTTCTAGCAGAACAGAAAGTAATTATGTTCTACTAATTTTATGCTTATTCAGAACCATTTCAGCAGTGTACATGCAGAATTCCCAGCTGGCTATTGAAATAATAGAGATCGTTAAATAAAACTTGGATGGGACAGTAAAGCACTTGCTTGATTAGGAAGACTGCCTATGTGATGTATTTCGTTTATGCTTGCCAATAACTAGGTATAGAAGGAATTAGGATACGACCTGCTATGAGGTACAGAAACCTAGAGTTTGGCATCTGGGAAATTTGTGATCATTTGTAGTATGCAATCAGTGAATGCAAACGGAATCTCCTATGATATGGTATTTTTTTTAACTGGCATCATTTTGATCAATAGAGGCCATTAATTGTCTGGATTCTTTCTCCTGAATCCTGATGAAGGCTCCTGATGGGAAAAAGAACCTGAGCTGGCTATCTTCCTTATACCTTTACCGCTTTACCTGCAATCCTTATCACGTTTGAATTTTGTACTTGACTAGAAACTTTGGCAGGTTAATTCATCGTAGCCCTCGCACTTCTGAGAGAATGTATTGCGAGACCTTGAATTCTGAACTGAAAACTGTGTTAATGCAGGTGGCCTGATATGGGTCTTAGAATCGAATCCTTTGCAGTATGCTGTGGCCTCTGCATTCTTAGCTGTCCTATTTGGTGATTACATGAAAGCCTCACAGGTTTCAACTCTTTATTGTGATGGAAATTACTACAAGCCTGCTGATCTTAGGAAATTTGCCATTTCCCAGGTATGCAACTGTTTACTTTGATTTTCCAACTACTCCTGTAATTCCTACTTTTCTGTTGCAAATTAAAGCACAATGATTATATTGGTTCCTTCTACAAGCTATGATGATAAAAAGGATAATGGCAAGTAACAGTGCAGTTGCAGTATATTACAGAAATTACAAACATGGTAACTGTGGACTGCAATTTCCCTCTATAGCAATCACAGAAAATTAAAACCTTGCGCTAGTTTGTATGTTATATAAGGAGGAGGGGATCATTGAGGCCTGGTGTTTCTGCAACCTGTCAATTTTCTTGAAGTAAATGTCCTTTTTAGGACAGAAAGTGCCTGTGCTTCTTTACAACAAATTTTCGACAGGATTGAACTTCTTGCTTCATACATTTCTCTGAAGAATTTTATGTGATAAGCACTTATCCACCTTGCACTTTATATTAGAACGTTCCTCAGTCTTATGCATCGCTGATAGCGCTAACTTGGTATTGCCTCAGGCGGATTACGTTTTAGGAAATAATCCAATGAAGATGAGCTATCTTGTTGGTTATGAAAGTTTCTACCCGCAGCACATACACCACAGGGGATCTTCGATTCCTCTTGATGCCACCACAGGTTGTAGCGATGGATTTATTTGGCTTTACACGACAGATCCGAACCCAAATTTAGCTGTCGGAGCACTAGTAGGCGGCCCTTCCCGAAATGAGACCTATAATGATATCCGAAACAACTCACTTCAAGGTGAACCAACCACTTACAACAGTGCACTCCTTGTTGGTCTCCTTTCTGCCTTGCTGACAAACTCTTCTGTGCCACAGTCCTTGTCATAGGCGATATCACAAAACTTGCATCAAACTTTGCTTCTTTACTTGTAAATATACTTTAGTATCAACTCATTCCAATTTTGATCATGGCATAGATAGGCAGTGGTTCTTCATCAGACGGGGCCTCTTAGCCAGGTAACTTGGTCCTCAAATATGGTTACTATGGACTATCCAAGAAGAGCTCTTCTTGCCTTTGTGAACTGGATTAAATACATCATACATCTATACTGTGTGCCTTGTTGTACTCAACCACTTTCTGCATTGTTCTTTTGCAATTGACTTGTTAATAGCTAATGAATCGTATCAAAATCCTCCAGTTTTCACTTTTCAGTTTCAATACACAATACTACAAAGAGAAGGTGTTAAAAACCAAATATTTAGGGGGCGTTTGGTTTGAGCACGGGTTTGGGAATGGGTATGGGTATAATAGTAGAATGGAATGGGAATAGGAATGAGAATAGGAATGGGTATAAAAAATGATGTTTGGTTTGTAACTTGGGTTTCTGTATTAATACCAATAATGTT
>JAOQMR010000211.1:19296571-19329490 GCA_027563865.1 Erythroxylum pelleterianum | reverse complement strand
TCCTCTTCCTCTTCCCAAATCCCAAATTCTTTAATCCCTCTTACTCATAGACGTCACTACGCTTCAATCTTCATGGTCTTCTCTCGTCTTCTTCTGACGCAATTCCATTTTCCCCTTCCCTATTCCCTAATCCCTAATCTCCCATTTTCTTCCAATACAATCCCTCATCTCGCGCGTCTTTTGTCTTCTTCACTGTGTGTTCTTCCTCAGACAACATTTCATCGTGGTAGGTCATTGTTGCTTGCCTTTTATTTTATGTGGTCCCCTAAATCTTTGTGTTTGTGTCCATTGTTGTCTGCCTCATCCTGGCTTTTTTGCTTTTTTAATATTGTATGCTGTGGTTCCCTATGGTTGTTGTGGTGTTGCATGTAAGCCGTGGTCCCCTACGCTTGTTGTGATGTTGGATATAAGTCCTGGTCCCCTACGGTTGTTGTTGAAGTTGTTGTACCAGTATAACATCAATGCAATTCTTACCTTCATCACGTTTTATCTAGTAGAAATAAATGTTTACTCTTAAAAAATATTCTTATTAATGCCTCTTGATGATTGTTATTATTAAAAATATCGATAAATCTGTCTTGATTTCCTTAACTCCATGCTCATGTTTAGCCTCCATTCAATTGAAATGATTTTGCTTAAAATTTTCAAATTTCCTCTATTCATGTGATCTAATCTCTTTGCTATGATACCCCACTGTTGTGATTAAAGATATATGATAATTTCTAGACAACCCTGGGTGCAACTTCTGATTTCTAGCCATGTGCAAATTGTCTCCTCTCTGCATGCCTCTTCATCACCTTAATTTTGATTGTTTCTAGCATGCTTATAATTGGCCTATCTCTAGATGGCAATATCCATCCATTGAATGTTTCACTCATGTTGTTATCAACAACTGGACATTTGGATTCAAATAACTGGTAATATCATGCCCAATGATGATGCACATCTAGGTGTGATTTTGTCCAACCTTTTCAGCTGCTCGTTAAAATCTTCCACGTATGTTGACAAGCACAATTCCAAAATTGCTTTCGCAAGTCTTTTCCTTTGAAGTTCATATGCCAATTATGGTATATGTGATGTGCACACATACGATGAGTGGCATGGGATTGTGTTTTCCACTGCTCTAATCAATCCTTATAACAATGGAATAGATAAAGTTACTATATAGTTGATACAATATAATATGTTCATTAATCAATGAAAAAAAAAATACCTTCTGCATATATGATATTATTGTTAGTTCTTCACCACTACCCAACTCCAAGTTCGAAGCCAACAAACTCATAACCCAGGTCCACGAATTAGTGTTCTCTACCTTGACAACTACCCATGCCAACGGATACATAGCTCCATCCCCATCCATCTTAACTGCACTCAATAGTTGACCTTGGAATTCAATCTTCAGAAAACAACCATCAATACCAAAGATGGGTCTCAAATGCCTCCATCCTCTTTTCATCGCAGCAAAGCATATGTATAATCTTTTGAACTACAAAAAAGAGATAAAGATGCATGAATTAACGAATAAACTTCATAGACAACTATATGTTTTAATTATCATTGTCAATAACATGTAAAACTTAAATAGTTGCATACTTGTAACAAACTAGTTTCTTGATTTCTATCCAGCTTTAACTCAATTGTTAATCTAGGGTTACTATTCCTCAACTCATGAGTGTATCCTTGTAGTTTCGCATACTCATTCACCTAATCACTCGCCCTTTCTTTTCTCAATCTCCTTTTGGCAGCTCTACACATACTTGAGTTGATAGATATATTGAGCTTTTCTCTACATTCTTCGACCATCTTCGCCGTCGAGATACTAGGCTTCTCAAGTATTCTGTCCCTAAAATGTCTCATTAGGAACTTAGCAGAAACCAATTTTGGTTTGTTGGTCGTAAAACACCTATGCTCATCATCATATGTCCCCACTTTAAAGCACGCATCATTCTTGTGCAAACAACATACAAATGCCAGGGCATCCCTCAATACATCTCACTCTCATCCTATGCCTTTCACTTTTCTTAAACTTTACATTGTAGCCTGTCCGCACTGCATAGTTCACAACAAACTCTTTAAAATCTTTTGCAGGGTCAAACTCCATTTCCAATCTCCAATTTGGTTCAACATCGGATGGATTGTGCCTTATAGTACTACTTAGTCTTTGCAACGCCTCACCAGGCTCTTCTCCCTTAGGATATTGATCACTACCAATAGAATTACCAAAATTTGTCGACTCAATTTCAACTGGTTTGTGGTCGTGAATTTCAACATGTATGAAACCATGTCATCCTCCTCCTCCTCCTCCTCATCATCCACATCTGCATCAACTCCTAAACTAAAACCTTCAGTATTAACACCTTTTGTGGCTCCATTACTTACCTCCTCACCCTTTATGGCTCCACAACTTTCCTCGTCACCCTCCCCATCTCCATCCGCTCCTCTCGATATAGGCAATACCTCAGGTACAAATGATGGGATATTGATCATATGAGTTACATATACATCAATCCTTTCGTGAATTTTCATCATATTGATAAGTTGGAGACAACTTTCATTTGACTCAATCAACTTCAAAGACTCACTAAACTCAAAACCGGGTTCTCTATACTAGGCCTTATCGACTTGAAGGTATCCTAATTCCTGCCCTATCTCACATATTTGCCTATAGCTAACAAAATCCAGGTCTACTTTATCAAAAATGCTTGATTCCCCATCAACATATTTCAACTTTGGCTCTTCAACAAACTTTCCACCATAAAACAACCTTATGCTTCCATGTTTAGCCATCATATGCGTGCTCAAAAAAAATTTATAAAATCAAGTGTATCGCCAAAAGGCATACATTTAAATGATATTATCAACAATATAATAGATACTTCACCCAAAAAAATACATTTAAATATTCCAATGTATGTTCCCGAGATTGTTTACAAATAGTAATACAATCCTCTACCCTTAGTGAGGTGATTATGTTATTATTCCTTCATGCCTAAAGTACTTTATGGAAATGGGAAGTTACCCAACTTAGAGATGAAAGTTTCAGGTTGAGAAGGCAGAGAGGGAATGAAAGTTTCAAGTTGATTATTTTTCCTTTCTAAAAATGAAAAGGATGTCAGATTAGCTGATAGGTGAGAAAATACCCACCTATTTTTGTTAACGAAGGGCCAAATAGCTAGTAAGGTGTGGTTAGTTATTTTAATCTAACATCTGGTGAGTAAGGAATATTTTTCAAGACACTTCAATACTAGAGATACAGGATCTAAACTCATTTCCAAGGGTTCCTAGTGCATATGTCCCATATTATATAATTAAGATAAACTAACACTTAAACCTTAATTTATTTAATATTTAAACAAAATAACAACTTTGTTAATTTCTAAATTTTGATGTGTGTTATTCCTCTTTTTCATCATTCTTGCAAGAGATGAGAGGAAAACAACATAATCCGAAAGAAGATAATAATAAGAGTTATGTTTTTGTAAGCTTTTAATGAACACCTATAAGAATACATGTTTCATATAAATATAGGGAATAAGGGAATTGAGTGTAATGGCCAGTTGAGGAAGTTAGTTAAAAAGTTGTTGGAGGAATATAATCATTAACTTTTCTTTTCTTTCTTTAATCTCTCAATTTCTTATTTATTATGTGAAGAATTATCATATATCTTTAATCACAACAGTGGGGTATCATATCAAAGAGATTAGATCACATGAATAGAGGAAATTTAAAAATTTTATGCAAAATCATTTCAATTGAATGGAGGCTAAACATGAGCATGGAATTAAGGAAATCAAGACATAGATTTATCGATATTTTCAATAATAACAATCATCAAGAGGCATTAATAAGAATATATTTTTAAGAGTGAACATTTATTTCTACTAGATGGAACATGTTGAAGGTGAGAATTGCATCGATGCTATACTAGTATACCAACTTCAACAACTGTAAGGGACCACGATTTACATCCAACACCACAACAAGCATAGGGGATCACGACTTACATGCAACACCACAACAAACATAGGGGACCACAACATACAATATTAAAAAAGCAAAAAAACCCACGATGAGACAGACAACAATGGACACAAACACAGTTTTAGACATAAAAGGTAGACAACAATGACCTCCCACGATAAAATGTCATCTGAGGAAGAACACACAGTGAAGAAGACAGAAGACGCTCGAGATGAGGGATTTTGTCGGAAGAAATGGGAGATTAGGGATTAGGGAACAGAAAAATGGGATTGTGTTAGAAGATGGGAGAAGATTGAAGCATGTTGGTGTCTATGAGTAAGAGGGATTTGGGAAGAGGAAGAGGACAAAGGTTTGTTTGGGAAGAGGAAGGAGACGCAGCGTTTCTGACCAAAAACGCTGCATCTAAGGGAGAATGAGATGCAGTATTCTTGGACCTGAGGTGGGACCCACCACCATGCCCATGTCAGCAACTGAAGGTCCCCCATCTAGGGAAAATAATAAAAAGAAAACCATGTCAGCATTTAACGGGCCATGTAAGCAAATGACTGACGGTGCCCTTACGACATCAGTGATCGGGGCCCAATCTGAACGGTTTCCAAACCTTGAGGTCTTATTTGAATGTAGGATATACTCTGAAACGTTAGGGTTTATTTTGTACATTTGTGAAAATATTGGGGGCTAATTAAAGATGTACCACCTTTGATCATTAACATAATGCCTTTGTAACCTCTGCTTATATGTCCACACACACTACTTGTTACTGGGCTGGTGGTTAGAACTTATTTTTGGCTTCATCGGCCATGATTTCATCTATAATCCTGCATCCCAATAGGAACTCCAGTAGTAAATTACTTCTAGCTAAGTTGTTTCTCGTGTGTATTGTGATATTGAGAATGTTTCTCCCTTCATCTTTTTCTTTTCCCTATTATTCTGGGGTCCTCTCTTTTCTATTTTGATCTGTAAATGTCTGCGTCAGTATGTTTTGTTGAATGTTGGAAGTTCCTATAGGTGTAAAATTCAGAGAGACGGAGCTGCTCAGCCTGTCAATATTGCTTTTGTAGAGAATTCAGAGTGGCACACCCCTGTCCTGTAGCTACCATTGCCCCTCGCTGAGGTTTTGGTTTCAGTTTTGCAAAATGTGTGATAACAAAAAAGGTTAATATTTTGTATGATGAAAAAAATCAGGTTTGGTCCTTGTATTCAGAACATAGAGTATCAAAATGTTATTATTATATTAGATTTGGTCGTTTGGTATGAAACAGATAATTTATCGAAAAGCTTTATACTATTGACTTGATAGAAAGTATTTGGGTGCCACCATCCCACGTTTTGTTTTCTCCATCAAACTAAAGCATATGCTTTGCAATGTAGCAAACCACACGACGAGAGTGTAATGAGCTTAGTTGAGTGTTAGTTGATAGGAGCAGGGTGATATGACTCTGTTTTGCACCCACCGCAGCGATTTGCCATATTTGTTCCAATTGGGAACATGTGTCGAGAATTTGGGGAAGTGACTGACTATCAAGGCTACACTGAATATCCTATAAAAACTATGTTTCGAGAGTTTTCAACATGCTTACAATCTTATCAAAAACAAGAAATAGTGTTCCGTCATTGTCGTGGAATTTACAGAGACACTGTAAAGATTCAGGGTAAGTATAAAAGCCCAAGCCCTCAAAAGCACCTTTATAGGCAGACTGGAGAGGACAAAGACTACTAATTGAGTTGGATGAAACGAAGGCAAAAGGGTTATAAACTTATAATTGGGTGATGAATGATTAAAGCTTTACAGTAAACACACCTTTATGTTAGGGTTGACGATGAGTTAGGTTGGGCTTGTGCTCCCTAACTTCGAGCCAACCTGAAAATTATTATTCGGGCTGGGCTTGAGTCCAATCAAGCTTCAGGCATTGGGCTCCAGAGCAAGGGCCTAAGCCCAAGCTTGATCTGATTGGGGCAAGTTTTTTTAATTTTCAATTTTCAGTTATTAAATTTAAATTTAAATCAAATAATTTTTAATAAAAGATTTCATCCAAATTTTAAATAATTGAAACTAACGAATAATATGCAGTACAAATATTATTTATTTCTTATATAACTTATAAATAATACAGATACTATAACTAATTATTTTTGATATATTAATGAAATTCTTTTTATAAATTTCAAATATATAATAAAAACATACTATATCAATTAGTAAATATGTTTATTAAAAGTAAAAAGATTGTTTACAAATTTTATAACATACTTTGATATCCTAAAACTCATATTCATAAAAAAAATTAACGTGCTATTTTATATAAAAAAAAGTGCTTTGTAACTCATTCATTTTTCTAAAGAAGCCTAATATTATAGGCCTTAAGTTCAATTCTTTTAAGATAGTCTTAAATCTTCTAATTTGCTTATTTTTGTTAAACTATCTGAACTTTAATAAAGAATTCACATTTATTTTATTTTTATTAAATTGATATTGCTATGTTCAATGTCTTGCTTTGACAAAAAACAATTAAAATCTATTTACTTAAATTTTAAAAATTAATGTCACTTTAAACTATTATCTCATTTTTGTTATTAATTCCTATTCGCTTATCTAAGTTTAATAATAAAATAGTGTTTGGTCCTTTCAAAAGATGAAAGAATAATATCAATTCATGTTTATATAACAAGTATCACGGTACTATCATCAGAATCATGATATTTTCAAAACAAAAAATTATCGTAGTGCTATTATTATCTAAATGAAAAAAAAATCCAAAAAGGAATTATCAATTATAATTGGAGACTGAGTTGAGCTAATGGGTAGAGACAGCAATCTATAGTTCTTTTGTTAACCTGCAAAAACCATACAAGTATAAATTTATATCTTCAATTGTAAAAAACTAAAGCAATCAAGTGAAAAAATAGTAAATCCAAAAGTAATGATTAAAGAAAACAAACCTACAGTAGAGAAAAGGGGCTAGCTAATTGTTATAATCGAGATTGTTAATAGTTCTCACCACTTTATCTTCATATAGAAATATTATTATGTAAATTATACTTAATTGTGCAACAATTGTATTAAATAAATATTCAGTACATGATTATTAACAATACGTTCACCATCAAATATTTGTTTGAAGAAATTTTCAATTAGAAAACTGGTCTTCGTAATGTATCAATATAAAAAAGATAATATAGTAGATGATTGTCAAAATTATTAAGGTAAACAAAACTAATATATAATAAAGAATAGAGTTTACCCTGAATATTTTTATAATCTAACTAACTTCGGGCATATATGAGCTTTCACAACATTAAGATAAATTTAAGCATGATGAGGACTAACTATTTGGCCACTAGTATTAAAAGCAGAATATGAAGCAATATAAGATAGTGGAATTGCTAAAATGTCTCATGCAATTGCTTGCATAATCAAAAAAGTACTTCTATCTGTCTTCCACCATATCAATACATCAAGCTATACATTTTCAACTTTCATCAAAATACTTGCCTCCAAATAATTGTCCAATTGCACCCTACTATAAGAAGTTCTAGCCTTTTTGTTCTTTGATGAATTATGTAAATTTGGGACTTGCATTAGTCATATAAAGCTGAAGGTGAAGCTGATACTAAACTACTACGATCATGATCTTTGTCCAATCTTAGTTGATATTATTAAACAAATCATGCCATAATTGTTTGATGATATTAACGTGTACTTCATCCCAATCACCATAAAACTTTTGACAATAAAAATATAGTCCCTCCATCTTATATCTCAAGTTTAATATATAAATGACTATCATAGTTTCTTCGACCATAAACTAATAAGAATTGAGTTTTTCATCATCTTCTCTATTGTGACCTAGATCACCTCGTTGAAATCAAATGTCCAACTAAATAAAGCTTGTTTAATCTTGCATATGTTGTTAAAACAAACGTGTGAAGTTGGATATTTTGTTTCTGAGAACAACTCAGTAGCATTATAAAATATCTCCTTCCAATTTGAATAGTTTTTTTGGGTTCTGGTATTGACCTAGGACTTGTATATACTTTTAATTAGTATAAATCTTTTACAAATACTTCACATATTCAAACCAAGAAGTGAAAACCAGTCAAATGATATGACCAAAATATTAGGGGATATGAAACAAACTTTTAAAATTGTAAGAATTTATATACATAGAAAAAGAACAGAGACTTATTGTAAAATTGGATCTGACATTAATCCTCTCATACCTTCGCACAAAGTTCTTTATCCAACTATCATTATTCATCTATTGGCAGGAAAGTACATTGAGAATCTTTTTTTCTCAACCTGCTGAACACCTTAACCTTAACATCTTAAATGTTGAATTTCATCTAGTAGGACAATCCAAAACTAACTTCTTCGTGTATAGAATGTGTAGTTATCATGCAGTTCTCCAAAAAAAATTTCTTTTTTGGATGTTAAACTCCAATTACTATGCTTATCAGAGCCAATTTAGAGCGATGGCTGGTGGAAGTAATCTGACGAAAAGGATTATCAGAATAGAGGCAATTATTGAGTCTCTAGCCCTAACGGATGAGAGAGTAGTTCTTTTGTTGGAACGTATTGATTTTAGATTGAATTTACTGTTTTCTTTATCACCTCTAAGTTGTCCTTCACAATAAAATTCACAATATGCACAGAAAAAGACATATGGAATAATCTTCCACCGTTAAACAAGCTCTTTCTTTAATAATTCTATTAGTGCATGATTTATGCTACATTTATTGAGAGTTATGGTTGATAAGTTGCTAGTGTTCCAATATATTAAGCAATCCATCAACTCATTTATCTAACATTAAAAAATATCAATTATAACATTATCAATAAATAAATGATAACAATATTAAAGAATATAATTTGCCTTAGCAGCTGACTGCATAGAGTCCATTTGTTTCCAATATAGGATGTTGTCACGGTCGTATTGTTGGGACCCGATCTCGGAACCGGACCCCAACCGGCAAAAATGGAAAATAAATTGGATCGGAAGAAAACACACCTGCAAGTACGGAATACAAACGAAAGGAAATCGGAAACGAAAGCGAAATACGAATCGGATCACAAAGAAACAAATCGTTTAATCGAATTGAACAACTAAAAACAAAAGCGGAAACGGAAACCGAAGCAAAAGGACGGATGCAAACAAAAACGGAAGTATCGAAAGCGAATCGAAACAAACAATTCGAAACGAGCTGAAACAAATTCCGACATCCGTAGCGAGCGTATATCTTCGAAAACTAAAATAGCGTTGGAAACCCTTAGACTAAGACAATCCGAAACCCGGTATAATTTTTTTTTCTTTCTTTCTTTTTCAATCCTATACAAGTCACAACAATATAATTTCCCCATTTGGAAATTTTTATCCTCAATCAAAACTCAATTTATATAATTCTTCTTAATCAAGCAATATCTCAAAATCATCTTTAACAAAAACTCAATTCCAAACATTCATACTTATCCTATAATCCATCTATTAACCAAATCTTATTAATCCTTTTTCAAAAAAATTGGACAACATAACGGCTGTATTTAATAAAACCCAAACCTGCAAAGGGTTTTAAAATTCACTTCTATATATATATTAAACCAAATCCACATCATTCATCAGACCTCCTGTCCGGAATCCCAGCATAAGCAAACACACATCTATACCTAACACTTCAATAATTCTCAATCATAATCAGAATCATCCATAGCTCAATTCACAATCAGATCTTAATTCAATATACAATTTCATCAGTCAATCCAAAACCCAAACCAATCATACTCGTATACAATCACAATTTATATTCCACAATTATACACAAATTTATATCTCAATTCCATACACAATTTCTTAATTCTTCATAATTCATACACCTCATGAATTAATTGCTTACAAGAATATCTCAAATCGTATACATCAAGAATTCAATGCTTACAATACATTAATGGCATTCCAAGCCATAACCAAACTAAAACCAAAATCCAAAATACTTAAAACAAAGGACAAACAAAATCGAACCCAAGCCTTGACTTTCTTTTATCCGATCTCCTGCTCAATACCTGGAGATTGGGATGAAAGGGGGGTGAGCTTGATAGCTCGTGGATAACATGTTTATACATTGAAACATAAGCAAAAATCATTTTCTAAACTTTTGCCATTTTATAAAAATCTCACAATAGGAAAATCATCGAAAGCTTATTTTTCAAACTTTTCAAATCATTCATAATCAATTTCCAATAATTTCACGGCAGAAAATCCTCAAGTTATCATTTCTCAAAAACTTCAAATTCTTCACAAATCACGAACAAAATTTTAAACATGAATCCATCACATAATAAAATGCATCACATTATCAACCAAATCAAAACATATAAACACATCAAAGTAGTTTGGGTCGGTCCAAAACGGAACGTACTGCATGTTTCCGCATAGCGGTCCTGTGTAGCCGTGAACTTATGAGAATCCGTAATCGAAGCTCCAGTGCCACTAGCGGGCAGGCAGGTGAAGCCTATAGGAAACGAGACCAGTGCACTGACTCAACTTATGGGACCTAACCAAACCCATATAACACATATTCATGCTTGAAAATCAGATTGCCCGAAGGTACATTTCGAAATCTCAAATTTTCATGTCATGTCATAATCAAGCATTATGTGACACATATTTCACATATTAAAATATTAATTCATCCGAACATAAAGAATGCACAAATCATAGCAATTTCTTAAAATCATAATTTACATAACCATTTTTCAATCAAATCAATCACAAAGAATGCAACAATTTTGCAATTTATAAAAAGCATAAATCAAATAAATTCCCATTCATTCAAGCAATGAACTCATTAATTTCTCAAATTATTCAAAAACATTCGAATAATAATGAATTCCATAATTATTTCAATTTCTTAAAATCATTCCAAAAGCGTTGAATTTAATCATTCGAAAATCATAATTTTCAAACATTAACATAAACAATAATTCGAAAACATTTGCTTCTTGATTTTTCAAAATCACATAATTAGCTTATAATTCAAAATATAAACATATTACCCACCTCATTTCCATGCTAGAACTCTGTCCCAAGCATCAATTTCTCCATTTCTTCCTTCTTTCCTCCAAATTAAAATTTCCTAAGCCATAATCATCCAAATTCAACATCACAAAAAGCATAATCACTAAATTATAGGAACCCCAAACTCATCATAATTTCAAGCTATCTAAATCAAGAAACTTCCAAAATTTCAAAACCCAAAAAATGGCATAAATCCTAATTCACAATTATCCAAAAATTAAATAATTTACACCATGCTATCTCCAAAATTGAGCTTAGGAAACACAATCCCATCACATTTCCAAGTTATCTAAACCAAAAACTCATTAAAATTTCAAAGCTAAAAAATTTCTCTTACCTTCTTTCTTCTCCATTTTCGGCATTTCTTAGTTCCTTAGGAAGCTCTCATGCTTTTCCACCTTTTTCCTCTTGAATCCCCTTAAAAACTTGCTTGAAATCCAAGGAAAATCGAAACCCTAGCTTTCTCTCTCTCTTCTTCCTCCATCACTGAAGCTTCTCTCTTCTTCTTTCTCTCTTCTTTCTTTTCTTCTCTTGTTTTCCTCTTAAGTGTCGTGCTCCTCTTATGAAAAATGACAGCCCTCTTGTTTTATATTGCCATGTCATTTAATGAGTGACAAATGACCATAAAGCCCCTCCATATAAGCCTTAAAACTTAACCCTTTAAGTGAACTTCCAAATTTGCCCCTAAAGCTCATTTTAATACATGCTTACTTTAGGACATTTTTCTAACCATCAATTTGAAGGAATTTGCTAAAACTTCCTTCTAGAGAAATGTTCCTCATTGTCTCAATTTCGTAATGTCACCAAAATCATTTAATTTGGTGCACTACACCAGAAGTTATGCCCCAAACATTTCGGACTATGCTTATGTTAAAACATTTTCCAGCACTTTACTTCCATCCAAAAATTGACATTCTTAAAGACTAAATTGAAACTCAAGTCCTTCAGAACATTTGTAGCCCTTTTTCTCTAGTTTAATCCAAATCAAGAATCACCTCATTTGGATGACTAGAGCAAAAATTATGGCCAAAATACTTTCAGATTTTTCTAATACAAGACTGAACACTAAACCCAACTTCAATTCAGAAATTGAACATCTTAGGGGCTAAATTGAAATTCAGTTCCTTCATAAGACTTGTAGCCCCATGACTCTATTTTATTTTTCCTCAAGAATCAATTCAATTGGATCTCTACATATGAAGAATTTCTCAAAAGACTGAACCATGTTCAGAAAATTTCCCAACTCACTTTGATTAAATCAATCACCCTTAATTTAATCTCAAAAATTCACAAAATTCCCATGAAGATGTAGATAATTGTCTTAGGAATCCAACGCTTCAAAAACCAAGTCAATCGGATGTCGGACGAAAAAGATATTAGCAAAAGAGTGGAGGAAAGTCAGGTCAGAAAAATGACTCGGCCACGTCGCACCCGCGATGCGGGCGAGCGACCGCGATGCTCGCGGTCGCGACGACTCTCGACCGCGAGTCCCAACAAAAACAACCCAGCTCGCGATCACGAGCCTCTTTGAAATTTTCTTTTCTTTTAAAACACAGAATTTTCAAAAATTCGTAACTCTTGATCCTGAATTTCAAATTTAACAAATTTGATATCAATAGAAAACTTAAAGGAAGCTCTACAACTTCCTTGAAGAACTCAAAAATCAATTCCATCTCTAAAAGGGTCAAAAACCCAATCAAACTTTCTGTCAAATTAATAAATCCCTAAATAAAGACTCAACTTTGAAACCTTCTATCTTTTAACTCCAAAGTCCAAACATGTCATATTTCATATCAATGCAAAGATCAAAAAGCAATCTACAACTTTCATGAAGGACAAAAAAATCAATTTGGCCTCTAAGGGAGTCAAATTTCCACTTCAAAGCTTTTGTCCACTAATGATCATTCCAAAACAGCAACAGAAACTTCTAAAAATCATAACTTCCTATTTCATAGTCCAAAAATTCCATACTTTACATCAATGGAAAGATCAAAACATAATCTAAAACTTTCATGAAGCACTTAAAGGCAATCTCAACCTCTAACTAGGTCAATTTCTCAATAAAAACTTCTGTCATGCTAAACATCACCTAAACACATAACTTTCAAATTTCATATCTTTCAATTTCCACATCCAAAAATAACATATGATACATCATTTTAAAGCTATTCAAATTCTCTATAACTTTCATAAAGACCACTTAATCCAATTTAAACCATATCAGTCTAGAATTTTCCTCAAAACACAGCACACAAACTTACCTTTAATAGCATTTTTCAAACAAAGCAAAATATCCTTAACTTCGGAAAATCATAACTTTCAATTCCGATATCAAAAAATATCATACTTTATGGCAACAGAAAGCTTTCAACAGAAGCTACAAGTTTTATGAAGGTCATTATCTCGAAATCTGCCTAAATCAAAAAGTCAACTATTCATTCCCAAAAAGTCAAACTTTCTTAATTCTTCAAAATTTAACACTTTCGCTAATCATTTCTTGCTTTTCAACTTCCATTTCAATCATCTCATTCACTTAAACTTTCATAATTAAAACTAATCTACTCAAATATCAAAGTCATCAAAACCAATCGATTTCTTTTTTTTTCATCAATTTCCTTAAGGCATAATAATATCTATAACACAATTTATATACAAAAACACTCATTGAATTTCATTTAATATTTCTAATTTCCACTAAAAGTTCGGGGTCCAACACGTATAAACCTTCTTTCAGTTATTAACAGTCCACATGTATGACGTGATAGCTACCTGTCCATGAATACCTAACAACATCTTCAATATTTCTTTCTTTTGATCGTTGTAAATTTTGAAAATGTCCTTTTTTTTAATGGTATTCTAAGTTAAGATCTTAAAGGTTAGTTAGAGTGAAGTGAGCACCATTCTTTCTTTTTTTTTTTGCTATCAATAATATAGAGTGGTTATTCATCACCACGATCATCTTAGCTATTAAAAAATTTGTTTTGTTGCTGTCATAACTTATGGTAGTCATTTCATTCTTTGCTCTTATTAGGTTAGGGGTAAAAAATGTTTAACCTCCTAATACTATCTTCTTTTTATTACAAGACTCCGTATGTCTCTTCAAATGAGAGGTTCCACCTGTAGAACTCTTGGCCAACACCTTGTGAAAATATTTACATCCAACATTTCTACTTTATCCCTTGATCTAGCCTTGTTAAATTGATTCCAAACATCACTTTTCAATGAACATATTCCTTCAGCCTAAATTTTTTCTCCATTTAGTACTAGATTAGAATTCTCCATTGGTATACTTTCTGGTATCAAATTAAAATTTTCCAGTGAAGTAATATGTTCATCCATTTGAAACAATCAACATATAGGGGCATTTACATTTACACCCGAGAAGGTCCGTTAAACGGACATTGGTGACCCAAAACTCCTTCCAAAGCCTCTCCAATGCTTCCAACATCCATTCTAACACTATATCCACTCATAATCTTCCCAAATTCAACCTTTCAAGTGTAATAACACTCCCCAAACATCCAATTACCAAATTGAATGTGTTAAACTCCCAAATCTCAACTCAAATAACTCATAGAGTACACAAACTCTCATCATTTACCATAGCTGTCATGTTCATACCTCCTATACAACATCATCACTTATAATGCTCATATCTCTCAACTCCGATACCGAAATTTTACAAACTTTATACTGTTGGAAAGCTAAGAAGATAAACTACAACGTTTAAAAAGACCACTTTGTCTAATATGGCCTAAATTAACCCAGTTTTCCCCTGAAATTAGTACACAATTTTCACCCCTGTGAAAACTTGAAATATGAATTGTACACTACGAGATAAAATAAGCACATACATAAGGGAACTTCTTCAATCCTCAATTCATTTATAAATCAAAAATGGAGTTCATACATAGCTTTAAGTACATATTGACATTTCATCAAATCTTAACACAAGTTACAAATGCATTGGATGCTCAATGTTCAATATGCTTATAAAGCTATCCAAATGTTTGGCTACTAACTTAGTACAAAAGCTAACTTTCTCGAAATTGTCCAAATGCCTTGCAAGGGTTCACTGATCTTCTCGATCTGCATCTGAGGAGTGGGAAAACTATTGGGTTAAACTACAAGGCTTAGTGGCTAAGATATTTATAGCTATTGGCGATGAGCCACACAATCAACCATATATATATAAACATTCATATAGGCATATTCATCTTATCTTAATCCAACGATGTAAAAACAACATTCATAACACATAGATTAGTACATCATCACATTAAACATATTTGATGTCATTTTGTCATCCAAGCATAACACACAATTTGCATCACAACTTAACATGTTAAAATGCAAATGCACACACAATTGGTTCGAGGGTTCTGTGGAACAAAATGGAGAAACCGAAGTTTACACTGTAAACGAAACGAGTCCACTTTTCGGATATCGTGGGTCACAAGCGGGCAGCCGGGAGAAGGCTTTATGTCGACGTGCACGTGACTACGAAACGATTCCTCTCTCGCCCAAACACAATCAAATCTCATGCTTCATTCAATCATTCATAATCTCATTTTCTCATGCTTTTTCTTATACAAAATGCGATGACTTAATTCAATGGCATAACATGATCGTACACACAATTCAATTGTTTTATCACAATGACATACATCATAATGAAATGTTCACCTCACAACATTTCAAACTAGTCATTTAGCACACAATACACACACAATGCATTTTGCTCATTACACAATAACTATAAATAAATTACGCATCTTATAACTCTTGAAATCCAAATTCAATTGTGTCCTTCCTCTTGCTCTTGGATAGGTTGTCCTTGATTCCCTAATACAACCAACATTCTCATTTAATTTCCAATTCAATTGGAAATCTCCCAAAATTTTCAAAATCACGACAAAAAGAAATTAACCCCAATCAAGCTCATACCTAACCTATCCATAGTCCATCTAAGTTAGAAAACTGAAAACCTAACTTAGAAACCCAAAAATCCAATGGATCTCTTCATCTTCTTCTTCCCCTAAGCATTCCCAATACAAAACCCCTTTCTCTCTCTACAACTTCTCATTCACAATACCACAACCTTTTCTTTACTAAAGCATGAAGAAGATGATGAACTTACCTTGAAAGCCTTGATTTCTTCTTCTTCCCATGATTTTTCCTTCCTTTTCCCCTAGCTTTTTTTATTTTTCTTCTTCTTCTCTTCTCCCTCACGTTTTTCTCTCCCTCTCTATGCTTCCACGATTCGCTTCTTTGCTTCTAAATTTGCAAGACAACTTATTACTCCTTTTCTTCCAATAATGCCCCTCCTTAACTTTGTTCTCCCAAGTTTGCCCTTATTTTGTCTTTTATGGCTCTAACCCCCTTCAATCTACTTACACTATATTAATTCTAACTAAGTCTCAATCTTCCCATCAAATTTCTAATTAATGACCCAATTCTAAAATAAAAAATTTTAAACCAACAAACAAACATAAATAAATATTTAAGCAATTTATAAGAAATTTAGAAAAATTCAAGATCTAACAAAGAATCAGTGGAGAAATCAAAAAAAGGAAGAAAACATTAAAAAAAAGCTACACATCACAAAAAAGAAGATCAAAAGTGGAAACTTCAAGATCTACTCTAGCTTTTCAGATTTTCCAAATCAAAGCTTTAAGCTGATTTCATTATATTTTCTTTTCCTATTTCATTACCTTATATGCCAAATATGAATAGTTGTGTGTTGATCACGATTATGGATTGCTAAATCTATATTGGTGTGTTATTTTTGAATTGTTTTATATAACTTTTACCTTTTTGAATTTAATATATTACTACTTTGTAATATTTGTTATGCTTACACTCAATTTGAATCAAGAAATTTTATCAAGATATATATGTTAAGTTATGTAACGAGATTTGGCAACTTAATAGACTTACAAATATCAAGTTAATAAGCAATTGAAGAGATATATTAATTATAGGTTAATTAACTTTAGGATTGCTTCAAATCCAATTGAGTAGTTTTGAGAAATAGAAAGATTACGACTCAACTTTTATCTATTTCAATTGGGGTTACTTTTTTAGATCTCAAGAAAAGGGTAATCAAAACCTTTGGATTTCTAAGATCAAGTATACTAGGTGAAGGGAAGACAAAACAAGGATATAATAATCTCTAAGTTTCCACATTGAGTATTTTAATTTCATTATTATCTTAGTCAATCATTAAGTTTTGTTTGTTTAATTTAATTTTCAACTAATTCAATCTTTTATTACCTTAAAAAGTGTAATTCAAATTGTTAGGTGACTATATTCAATCCTCATAGGATCGATATCTTTTATACTATAAGTTATGATTTATATACTCATAGTACAAAAGTTATCTCTATAAAACAATCAACAAGTTTTTGATGCCATTTTCGGGGATTATAATTTTAGCATCTTATCCAATTTGAATTCTTTTGATTTAAGGAATTTTGATTGTAGTTGCATAAACACAAGATCCTCAAGGAATAATTGAACAATATGAAAGCCGCATCTTTCAGCCTACTCAAGGCAATTCTTATCATGGATGTAAACTATGTGGACAAGAAAATCACGTCTTAACTAACTGCTTCCTAGTAGCAAATAACAACATGGAGCATTTCAATTTTATAATAGCATAGTATGGTTAGGGAAGTAATAATCCTTATTCTAATATTTACAATCTTGGGTACAAAAACCATCATAATTTTTTTGGTCTAATAATACAGGGAATCAATTAAGAGCTCAAGGTTTACTAGGATTCCAAAAAGATAGGCTTAATTCATCGGATTCAAAGATGGACAAGTTAATGGACATGCTAAGCTCTAATTTTAATAGCGAAAATGAAAGTCAGAAGAGGATGGAAATAAAATTTGATCAAATAATGAAGAACCACTACTCTTCCATTCATAACTTGGAGGTTCAAGTTGGGCAACTTTCCAATGCATTGTCAACAAGGAATGTGAGAAGTCTCCCAAGTAACATGGAAGCTCAACATATATCCATGTTATGTTATGACATTTATGGGGGTAACCAATACAATCATGAATATCAGGCACCAAACTATATGTGGGAGCACCCATATTGCATGGGAAAGTGAACTCAGAGTACACTATATGAGAATACTTATTAAGACAGAGTAGAGCTTCTCTTATGCTAATGCATGGAACGATTATGCTTCAGCTGAATCTTTATAATAATTGCATAAAGAAGACTGGATGATAGAGAAAATATAGGTTAAGGAAGAGGAGGAAGCCTTTGTCCAATAAGAGAAAGTAGAAGAGTGGACAAAGGTAATTGAGGAAGAAAAAGAGGAGGAACCAAATAAGGAAATTATTGATGAATTATTGATAGTAACCTTAGGTATGGATGGTTGTCAATTCCTATAAGACAAACTATTTGAGTCAACTGAAGATTCAATTAAATTTATTATTCTTTATTTTATTAACAATTTGGGCATTAATGGAGTCAATTGGATGTATTAATTTGATACATTAAGCCTTTATCATTATCTTATAACATATGGCTTGTTCACAGGCTACTAAATCACCATATGGAGAAAAAGGTGGAATCAAGACACTAATTATAGACCCAGGTTGATAGTAAATAGGAAGGGTAAGTTAAGTTAATGACATTAATCAAGTGCTACTTGAAAGGGAACCCAAGAATTATGATAAGTTTCATTTTTATTTTATTTTGTTACTGCTTTGTTATTTTTATGTTTTATGTTTGTTTTTTAGAGAGTTGAATTGATGGATGTTTATGGCATGAAGTACATCTAAGTTCCTTCTCCAATACCATCACCAATAAAATATCCAAAAGTATTCTTTCCCATTTTTTATTTTGTTTTTATATTTGTTATTTGTGTTGTTTTTAGGTATGTGTCATTTCCAAATTGAGGATAATAAGTTGATCAAGTGTGGGGATGTACATGCACTTGCATATCATTTGTGTGTGAATTTACATTTTCATGGTGTTATTTTTTATTATGATGACATTGGGTATACTTTTGTTCCATGAAGTTGCATGATATAAAAGTGTTGGTGGCATGAATTGAATAGAATTGGCTTATCTTCAAATATGGTCATTTAAATTGTAAAGGTACATTGGCTTTTAAAGTTTGCATTTTAAGTGTCTTAAGATGAATATGCATGTTAATTAGGATATGACACCTATTCTTTCACTTTATGACGTTTGATTGGATACTTTTATAATTACATTCATTTAAATTTGTAGGCATCATTAGTAACCTGACATCGGAGTGATTGACTAAGAAGAAATAAGGTGAGCTAAGGAAATGAAAAAAAAGTATGATAAATAAAATTCCTATTCTGCTGCCCCCTTTTAAGGAAACTGGCTTAAGAATAGAGCTAGTAGCAAATTGAGAATTATGATATAGTTGAGTAACTAGGGGCATTCATGATAATATATTTATCTTTGCATCAAAAGGCTAGAATGATACTCCAACCAAGCTAAATATAAAACATAACCTAGTTAATTAACTGAGAGACATTCATGAAAATGTGTTTTCCTTTGCGTCAACAGACTAGGTGATCATTAAAGAAATCTAAAAAGATGGTGCTTACAATAACATTAAACCTACTGATCTTTTAAAATAGCAAGAATTTTCATAAAATGATAGTGACATTTTACCTCTTTAATTGATCAATAATAATCAGTGCATGCTTACAAGTGTCATTGGTGCATGAATAAGGTGTCAATATTTTGATTGATATGTGTATTCAAATCAAAGCACTTGAACATGAATGAAATAATTTAGTGTGTTGGAGCTTTATGAGTGGTTGATGTTTAAGGTTAAGTTAATTCCATGAGATTTGATTCCATTGAACCATTATTGTAATGTTGCATGACTTTGTGTTTATATGTTTATATGTCCTGTTTGATTTATGGTTTTAGTTTTGCTTAAAGACTAGCAAAGATTTAAGTGTTGGGATCTTTGATAAACGATTAATTGACTATATTTATATACTCATATTTAGTATGTTTTGCTTGTTATTTGAGAATCTTATGGTATTTGCGGTACTTATTCTACTTCAAGTTTGTTTTTAGATGATAATTGCCTTTATAGACCAAAAGGAGAAGAATTTGATTGAAATTGCGGTATAAAATGGAAGAATTGAAGCAACCTTGGACATAATAAGAAGAATTTGGGTGAAATTACAGCATACAATAGAAGAATTGAAGCAACCTTGGACATACATGGCCATGTATAGTGATCGTCTAGGTTACTGTAAAAGTATGGAGCTTTGAAGATGTTCTTTATACTTGTGTGAAGATACATGCTCATTTATATTAACTTACACACCCGTGTATTTGCATGTATAAGTTTCTGTGACCATGGAAAGTCGTGACTGAGAGGTTTTTGGTATGTTCCAAAAAATCTAGTTTTTGCTATAAAAGGATATTATGAAGGCTATAACGAAAGGAGGCAGATTTAATAGTTGGTGAAGACATAACAAGAAGGAAGAAAAACCTAAAAAAGGCTTCACATCACAAATAAGAAGATCAAAAGTGGAAACATTAAAATCAACTCCAGTTTTCTAGATTTTCTATATTAAGACTTCATGATTTCATTCTATCCTCTTTTTCAATTTCATTGCCTTGTATGCCAAATATGAATAGTTGTTCTTTGAATATGATTATGGATTGCTAAATTTATATTGGGGTGTTATTCTTGAATTGTTTTCTATAATTTTTACCTTGTTGAATTCAATATATTGCTGCTTTGTAATATTTGTTATGCTCAAACTTAATTTGAGCCAAGAGATTAAATTAAGTCATTTGTGTTAAGTTGTGCAACAAGAGCTGGTAATTTAGTAGACATCAATATGTCTTTTCTCGAGCTTCTTTGAGCCTCCTACAAACCCCTTTTTGACACCCTCTCGTATTCTCTTTGTTTTATCCATTTATAACTTGAATTTAGGATTTTTAGAGTGGAAACGATCACTCATATGACCGTTTGTATGACCACATCCTTCAATCTTGCTTTAATCTTTAAAAATTATAAAGAAGCACGATCTTAAAGAGCTACAGAGGCAGCCACGTGTAGACTTACATAGGAAACGACGAAAATAGCTTCAATTCTTCCATTTTCTGTCCCTTTTTTCCTTAATTATTCTCCTTTTTATCCATGACTAAACATATGATGTAAAAAATACAATAGCAAAAAATAAGTACGAAAACAATAATAAACTCTCAAATAAACAAGCAATAACTACTCTTGTAAAGTAATGCCTTTCATGAGTACATCTATAAGACTCTCCTCTTCTTCTTGCAGTTGTTATTCTAGAGATCCAGATAAAGCATAATCGTTCCATGCATAGTCGTAATAACTACTCCACTCTAGATTATACCTATTCCCATATGGGGTATCCTAAGGCCAGTTCTCCATGTAATTCAGATACTTTCATATATAATTTGATGCTTGACATTTTATTAGGGTGATTACCCCCATAAATGTCACAACACATCATGTTTATCAGTCTAGCTTCTAAATACATATCACCATACCTCTTATTCCAAGCTTTTAATGCTGTTATAAACTAACATACTATAGTTCCCCTGAGAATATTGTCATCTCAGTCCTTCCATTGTATTTGGCGGCTATAATGATGATTGCCAAATCCTAAAAATAAGATACAAACACAAGATCAAGAAAGAAAGAAATAAATATAAAAAAGAAATAAAAACTACCTAAACATAAAAAAATGACTACATTAATAAAAATAAGATTTTCCTAATATTATAATCCTAAAAAATGACACCAAAAACTTGATATATAATCTTAATGTTTTAAACTATAAGTGCATTGTGTAATTGTAATTAGTACTGAAAAATACGGATTGATACCATGAGGACTATAGTTACTAATATTTATTATCTTTCTATTATCTAGCCTAATAAATTATGGTGTTTAAGATGAATTAAATTCAAAATTAAAACAATAAACTAAAATAGGTCAACACAATAAGCTAACTTAAATGAAGATTAAACTAAGAAACAATCAAGGAAAACATTAGTACCCAGATTTTGAATCCCCTTAGGACTTCTCGTACAAACACGATTTCACTAATCAATTTAATCTTTAGTTTATTAGACCACAAAAATTCATATCTTATGTTAATATCTTTCTCAAGACTACTAACCCTTAGTTGATTAACTAAAACTTCTTTCTAGTTAAAACCCCTAAGATTGCATTAATCAATTCGTGAATTTTACTATTAGATTTGACCTAATCTAGAGGATTTTGTCGACGTATCTCTAGGTTTGCATTTAACTCCTTTCAATTATAGTAGATTCATTTATACAAAAGGATTTCTCAATCCCAATTGCATTAAATCATATATGAAATAATACGCTAGAAACATTAATTCAAGAATAATTAAGAAGACCTAATTGAAACTCAGTGAAACTAAAAGATGAATTAATATAAAATTAAATCCTACAAGGATTATCCTAGGTTCATCTAATCTAAGTACCAACAAAAGATTAGCTTATAATCAAAACATCAAGACTAAAGGAAAAACAAAAAACTAAAAGAACCATGATGAAATCCCTTTTAATCTTTATAAAATCTACTTTAGATTGATGAAAGTCCACCCCAAATATGTTTCCTTTCTTGTTCTTATTTCTCTCTATAATTTTAGGTTGTCAATATGTCTTTTCTTGAGCCTCCTATGAACCCCTTTTTGACTTTCTCTCATTTGCTCTTCATTTTATCCATTTGTAGCTTGAATTTAGGATTTCTAGAGTGGACATGATCACTTATATTACCTTGTGTATAGCCATGTCCCTCAATCTTGCTTCAATCTTCAAAAATCATAAAGAAACATGGCCATGGAGAGCTACACGGGCAGCCACACGACCTTGTAGGCTTACACGGGCAACCATAAAAATAACTTTAATTTTTCCATTTTCTGTCTTGTTTTTTTTCCGTAATTCTTGTCCTTTTTATCCATGAATGCAAATATAACCCAAAAACATAATAGAAACAAAATAAGTACCATAAACAATAATAAACTCTCAAATAAACAAACAAAATGTATTAAATATAGGATAAATGGTTAATACTTAAGAAATCTTAAGGGGATTTATTACCTAGGTACTAGTTATTTGATATTAATTAATCATAGTGATATATTTTTTTGGTTTATTATTTATATGGAATTTTATTTTAGTTCAATTTTAATTAAATCATCATCCTATTTGTTAATTAGATAATAGAAAAGAGGTTATTATTAGTACTTATATTTCTTGTGGGATCGAAACTCAATATTCATTGACATTATATTATAGCTCAATAGGTGCACTTGCCTATGAGATATGTAGAGTAAAGATCAACTTTTATATCAACTATCTTAGATAACAACCAACGTCGATTTTGTTTTTGACAATCACTATATAAACCAAAGACAAGTTCAACCTTGATGACAAGTTAAATTGTAAAGTAAATTGGTTTGTGGAATTCAAGTTTGTAAAACCATGTAAAAGACTAGCACCTATTACAAATATGACTCTATAACTAGATATATTCTATTCCTTAGCACTCTAACAATAGTGCAAGATCGACGTTGGTTATCCTATGAGTTTAACACGACATTTTGTAACCATAATTCTCCATCTTGCTCCTTCATTTAGATCATCATAATATATTTAACTTCAACCTCTAGAAGTAATAAAGTCTCACTCCTTGTCCAGAGATCCACCATTAAGTTATTGAGGGCTTCTTTGGCCTTTTTTGACCTACTTCATGTCAATGTTCTCCTAATATCCTTCAAAGGATCTCTAGTAGCCTTCAGAACTTGAGTAGTAGATCCTTGATTCTCATTAGAGAAACATAAATTTGGGGGATTCCTCCTCATACGTACACTAATAAGCTTTTTTTAAAATATATATAGATAATAGAGGATGGCATAGTGGTGGATAAGTTTTTCTTCAGACCATACCCATAAGGTGGAGGCAATACTAGAAGAGAGAGCTCCTCCAATCTTTCCTGTATTTCTTTTTCTCATGCTCCTATTTTGCCTTTGGATTGTTGTTTTGAATCCTTTGTTTGTCTCATGTCTACATCTAGTTTTCTTTCAACTTTGTTTGTTTCACTCGTATATATTGTATGCTCCTGCTCCCTTACCTCAATTTATTTTTCTGTCATTCTTGTGCTCCTTCCACTTTGCATGTTTTTCACCTATTTTTATAGCTCTCACTCACTTTTCATGGTTGTCTTTTTTTGTTTGTTTCGTAGCTGGCCTCTTTTTTCAGTCTGTTTCTTTCCTTTTTGGTCTGTTGTATAAAGTTCTCTCTCTTAGCTTAATTACAACTAATTAATTTTAAATGAAATTTTATCCAATTATAATTAATTTAAACTAATTGAAATACATAAAAAATGAGAAATTTTAATAATACAATAAAATTTTGATGCAAATTAGACATGTTAAAATGTAATCAAATTGAAATGGACAAAGTTTAAACTAAATTTGGCAAATTCAACCTGGCCTAACTAAATTCAGCCTAAAGTTAACAGGTTAGCCCCAAGTTGACTAAGTTTCATATTAGACTAGGGATCGACCTAAAGCCTAGTTTTAATAGTTTGAAAAACTTGTACAATATAAATGATCATAATTCTCTTCACAAAAAAAGTCTATAAAAAAGACTTTTTTGGTCTTTAAATTTAAGAAAGATGAGAATAAAATGACATATTTATAGAAAGTAAAACTAAAACAATCTCATTTTAAGCCTATCTAAGACAAATATAATTAATTGCGATTAAATACAATTTAAAATGGATTAGATTAATCAACTAAACCTAAATGGGTGCGATCAAGCTCAATTAAAGCTAAATGATTATGGTCAAGTGCAACTAAAGTTAAATGAATGCACTTTAACTATAATCAAGATTCGAATTAGATTTGATGAAATATGATTGTAAAAGAAATTCATAATTAGAATTCACAACAACGTCGCTCAGTAAAAATTTCGTTGAAGCGCAGGATCTGAAGAAGTCTAGTAGAACATTAAAAAATTCAAAATTAAAATTAATAGGATAAAATTAAATGTATAATCAAACTGACATTATATGACAAGGAAAATTTTGAGTCATAAGCTTTGGACTTTGCGTTTCTCTAAAATTAAAGTCATGGTAAAATCTTGATTTATTTAATCATGAACATTTCTAAGTATAGAATTATCTATAAATAGAAATAAAGCATTTAGAATTTGTTATTTAACAAAAAATTTGAAATGTAAAGAATTTGGACAAAATGGTTTAAAGTAGGGCAAAATCAAGTATTAACATATAAACAAACATACGGAGCCAAAATAAAGACCCTTCTCATCCGATTACGTGTCCATAACTGTCTCCAACAAGCTTGTGTCTTCCCACTTCTCTGGAGCACATGAAACTTGCACCTTTAAAGGTTGTCCAACTACCGTCATCCTTTATATGTCTGAGCCAAATCATAAACCCTCCTCGTGACCTTATATAGACTGTATCATATGGCTTTTATGGTGGATGATGCTACGGTGGGTCATTGCTGCTCGCTACTTACGAGACTTAAGCCCAATGATTGTCCAAGGCGAGATAAGTAAGTCGGAGACTAGATACATTTAATTTATTTTAATAAAAATTTTATTTAGTTGTTAATACTTATATAATTATACTTATGAATAACAATAATAAAATATTAAATAAAAATTGATAAGATAGTAAAAATTATATAAAAGATTAATTATTGAATCTCACGTGCCAATTGATGATAATGGCCTAATGTAATGTGTGAGCCGCTCTCAAGGGATGTGGCTGGATGGACGAGAGCGAAATTTAGTTTCGGTTAAGTCCCAGGTTCGATTCTATGCTAATTCTTCTTGTAAGAGCCTGGGGCAGCCGGAATTTTACCTGTAGATAGAGAACTAATTAAGCCCTCGATGATGAGGTGTGTCCGCTTGACTCGCCTGTGAGATAGTGCGCTAATTAGACCTTCGAAAAAGTATAGACTTGCCAATAAGATTTCTTCGAATTAAAAAAAAAAAAAAGTAATGTGTGAGCCTTGGAATGACGGTCGGTTTGAAGCTCAAAATCAACGAGTTGAGCCCTATCAATTCAAACTTTGAGCTAAGGCCTTAAAGAGCTAAGAGGTCGATCCGAGGTTTTTATTCAATGTGGCAGCACTCATGTGCGCCTCTCTTTTGCCGAATAATTAACCGCCATTGACGACTAGGCCTATGATTCTATTAATATTTGCACGAGATAGACCCCCCGTAGTCAATAAATATCTTAATTGACAAAAGCACCCTTGTGCTTCTTTTTAGTTATCTTAATTGACAAAAGCACCCTTGTGCTTCTTTTTAGTTTATTTCCTATTAGTCCAAACCTTTTTATACTCACAAAGCCAAAATCCTTCTCTGTCCCTCTGTGTGAAGTTTTGTTCTTGAAGACTTGAGACATGAGTGATCTGAATGGAATCAAGAAAGAGGATCCCTTCCTCTTGCAATATCAACCGTCTGATCTTCTGATAGCGTCGGAGTTCCTCACCAACTGGCTTCCTTTTCTTTCCAGAGATCTCTGCGACCGATGCACCGAAACCCTCTCTGGTCGTGTCCGATCTCTCCACTCGGGTACTGCTTTTCACTCTTAATTCACAAATTTTTTGGCTTTGATCTTCATGTGTATTTATGTTTCTGGGCAACCCGTAAGATCGTAGTTTGTTTTAAATACTGAAAAGCCTTTATAACTTTCTACGTCTTTTAGATGGATATACATGGTATTTTTGGGGTTCCTTTTTGCTCTTTTATATATGGTTTTTAGACCCCAGTACATGGGTATGGGTTTGTGTGCTTTTTTCCCCTTTAAAATTAATTACTGTAATCTCAGTGGAATTGTTTGGTCTTGAAGCACTTGGGGCAGCAGAACGTTTGCATTCAGATATGAGTATAGACACCTCAACACCGAATGGAGTTGAATTGCAGGAGAAATGTTGTGATGATAATTGTGACAAGAATTCAGTTGGAAGTTGCAAGGATGGAGATGACACGAATTCTCTTGGTAGTTTGAAGGATGAGGAAAATGGGTGGCCCGAATCAGTTGCTGAAGCATCTTCAAGTGGAATTATTGGTGAGTCACTTTATACTGAGACACCAAGTCATCGAATGTCCTGGGCTGATATGGCGCAGGAAGATGAGCTTGTGGAGGAAGTGGAGCAGCAGGGGCCGAGCAAACGGGTTGATACAAGTTCTTTGACCGGGGAGATCAAGATATCCAACGATGTTGAGAAGCCTAAGTTATCAAGGGAACGAAGAGAGCAAATTCGGTTCATGAACATTAAGAGGAAAAAGGATTTCATTTGTCTGGAGAGATTCAAAGGGAAGATTGTGAATATTCTTGATGGACTTGAGCTTCACACCTGTGTATTCAGTGCTGTAGAGCAGAAGAGGATAGTTGATAAGGTCTATGAACTTTATGAGATGGGGAAGAAAGGAGAATTGAAAGGTTGGTTTCTAGAACTTCATTCATTCTTATGTATTCAACGTTACTCTTTGACAAGGAGAAATCTTGATACTTAATCTGCCTTGATAGCGTTCATGCACAATTTCATTATGATATTAGCTTTCTATATATTATTCTGACCCCTACTTTGTCTTATGCATGCCAACTGACTTCTTAATGTTTTGCATAATGTTTTGCATCACCACCAGTAATGAGAGTAATTGCGTTGTGTAGTTATGTTGTGTGCAACATTCATGTAGCTAGTTAGGAAGTTCTAAATAGGATCTTCTAAATCTTCAAGCATCAAAGTCCAGTATTTTCATATGGATTCAATTGCTTTCTCACTCTTCCCATTAGTGGAAGACAATCATTTACATCATCATTCTAAGCACACATATATAGGCTTCCATCAATGCCTTAATAGATGGAATGTTGCTGTTTTTTTTCATCTTTTCTTTGACTCTAGTTATGCTTAAGTAGTTGGTGAACTGATTTGTCTTCTTATTCTGGTTCATGCATATGGATGGGATGTTTGCCACTCTCTTTGCCTTGTCAATTTGAGCCTTGATGTTGCTTAGGTAGTTTGTGAACCATTTTGTAGCCTTATCAGCATTTGTGGATATTAATGTTATAGTAGATGCTAACTTCGACTTGAAAGATTAATGTAGCTAAGTTCAGAAAATGTGAATTAGAAATATCGTTTTATAGGTTAACATTTTTTCTCAATCCTCATTGTTTATGTCAAATGTTACTAAGTTCAAATTGTCTTTCACAGAGAGAACATACTCAGCTCCACAAAAATGGATGAGAGGCAAAGGGCGTGTAACCCTTCAATTTGGGTGCTGTTACAATTATGCTATTGTAAGTTCTTTAGACATGTTTGGAAGACTCTAATGATGTTTCTTTTTCTATATAGTAACATGAAATGAGTGCACTAAGAAGTATTATACAAGGGTTGAAATCTCTCCTTTTTAACGATTCAGGACAAAAATGGTAACCCACCAGGAATCGTACGAAATGAACTTGTGGATCCCATACCTGTTCTTTTCAAAGTGATAATTAAAAGGCTAGTTAGATGGCACGTTCTCCCTCCAACATGTGTACCAGACAGTTGTATCGTCAACATGTATGAAGAAGGGGACTGTATACCTCCACATATTGACAATCATGATTTTCTTCGACCCTTCTGCACTGTATCATTTCTAAGCGAGTGCAACATAGTATTTGGATCCAACTTGAAAATTATGGGTCCTGGGGAGTTTGCTGGTCCAATTGCAATCCCTTTACCTGTGGGGTAAGTTTGAAGTGCCATTTTTTTCTAACTTTTTGCTCCTTTTATATGTATGTGATTTTACTGGAATTTGTTTCCCTTAAATATCCCTATTTAGCGAAGTTTTGAATCAAAATATGTTATATCCAGATCTGTTCTTGTCTTGAATGGAAATGCAGCTGACGTTGCTAAGCATTGTGTGCCTTCAGTTCCTACAAAGAGGTATGAGTTAGGTCTTTATTATAGTTGTGTTCTTTTCCATGATTACTGTGAATAATTTTTATGTGCTCACGGTCTGTTTTGTATAGGATATCAATCACATTCAGAAAAATGGATGAAACCAAACAGCCCATCGGATTTTCTCCAGATCGAGGTCTGGAGGGCATTCAACCGTTTTCATATGAAGTAGACAACCTTAAGGCATCTAATTTTCATAAGTTTGAACATCATGTTAAAAGACAGGCAGTTAGAAAAGAGACAAGGATGAGAGATCTTACTGAGTTTTCTGTATCAGAGCGCCAGTACTCAAGTCGTAGTGGTCGAGGATCCACAAACAGTAGAAGGATCAAGGCGGACGTTGATTACTAATGGATGAGATTTATTTCTTTTGTCAGGCATTTCAGTTGTGGATGTGTCATCTCCTGGGTAAGTAAGTTACCAAAATTCATTTCATCATCTGCAGGAGCTTATGGAATTGGTTGAACTTTTTTTCTTTATATAGTTGAATGCAAATGTCTCAAATGCATTACTTACCACTTCAATTCCAACTTGGGAAGCTTCAACTCCGTGATCATGACTGCAATTTGGAGTTTAATTTTGTAAATACTTAAGTTTGAGGTGTTTAGAACAGTAATAGGGATCAATTTACCGAAGCTGAAAACGTTGGAAGGGCTGGTTTGGATCCTCCTGATAGATTGAGTAGCTGTTTGATTGTGAGAGCTTTGATTTGATTTATTGGTTACACGCCTGACCTGGATCAATAAAATTGGTCGATCTTTAAGCCCCTTTCATATGGTGTTATTATATTCTTGGTGGACTAATTTGGCGGTATGAGCGTACATGAAAGGCACAAGTTGCCACATTATTTGTTGTCATTGGGAACTTAAATAAGAATGTTTGAGTGTGTACTTAATACTACTTCCAGACTCTCTTGTTTAACTTCTCCTGGAAGGAGTTGCATTTGTACTACTGTTGTTTTATTTCACACTTGTAATGATTGTGCTTATTATGATAGTTGGATTCTTATTATCAGCTGGCATCCGAAGTTTTATTAGATATTCGTTGGTGTATTAACTTCTTAGAATATGCCAAGAGAGTGAGGCTATTTGCCTTTACCACAAGTTGGTTGTGGTCGTGGATGACAGATGGCATGATTATTATTTATGTAGCTTTGTAATAAGGTAACGGCACCATGCAATGCGAGTATGCAATTTCTTCTATACGTGGAAAGTAGCCAAAACAATCTCATGGGTCAATACGCATGTTTTGAAATTACTTCTCTGTGCTGGCTAGGGCCTCATGGGTCAATACGCATGTTTATCTTTCTATTCAACCATGCGTTTAGCCATCAAACAGGCTGAATAGTATCTCTTCATTTCAGTTTTCAGCCTCACCTATTTTATATTGTTGATCATTTTGCACTGACGTTTTGCGTCTTCATCATCCAAAATCTGTCCCCTCTGGGCCTCCCATGTGGTGGGTCGCATAAATCATTTCATGCCACTATGTGGCTGCTTATGCTAATACGACTGCGCTTTCCATGCTTGGATTCATGGGCAACATTCACCTCTGCAGCTAAGATTAGAATACGACTTCATCTGTGTCATGTGTTTCTTAGAATTCCAATGGTGTCCATGGGTTACTAGAATTTATTTCTTACTTAAAAGTTTTAATTAAATTAAAGTTCGATGATTTATAGTCCGAGTCAAACCGAATCGAAAGCAAACTAATTTCAAAACAACCCACCTCGTTCAAGTTCAAACTCAAGGACCAGTTCATAGGATAGGAGTTCTGTCAGTTCCAAACAAATAGAACAGTAGTTATTTGAAGTGGATTAGTCCACATCAAGTTTTGAACGCCTAAATCCTAGAAAGATGTGGGATCCAATTCCAACCACATACCTGTAACATAAAATGTAGCAACTTCTCACTCACACTATAATGTGGACCTCTACTGGCTGAGTGCTAAAACATATGGGGCAGTACAACATAAAATCCTGAGATGCAAGTGCTGGTGTATCTGTTTACTACTGTCAAATCGCATATAATCACAATAAGGACAAATGAGAAGCAAAAGCAAAAGGGGCGTGTGGCTAGGTTGGTAGCTAGTCTCTTTCTTAGAATTAAGAAGGCGGAAAGGAAAAGGGAAACGGCACTGCTATAGCAGCCTAGAAGGGAGATAGACAGACTGAGAGGTTAAGAAATATGGAATGATATCGTGACGGTATCTTGGAAGATATGGAGAAGAAAATACAAGCCAAGAAGATGATTACCCCAAAGAAAAGGGTAAGAGTACCACTCTAGAACTAGAATTCTCGTGTGAGGTAAGCAACTCAGAATTTTGGATCAGACAGAGAGAGAGAGTGAGGCTGATAGGATACAGGCTTCACTGCCATTTGCCAAATCAAAATCTAAAAAGTTTTTGCCTTTTCTTTAGAAAAACATTAGTCTAAAAGTTGATCAGGAGAGAATGATACTGACTATGAGCAATTTTGCCGAGAAACAAACAAACATCTACCATCACATGACATACATCACTTACTTCATCAAGTGTATGGACGTGTTGAACAAAAATAAAACTACCATGTAAATGCATGATAAGGTGAGCATGACGGAAGTGTCAATATCAAAGAAATAAACACTATCTGAAAAGTTTAAGAACTAGAGAGACTGGTGAGTGAGAAATAAAGAGAGATGAGACGCTGCAATTGTCAGAATTGTTAAGAAAGGGAATGAAACTGTAACAAGTTGAATTCAAGGTGATCGAGCAATACCAATCCCATGTTAACAGAGTTTCAAAACTGAAGCTCTTCGGTTATACCATAACCAATAAATGGAATACGCATTGATAAGACAGAAACACTAGGTCTCCACGAAAGTGACTTATAACTTGCTCGCACCCAAGACAACGTTCAGATTCAATGGAAGACTAGAAGAAACCAAAAGTTGCTCATCAGAACAGATGATAAATGACGCATAACTACACATCATCAAGTTGTTTTACCTGACGAATTCTTGGCATCATTTCAAGAGATAATAACCAAATTCCACCCTTAAATGCTGTTAAAATGTCGTTAGAAGGTTTAATATTTGTCCAGTCACTATTTATTTTAAATCCCTCTAGGTGGTAGGAATGAACAACCAGAAATAATCATTCTTCACTATTGAGATTATAACGCAGAAAATTCCAGGGTTTCATATGATGAAAAGTTATCCTGCAGCAGATTTCACTTCTGGTTAAGAAGAAAATGGTATCAATGTACTACCTTTATGGATACCATTTATTACGAATCACACCTGCTTATCGTTCACTGGCAATCAGAAAATGCAACCCCTCATCTGAAGATCCTCTTAGAATCCAAAGTCTCTAAATGCACCAAAATTTCAAGTTTCATTTGCTCTATCCATACGTTGTCGTGTGAATTCTAGATTATGCTAAGCTTTTTGTGACATCAGGTCCTGCATCCGAAGGAAGAAGTACTGCAAGGAACTTGATTGAAGTGACAATATTGATTTCAACTTTTCCTTGTAGAGTATGGATGGTGTAGAACTTTTCCTAGCTACAAAGTGTGTCTCGTTCCTTCAAAGACTAAAGCAGAAGCAACAGACTTCCTGTACGTTAGCTATGGAGTTTGTTGTATGAACTTGGGTTTGTTTACGGAAAAGAAAACACAACCAAGAAAGATAGAGCCATTGATGATGGTCTTCTTATGCAAAAGCTCCAGAAAAACACCGGTCTCTCTTCTTTAAATGCTCTTGTCATCCTGCATTTACTTTATGGGCGCGTGCTCCGAAGAAGAAGGCCTGCGTGTATTGTGATAGTGAAATTCTTTCACTGCATCTGGATCACAAGTT
>JAOQMR010000211.1:19244173-19268373 GCA_027563865.1 Erythroxylum pelleterianum | reverse complement strand
CATTTTAACCGAAGTGCATAACCAAAGATGAATGGATAACAGCTGTGTATGGTGCATAGATTAAGAAGGTGATTATGGATAGATTTTTATACTAGAAGATGGAATTTCTTCTTGTATAAGAGAAAAGTGATAGGTAGTTCCATTGGCATTATGTATTCGGTTTGCACAATTTCCCTTGGCATACAATGCATTGTATGCAAATATTTCCTTGGCATACAAGTGTTATTGCCTGACAGATGAAGATATATAAAGTGTTATGGCCTGACCTTGAATCCTGAATTCTAAATCCAAATTTTTATTAACTCGAACTCGATCAAACTTGGATCAAGTTTAATTATGAACTTGGATTAAGTTTAAAAAATTTGAATTTAAAAAATAATTAATTTTAAAAATAATTATTAAAATTTAAAATTATTATGATTTTTGAAAAAATGAAAAAAATGAAAATGTTAATACAGTTGAAGAAGTGGATGTAAATACTTTGGATGAAAGCGTAATTTACAAATTTTTAAATAGCGTTGGAGAATTTAGAGTTTTTGACGATGATGAGACGCAACCTCCTTCAAAAATATAATTTAAAATTTTATTGTCATTTTAAGTTTTATATTGGACTCATATTTATTTATTTTTAGTTCATTATATAATAATAAACATTGGTGTATTTTTATTTCAATAAAATATTTTATTTTTATTTATTCTTATAAAATTTTCATTTTATTTATTATATTCCGGTTTGATAGCGGTTTACTACCGGTTAAACCTCTAAACCTTAAACCTTTCCTTCGACCGGTTCGATGTCCGGTCCGGTTTTTAAAACATTTCTCACAAACCACGCAAGGCCTCCCTCCCCAAACTCACCCCTTTCTCAGCTCCACAACTACTGAACCGAATCAGGAAGTTCCTCCTCGACAAGCCGCGGCCTTTTTCGTTGCCGGAGCTCGGCGTAGACAATCCAGTTGCTGTGAAACCCTAGGGACCCGAAAATTTGGCAAAAGAGTTCTCTTGTTTCTTGGAGGAGCTATTTAGGGTTTTGTTTTTCTTCGTAGTCTTTCTGTAGTCGTGACTGTTAGGTGCGTAGGCATGAGTCCTGTTCAGGATTTTGAGCGCCATTCTAGAGTCCTCGTGGAGCCGGACCTCCGTACGCTCTCTCTCTTTCTCTTTTAGACATTCTTTGTATTTTTTTTCTTTCGCTTTGTTTAAACAGAAGAGGAGAAAAGGTGAAATGGGTGTGCAGTAATTTTCTTTTATTAGGAATCGAACCAAGTACGTTATTTGGTTGAATGAAGCTGGGCTCAAAAGTTGTTTTTTCAAAGTAAAATTGATTATCTTGTACAGTTTTGGTAGTTTCTTCATTTTCAATGTAAAAAGTGTGAGGCTAGCTGAATTGTTACTGTTTTGATTCGCTTCTATAGTATTGTGCTTTAAATCGATGATAATTTTATCTTCCCAATTAAAGGGGTCAGTTGTATGCTATGCATTGTTTAATTTGCTATTTTATGGAACGAATGCATGTTATCTAAAGCTCCGTAATGTTGCCATTCTCATGTGTTTTTAACCTTGAAACAGCAATTCAAACGAGGCTGCAAATGGCAGTGGAGGTACGAGATAGTCTTGAGATAGCCCATACTGCAGAGTATTTGAATTTCCTAAAATGTTATTTCCAGGCGTTCTCGCTTATTCTCTTGCAAGTTACAAAACCTCAGTTTGTAGATAATCCAGAGCACAAGCTTCGGAACATTGTAGTTGAGATCCTGAATCGTCTACCCCATAGTGAAGTTCTTCGCCCATTCGTTCAGAATCTCTTGAAGGTTGCAATGCAAGTTCTAACAACGGATAACGAGGAAAATGGACTGATTTGTATTCGCATTATATTTGATCTTCTTAGGAATTTTAGGCCAACACTAGAAAATGAAGTTCAACCATTCTTGGACTTTGTATGCAAAATCTATCAGAATTTTAGATTGACAGTCAGCCATTTTTTTGATAATACAACAACAGCCTTGGAGGATATCAAGCCCATGGAGACTTCTTCTTCAGATCAGGGCCTTACTAGTACTGGATATGTTGGAAATGGACAGCTCAATCCAAGCACTCGATCATTTAAGATAGTTACTGAGAGTCCACTTGTAGTGATGTTTCTGTTCCAATTGTACAGTCGACTTGTTCAAACAAATATTCCCCACTTATTACCTCTAATGGTTGCTGCAATATCTGTCCCGGGTCCTGACAGGGTTCCGCCACACTTGAAGACTCAGTTTATTGAACTGAAAGGTGCTCAGGTTAAGGTGAGTGTTAGTTGCTCACGGTGGCTGCCTAATTTTATTCTTTGCAAGCACTAAAATTATCTTCAAGTCATGAATGATTATATTGCTGAGCTATTTGCAAGTCTGATTTTGGACAGAAGTTATACTTTAGTTGTTGGGATTGCATTGTTATGAAATTGCTGTGAAGCTACAATTAAGAGAGCACTTATATGTTAAAAACTGCGATCCTTAATCCTAAGAATGAAATTTCGACTTGAATAGTTTCAATTTGAAGTACCAAATCCTTGGAATATGACTTCCTAAAATATTAATTGCTTGGAGATCATAAATTAAGCTCTCTAAGTTGGTTTCAAGGCATTTAATGCAGTAAGAGACCCTATACATACTAGGCTTACATTGATTATGTTGCTATGATTTTTAACAATTCTCGAGTTTTGTTCTTGCAGACTGTTTCCTTCTTAACATACTTGTTGAAGAGTTTTGCGGAATATATTAGGCCTCATGAAGAAAGCATTTGTAAAAGCATTGTGAATTTGCTTGTTACATGCTCTGACTCCGTGTCCATTCGGAAGGTTAGCGATATATTGTCTTTTATCTTTGTTTTCATGTAAGTTCCATCGATGGTTTAGTTGCAAAAATTGATAAGCAAGCATGTTGGTGTAGGAATTGCTTGTTGCGTTAAAACATGTTCTTGGTACTGATTTTAAGAGGGGATTATTCCCTTTGATTGACACACTTCTAGAAGAAAGGTAAGATATTCATCTTCTGTAGGTAGCTGATACTTCCTTGTTATTACTAAAATTAGAGCTATCAATATATATTTTTTGATGTAATGAGTTGTAGGAATAATTTCTAATTAGTATGTAGGCATGATCAACTTTGAATTAAGATGTTCTAAAAGATGAAGAAAAATGCTTGTTGAAATATGGCAACTTTATGCCTGGGATTGGTCACACAACCCAAATATGTCCCTTATATGTCGCCATTAGATTAGCAATAAATTGGTGTATGCTGCTGCTTTATTCTTTGTGTGCATGCTTCTAACTTTGTAACATATCAAATTGTTAGAAGGCTGCTAAGAGGGAATCATTTCAGAGAGCATTCAACATTCTGTGCTTATTTTTAACATCGTGATCGTTGCTTTTGACCTGACTTGGATAAGTCGTTATTCCAGGGTTCTAGTTGGAACTGGTCGAGCTTGCTATGAGACTTTGAGGCCACTGGCTTATAGTCTTTTGGCAGAGATTGTTCATCATGTTAGGAATGATTTGTCCTTAGCACAGGTGAAGTTTTTTTTCATGAGAATTGTCCCATCTCCTCATTCGATAGTGCGCTATATACTTTTCTGTGTTAGCTTTTAAGGCATATTTTACAACTTGTGTTTCATTGTTTAAGTAATCTGGTTTTGATCTATTTTAATTTTGTTCGGATTTTGGATTTCATTGCAATTAAGATAGGAAGAGTGTTGTCCATGACACATGCTTCAATTATATTTTTTTCTGTGCTTCTGTCATTTTTTTCTTGTTGCAGAATCCACTAATTTACTGGTATTATTGTGATTCAGCTATCACGAATTATTTACCTCTTTTCAAGTAACATGCATGATGCTTCATTGTCACTCAGCATCCATACTACCTGTGCTCGGTTGATGTTGAATCTGGTGCGGTTCCACCTCATATCCTCAAGTAGTTCCATATAAACTTGATAATACATTTTACTGATCCATAATTCATATTTTTTTTTTGGGGGATGTAGGTAGAACCAATTTTTGAAAAAGGTGTAGATCAACCATCTAGAGATGAGGCTCGAGTTCTACTTGTATGGATTTTAGTTCGGCATTTTCAGTTTATGCTATACTGCATATTCTTGGACTTAGCAACTCTAATCTCCATAAATGACTCAATTTTTGCTACAGGGGTGTATTTTGGATGCTTTTGTTGGCAAGTTTAGTACTTTCAAGCGGACAATTCCTCAGGTAATGCATGCTTTTGAGAGTTAGACCTATTGTTTTGGATTGAGGCTGATCCTGTTGTATACGTTGTTTGTCTTCTATGGCAAGATTTGTGTATAAGGGTCCCTTTTTTGCAAGCATCAGATATAATCAATGGAACAATATTGGTGATAATTGTATTTACACTTTTCTTTTCTCTCCTTTTGAATTTAGTTATTGGAGGGTGAGGATGGAAAGGAACGTGCAACCATGAGGTCAAAGCTTGAACTCCCTGTGCAGGTTTTCTTGACAACTATCTATAATGTTTACGTGACATATACTGCCAATGAACTGTGTTATTCACATTCTCAAACTTGATTTATTCTGGTGATAATGACGTTGAAATGGTTGTGTGGATTATATGGATACTATAGTTTCTTTCACTATTATATAAAAGGTTTTTCTTAAAGGTTATTGATAGTCTTGGATATAACCATTTGATTTTGGACCTGAGTTTTTTTCTTGCTAGTTATTTGCTGTTACGGGTTTGTTGTCTTTCTGTTTTTGTGTCAGAGCCTTGTCCTTGTTGCTTTTATTGTCAAGAGTAACTGAACTTTATGAAGGTTGTATAGTCTCTCCATGGATCTGCTTTTGGTTCTGGTGCCATTGGAGAGTATCCCTTTATATGAAGGCAGAATTGATCAGGATTTGTTTGGAGAGAAAGGAATAACCATGGTTGTGAAAACTGGTCTGAATTGGAACTGGTTACTGGTCTGATTCATTTGGATGGTAAAACTGGTGGGATCTTTATCTTTGTATCTGGTTGAAGATGACCAGGAATCGGATGATTTGGACCAGTACAGCTCATCTAGTTCCTGGGTTAAAATAGTTGTTTTAAGAATTAGGTTGTTTTTATTTTCGATAGAAGTATCACATACTTTCTGTCTCTGACAACCAGTTCGATCCCAGTTTAACTTAGTTGGATGATATGCCAGCCTAATTTTGAACACTCGGGAAAACCATAAAAATTCTGTCATTATAAACATATGGCCAGTAACAGTTAGTGTGACTTTCTGTTCACTCAATTTATTTACTAAGTGCTGCTTTCTGTTTCACTCACTTTTTTTACTATTGAATTGTTCTTTCTCTTAAAATTTGAATTTTCAGAGGTTGGATACAATATGTTGTTTCACTATTTAAGATCTAGCAGTAGTTCTGAATGGCTCCTGTGTTTAAGAAGTGATTGTAAACATATATACTTGTTAACTGAAGCACTGTAATATTTTTACTTCTCAATCATGGACTTTGGTAAATGCTTTTTCTTGGTATTTCTCGTCAGTCTTGTAATATTGACATCGGTTGTTGCAGGCAGTTCTGAATTTGCAAATTCCAGTTGAGCATGCTAAGGAAGTCAGTGATTGCAAGAATCTGATCAAAACCCTAGTTATGGGTAGGTTTCTCCATTTCCATTGTTTACTTAGTTTTAGTTGACAGGCATGACTATCTGTTGTACTTTGTCTTATGAATTCTTTGCTGACTAATTTAGGAATGAAGACCATCATATGGAGCATAACCCATGCACATTTACCCCGATCACAGGTTTCTTTTTCTGAAGCTCATGTGGTCTTACAGGCCTGCTTGCCCTTTACATTGTAAATGATGTTTGAAATGCTCTAGGTCTCTTCTTCCACACATGGAATACACTCGCAAGTTTTGGGTACGGCATCATCCAATTTGCCGGCACTTCAAGCATTCAAAGGGTTAAGAGAAGATGAGGTATCATTATTGTATTTTTCACATAGAAAATGGTAAACCAATAGAGATCTGACAGACTTTGATTACTTGCAGATATGGAAAGCATCCGGTGTTCTTAAGAGTGGGGTACATTGCCTGGCTCTCTTCAAGGAAAAGGATGAAGAAAGAGAGATGCTACATCTCTTTTCCCAGATTCTGGCTATTATGGAACCTCGAGATTTGATGGATATGTTCTCCCTGTGTATGCCTGAGCTGTTTGAATGCATGATACATAACACTCAACTGGTTCACATATTTTCTACACTTTTGCAATCCCAGAAAGTATATCGGCCATTCGCAGATGTATTGGTTAATTTTCTTGTAAGCAGCAAACTTGACATCTTGAAGCAGCCAGATTCACCTGCTGCAAAATTGGTTTTACATCTGTTTCGATTTATATTTAGTGCTGTTGCCAAAGCACCTTCAGAGTTTGAACGTATCTTGCAACCTCATGTGCCTGTGATAATGGAAGTTTGCATGAAAAGTGCCACTGAAGTTGATAAGCCTCTTGGTTATATGCAACTTCTACGTACAATGTCTAGAGCTCTTGCAGGCTGTAAAATTGAACTTCTTCTTCGTGACCTGGTTCCAATGTTGCAACCTTGCCTAAACATGTTGTTGACAATGCTTGAAGGCCCAACTGGGGAAGATATGAGGGATCTTTTACTCGAGCTATGCTTAACATTGCCTGCACGCTTAAGTTCATTACTGCCTTACCTTCCCCGACTTATGCGACCTCTTGTCTTGTGCCTGAAAGGAAGTGATGAACTAGTGAGCTTGGGTTTAAGAACACTGGAATTTTGGGTAGACAGCTTAAATCCTGACTTCCTAGAACCTAATATGGCTAATGTCATGTCAGAGGTGATTTTGGCCCTTTGGTCTCACTTACGGCCTGCACCTTACCCCTGGGGGGGAAAAGCATTGCAACTACTTGGCAAGTTAGGTGGTCGTAATAGACGCTTTCTTAAAGAGCCACTTGCTCTCGAGTGCAAGGAGAATCCTGAGCACGGGCTTCGCTTGATTCTTACCTTTGAGCCTTCAACACCCTTTTTGGTTCCTCTGGACCGATGCATAAATCTTGCTGTGGCAGCTGTAATGCACAAACAAAGTGGCATTGATTCCTTCTACAGGAAACAGGCGCTCAAGTTCCTCCGTGTTTGCTTATCGTCTCAGCTTAATTTGCCTGGAAATATTTCCGATGAAGGATATACGGCAAAGCAGCTGTCATCCTTGTTGGTTTCCACCGTTGATTCCTCTTTTCGGAGGTCTGAGACTTCAGATGTGAAGGTCAGTTATGTACTATTCTTTAAGATTCCTGTGGATTTGCATCCATCAGTACTTTTTAACAGATAGCTTGTATCGTTATATTATATCAATACTTGCCTAATGGTTGAGTGATTCAATATTTCAGGCTGACTTAGGTGTGAAGACTAAAACCCAACTCATGGCTGAGAAGTCAGTGTTCAAAATTCTGTTAATGACTATAATTGCTGCCAGCGCGGAACTGGATCTGCATGACCCCAAAGATTTTGTTGTCAATGTTTGTCGCCATTTTGCAATGATCTTTCACATTGATTGCACGTCAACTAACCCTTCTATTCCAGCTGCTGCTCCTGGTGGTCCTTTGCTCGCATCAAGTTCTAGTTCTAGTTCAAGATCAAAGAATAGCACATGTTGTAATTTGAAAGAGTTGGATCCCCTCATTTTTTTAGATGCTTTGGTTGAAGTGCTAGCAGATGAGAATAGAGTTCATGCTAAAGCTGCACTTAATGCTTTAAATGTCTTTGCTGAAACGCTTCTGTTTCTTGCTCGCTCCAAACATGCTGATGTGATGATGTCTAGAGGTGGTCCAGGTACACCCATGATTGTTTCTAGTCCATCAATGAATCCTGTTTATTCACCACCTCCAAGTGTTCGGATCCCAGTTTTTGAACAGCTTTTACCCCGTCTTTTGCACTGCTGCTATGGAAGTACATGGCAATCACAAATGGGAGGTGTGATGGGGCTTGGTGCTTTAGTGGGAAAGATCACAGTTGAGACTCTCTGTCTTTTTCAGGTGAGAGTTGTGCGGGGTTTGGTTTATGTTCTCAAAAGGCTTCCTCTTTATGCAAGCAAAGAGCAGGAAGAGACTGGTCAAGTGCTTAATCAGGTTCTTCGAGTGGTCAATAATGTTGATGAAGCAAATAGTGAACCACGCAGACAAAGTTTTCAAGGTGTAGTAGAATTTCTTGCCTCTGAGTTGTTTAATCCCAATGCTTCTCTTATAGTGAGAAAGAATGTCCAGTCATGTTTGCAACTTCTGGCAAGTAGAACTGGTAGTGAGGTGTCAGAGTTGCTTGAGCCTCTGTACCAGCCTTTGCTTCAGCCACTTATCATGCGGCCACTTCGGACAAAGACTGTTGATCAACAGGTAGGCTTGCCTTGTTGCTAATTACCAGTAATATTTCCAGTTAAGTTCTATACTTAATATACTTTTTGGCTTATAGGTCGGGACAGTCACTGCTTTGAATTTTTGCCTCGCCTTGAGACCCCCTCTTCTCAAGTTGACTCAAGAACTGATAAACTTTTTGCAAGAAGCTTTGCAAATAGCTGAGGCTGATGAAGATGCATGGGTTGTGAAACTTATGACTCCCAAAGTGGCCACTTCATTGAATAAACTTAGAACAGCTTGCATTGAGTTACTGTGTACTACTATGGCATGGACTGATTTCAAAACACCAAATCATAATGAATTGCGAGCTAAGATCATTTCAATGTTCTTCAAGTCTTTGACGCGCCGAACACCTGAAATTGTTGCTGTTGCTAAGGAGGGCTTGCGTCAGGTATTTATAAAGCTTTTATGATATAAAATAACAGTTTATACGTATATTTGCTTCTTCTTTTTGGGATGATATCAATTCTGATGTCCACACAATGGTTGGTGTGGCCGCTTGGATAGGAGTAATGGCATTTCATATTACCTTAGTGGTATGTGACATGTTCTCATTGGTCTGTTATGTTACTATTTAGTAGCTGCTCTGCAAGAAATATCTAAGAAGTTACATGATAATGGACTATTGTGTTTACTCTATTTACTTGTTTGTTAAGTTCTTTTTGGTTATTAATTGACACAGAGGAGTTTAGCTGTTGTTATGCCTGCTTTAATATTTTATCTTACTGAGAGCACATCAGAATTTGCAGTATTCACCTACACCTATGTTGTTTTTTGTTTAGGTTATTAATCAGCAGAGGCTGCCCAAAGAACTTCTGCAGAGTAGCCTCAGGCCTATTTTGGTTAATTTGGCTCATACCAAGAATCTTAGCATGCCTCTTCTGCAAGGTCTCGCCCGGCTGCTTGAACTTTTGTCCAATTGGTTCAACGTCACCTTGGGTGGCAAGCTGTTGGAGCATCTCAAGAAATGGCTAGAACCTGAAAAGCTTGGACAGAGTCTGAAGTCATGCAAGACTGGTGAAGAACCTAAAATTGCAGCTGGTAAGTTATCTAATTTCTGTCTTGTAGTAAAAGTTAACTCATGCGTTTAGTTAACTTAGTGCTCGAGTGCCCATGTAGGGAAATATGCTTGTGTTCAAAACCTGTGATTGTACAGCTGCAAGTGTTAACCTGAAATACTTTTTTTGTTCCCTGCAGCTATTATTGAGCTTTTTCATCTGCTGCCTCATGCTGCATCAAAGTTTCTTGATGAACTTGTAACACTAACTATTGATTTGGAGGGAGCTCTTCCCCCTGGACAAGTGTATAGTGAAATCAACAGTCCATATCGTCTTCCTCTCACAAAATTTTTGAATCGATATGCCACACTTGCTGTAGATTATTTTCTTGTCCGTTTAAGTGATCCAAAATGCTTCAGGAGGTGAGACTGTGGTGTTGCAATCAGTTGTTTATTTGAACTTGCACCTCTAATTAGTAAAACTCTTTCTGTTCTCCCAATTGTTGTTTTATCCAGATTCATGCACATAATACGGTCAGATGCTGGCCAGCCTTTGAGAGATGAACTGGCAAAATCACCACAGAAGATACTTGCAAGTGCTTTTCCTGAGTTTCTCCCTAAATCTGATGTGGGAATGACCCAGGCATCAACAACTCCATCAACTTCTTTATTGGCAGATGATGGCCCCAATGCTTCTTCAACTGACGGATCTAATTTATCATCAAACCCTCCATCTGCAACTTCGGATGCTTATTTCCAAGGGCTTGCACTTGTTAAGACATTGGTCAAATTGATACCATACTGGTTACAGAGTAACCGTGTTGTGTTTGATACGTTAGTGATTGTGTGGAAGTCACCAGCAAGAATATCTCGTTTACAAAATGAACAGGAGCTGAACTTAGTGCAAGTAAGCTTAATCATTGGATAAGCTAAAATGCTATTGTTGTCTTTGGAAATTTTCTCCTATTGGTGTCAATATTTCTTAACAGTGGTTTGGATTAATTAGAAAATGGTAATAAAGCTATGCTTCCTATTATAGGGGCAGCAAGTATGTATGGAATGTAGCTTGTTTACCCCGCGGTATACTTTTGTAATTGCTTTGGATGCCTCCATTCTTTTAGCTGTGTTGTGTCCTTTTGATTTTCAAAACTACTTCTGAGTCCATATATTCTTCTAATTCTGCTAACTTCTTTACTCCCATCCAGCACTTGAATTTGGCTCCAAAATTTTCCAGTTGACTGTTATATGACTAATTCCCTTTGGCAGTGAGCTTGTCACTTTGCGGAAAACAATACTTTGGACCTAAGGAAACATGAATAGAGAATTGCTTTGTTAAAATTTTATAATACTTCTGTAAATTGTTTGCTTGACAAGATAACTTTATGTGACTGTGATGGAGAATGGAAATTAACTTGGGGTTATCTTATCGTACTGGACAGTTTTCTTTATTAGAAGTTTTACTAGGTTAATTCCTTGTTATTTTTGATCAATCAATTTTTTCCTTGTCTGGAGTTGAGAATATATTTGGCTTTATTTCAAGCTTTTCTATTAGGCTGGAAGTACAGTTTGGTTCCTGGCCTTAATAGAATTTGTGCTGAAGTCTATATATATATGCTGATGATTCCATTTTATGATGCAAGAATTTTTAGAATTTCTGAATTCCAGCTCTGGGAAGTGAGAAGCTTTCTTTCTAGGAGTGATTCTTAGGAGAGATTGCTATAACTCTAGAAGTGATTTCTAGGAACCCATTGGTGTGATACTAATAGTTTGTTTTGTCTGCTCCTAAGAGTGATTATTAGTTCTTGTTGCAAACCTATCATGATGTATCATTACCTCTGAATTTTCTGTACAAGAATATCTGCACACGTGTCAACTCACATATGCCTTTTGGCATTCTTTTCTGTAATGCAGGTTAAAGAAAGCAAATGGCTGGTGAAATGTTTCCTTAATTACTTGCGTCATGACAAGACCGAAGTCAATGTTCTATTTGATATCCTCTCTATTTTTTTGTTTCATTCTCGAATTGATTATACATTTCTCAAAGAATTCTATATCATTGAGGTAATTAAGTTCTTGGAGTTGTTTTCCCTTGCAATGGGGTTAATTTTCTCCCTTCCCTACTAAATCTCCATAATCTGGATATCCATTTCTGAGTTCAACAATGATGATCCTTTTATTGTAGGTTGCAGAAGGTTATCCACCCAATATGAAGAGAGTACTTCTTATGCACTTCTTGAAACTTTTCCAATCAAAACAACTTGGTCATGAGCATTTAGTGATTGTGATGCAAATGCTTATCCTTCCTATGCTTGCTCATGCATTTCAGAATGGCCAGAGTTGGGAGGTTGTTGATCCTGGCATCATAAAAACAATTGTTGACAAACTTCTTGATCCACCAGAAGAGGTGATCCTGAATTTCCTGTGATTTTTTTGTTAGAAAATTTTCACTATTTTTGTTTTATTCATATACATTTTTTTTTTACTTTGATGCAGTTCTGTTTTCTAATTCAAACATTCTGCACTCTGTTACTAGGTCTCGGCTGAATATGATGAGCCTTTGAGGATAGAACTTTTACAGCTTGCCACTTTGCTTCTTAAATATCTGCAAACTGACCTAGTTCATCATAGGAAAGAGCTCATTAAGTTTGGGTGGAATCATCTGAAACGGGAGGATAGTGCTAGTAAGCAGTGGGCATTCGTGAATGTCTGCCACTTTTTAGAGGCCTATCAGGCCCCTGAAAAGATTATACTTCAGGTACCTTCACAATTTATTCAGTCACTATTAGCACTACAGATTTCATATTCGATTTAGTTTTCATTGTTTATCATAGTGCTCCTATTTGTTTGCTGCAAGATTTGATCCATTGCCAAATCAAATTTGGTAGAATCGCCAAAAGCAATACCCTGTATAGTTTTCTTCATCACAAGTGCTGAAGATGGATATTTTTAATGAACTTTAAATGGTGATGATGTGCTTGGACTTTAGGATGCCTTTGATCTTGAATGAGTATATATTAAGTATCCATGTCTTTGTGTTCCTCAAAGTACAAAAACTTAAACATTAACATATAGGGACTAGGAATGGAAGAATTGGCACACAAGCGAAGCCTAAGTTGATTGGGCTGGCCTTGGGCTTGGGCTTGTACGTTGTATTGTTTAATAGTTGAAGAACTAATTGACTAAAACTATGACATTTTGGCCTTTGGGCTGAAAATTTTTTGGGCCTGTTCCATTGCCAACCCTAATTTGGGATTGGACAAACCCAAGGATTTTGCCAAAGATACAATTTTTGGTCCCATTGCAATTTATCTAAAGAGTAATGCCACACATTTTATGATTAGAGATTTTTCTTTCTGATTTTTGTTCATCTATGGATTGTTTCTACAAATGCATATATATGCAGCATCACATGCTAGATAGTGAAACATCTAATGCTTGTTGAACTCTGTGAATTGCATGAAAGCATTACTGTGAAAATCTCTCTCTTAAGGATTCCACTTCGTAAAATGTGGAAAGGTCATGAAATAGTTCTCCAAATGCAGGTTTTTGTTGCCCTTCTCAGAACTTGCCAGCCAGAAAATAAACTTCTAGTAAAACAGGCCCTTGATATATTGATGCCTGCTTTGCCGCGAAGATTACCTCCTGGAGATTCTCGCATGCCAATTTGGATAAGATACACAAAAAAGATTTTGGTTGAGGAAGGTCACTCGATTCCTAATTTGATTCACATTTTCCAGCTCATTGTGAGGCATTCAGATCTCTTTTATAGCTGCAGAGCCCAATTTGTACCTCAGATGGTCAACTCTCTGAGTCGACTAGGATTGCCATACAATACAACGGCAGAAAACAGGCGTCTTGCAATTGAACTTGCTGGACTGGTGGTTGGTTGGGAAAGGCAAAGACAAAATGAAATGAAAGTTGTGACTGATGGTGATGTCCCCAGTCAGACTAATGAGGGATTCAACACTGGGTCTGCTAGTACTGATTTGAAGCGTACAGTTGATGGTTCTAATTTTCCAGATCCAAATAAAAGGGTCAAGGTTGAACCTGGTCTTCAAGCCCTCTGTGTAATGTCACCTGGTGGTGCGTCATCAATCCCTAACGTAGAAACCCCTGGATCTGGTGGCCAACCTGATGAAGAGTTCAAGCCCAATGCTGCAATGGAAGAAATGATAATCAATTTCCTTATCAGAGTGAGGCTTCTTTGCTAATTAAAAAATATTTCCAAGTTTTGACTTCATATATCAGAGTCAAAAGGAAGTGCAAGCTTATCAGTTTGTTAATGGCTGTAGTTGTAATTGTTGGTTATTAATGCTTCTAGTTTGAGGTCTTGAAGTGCTTTGCCCTGATATAGCTTTTCATGAGCCTAGGTCATTTGCAAAGAAGGTTGAAGACAATACATCTTGTTCTAGCTCAATTTCTCTGGAACCTTTACCCATTTTTCGTTTATCAATCTTTTTTTTACTTTTGTTAAATATGCAACCAATTGTCATTGAGCTTCGTGACCTTATATGGCTTCACATTATACTAGATCATTGTCAATAAAAAGAGCAAAGAGAGCTAAAACACTTGTCCTGTTCCTATTCAAGTTTCCTTTAAAAGCTTTGGTCCTAGTTTTATACTTTCTAAACTTTCTTTTAGCATTTGGTCGAAACTGTACTCATTTCGTATCTCCTACCTGATAAAAATACTTTGGCAATGTTGTGATGAAAGCTTGTGGCAAGGACTATCAACAGTCAAGTGTTCTACAAGAAGTTAATGATTTTTGTAATCTTGAAATCATGCTTTTGGATCTATCAATTCTGTTTTTGGTTGTTTGAAAGATGGATATAGTTATCGTGTGCAGCAGCTTTGTTGGCAATACAAAGTTTCCATTTTTGTGCATATGATGACTGTTGTTTCATAGCGCATCGCTTTTTAGGATTTATTTTTGTAAATAAAAAATGATTATTGTGGTTATGGCATAGAGGACTTAGGTTTATCACATGGTTGTTCAAATTGCTGTTTATCATAGAGGCATGACTTTGAATTTTATTTGGTGGTGACATAGGTTGCATTGGTCATAGAGCCCAAGGAAAAGGAAGCAAGTGTTATGTACAAACAAGCTCTGGAGCTACTTTCACAAGCTTTGGAGGTGTGGCCAAATGCTAATGTCAAATTTAATTATTTGGAGAAACTGCTCAGCAGCCCATCACAATCAAAGGATCCCTCCACTGCACTTGCCCAGGGTTTGGATGTGATGAACAAAGTTTTGGAGAAACAACCTCATTTATTTATTAGAAACAACATCAACCAGATATCTCAGGTATGTCCCACATACAAGGATTTCCTTTCTTTTGTTTCTGAGGTTTTCTAATGACTCTTTTTGGTATGATACTGTTCTTTTGTTATCAGATTCTAGAACCCTGTTTCAAACACAAAATGCTAGATGCTGGGAAGTCACTGTGCTCTCTGTTGAAGATGGTCTTTATTGCATTTCCACCTGAAGCGGCTGTTACACCATCAGATGTGAAGCAATTGTATCATAAAGTTGATGAGCTTATTCAAAAACACATTGCTACTGTTACAGCTCCACAGGCATCTAATGAGGATACTTCTTCTAATTCAACTAGCTTTGTGCTGCTTGTCATTAAAACTTTAACGGAGGTGGAGAAGTATGTTGAACCACGTATCTTGGTCCACATCCTTCAACGTTTGGCTCGTGATATGGGATCATCAGTAGGTTCTCATCTGAAACAAGTATGCCATCACAATAATTACTTAACATAACCTCCAATGTTGCTGAGCTTTAATTATGCTGATTCAGTTCTCAAGAATAATATGCAATTCATTTGTTTGACCTTTCCCATCATCTTAAGCTATCGTTGACATGCCATTGTAGGCTTTTATGAGTGAAAGGTCTCAAGAATAATATATGTTCCAATTCCTGAGCTTTACCTATTTGTTTAAGCATTTGGGTTGAGTGGTTCTTTAGCACATGTTATCGTTTGAGCGGAGTTTCTATGACGAGACACTAAAATTACCGGTAGGAGAGATCCTTGGGAAGTAGCATGAAACATTATGGATGTTGTAATATCTATGGTTCTTTTTGTAGTTTTCAATTGATGAGATTCTCTAATTCTTAATCTCCCCTTAATTTCAAATTTGTAGTTAAGTTCCTCTATGGTTAATTCCTTTGTTTAATTGATAGCTTTTGATATGTGCTCCTTAAGTTAATTCATCTTTCCCTAAAACTTTGCAATCCAAGTGCTTTTTGTACATTTCTTCACTTTATATTGAAATGTTTGAACTTTTCATTTTAGTGGATATTGGCAATCTAAAGTTCTTATTCTTCCATGCCTCAATTATGGACCATTTGAAATGGTTGAACTTTTCATTGTCGTGGATATTGACAATCTAAAGTTCTTATTCTTCTATGCCTCAATTATGGACAATGTTCAGTTTCAATTCTGTTTCTCAGATTGTTTCAAGGACTTCATTCTTAGTAACTTGCATTTCATAGTAAAGGGTGTTGTTAATATCTTATCCCCTTGGTTAGCACTCATGTAAAACATATTATATTACTTGTTTTTATTTCATTAACTTACATTTGTTGTTGAGACGACAAACTTTTTTTATCTTAATGGGTATTGACAGTGAAACTTTCTTTTTTGTCTTTTACATGATTAATTTATCAATTTCAATGTTCAACCTAAGCTATCTTTTCTACATTGTTTTAAGAATCGCATGCCAACTGCCTTTCATTTCATGTTACATGGTGCCTTATTAATAGCTTCTATCTTTGTTGGAACTTGTGTAAAAGTTACTATTTTGTTATTATTTCCATTTACTTATGTTAAACGTCTTACTTGTCAGGGTCAACGAACTGATGCAGACGCAGCTGTCTCTTCTTCTCGTCAAGGTGCTGAGTTTGGAGCAGTCATTTCTAATCTAAAATCCGTCCTGATGCTTATTAGTGAGAAAGTAATGATTGTTCCTGAATGCAAACGATCTGTGACTCAAATCTTGAATGCCTTGCTCTCTGAAAAAGGCACTGATCCAAGTGTGCTTCTCTGCATACTAGATGTGATAAAAGGGTGGATTGAAGATGATTTCAGCAAAACAGGAGTAGGCATATCAAATGCTTTTCTTAATCCTAAGGAAATTGTGTCATTTCTTCAAAAGCTTTCACAAGTTGATAAGCAGACCTTCCCCCCTGATGCCCTTGAAGAGTGGGACAGGAAATACCTTCAGCTTCTTCATGGAGTTTGTGCCAATTCAAATAAGTAAGTGGTGCTTTGAATTGATTGTTGTTCTTGTTTTTATTATATTAATGATGTATTTGAATTTACTGTTAGATATCCGCTGCCTCTCAGGAAAGAGGTGTTTCAGAAGGTGGAAAGACAATTCATGCTTGGTTTACGGGCAAGGGATCCTGAAATGAGGATGAAATTTTTTTTGCTTTATCATGAATCACTTGGTAAAACGTTGTTTACAAGGCTGCAGTATATTATCCAAGTTCAGGACTGGGAAGCTTTAAGTGATGTTTTCTGGTTAAAACAAGGTCTAGATCTTCTTCTTGCAATCTTAGTTGAGGATAAACCTATCACCCTTGCTCCAAACTCTGCTAGGGTCCTCCCACTTGTGGCTTCATCTTCCCTTTCTGATACTTCTGGTGTGCAACCAATGGTTACTGATATTTCAGAGGGCCCCGAGGAAGCTCCACTGACACTTGATAGTCTTGTTCTTAAGCATGCTCAGTTTCTCAATGAGATGAACAAACTCCAGGTTATGATTTTTTTTTTTGGGTGTTCAAATGAACTCCTCTGTAACTTCAATGGTTTTTCGCGTAGTAACCATTAATGGTACTTGTAGTTTGATTACTGGTTACTTGTTAATTTCCTACTTGTCTGCTTAAGGACGTGCTGAAATTTCCATTCTGGGGGTTATTTTCCTTTATTTCTTAACTACGCTAACTTTGAATGAGTTTCCCTTTTCCTTAAAGGATTAGAGTGTTGAATGAAATATGTTATGTTGCATCATATGCATGAGAGACTGAGTGCGAGTGTATTTGACAATCACACTTTCCTCTTACTTTCAGGTGTCTGATCTTGTCATTCCGTTGCGAGAGTTGGCACACACAGATGCTAATGTTGCATACCATTTGTGGGTGCTGGTGTTTCCAATTGTGTGGGTGACTTTACGAAAAGAAGATCAGATAGCCCTAGCCAAGCCTCTGATTACTCTGTTGTCAAAAGATTATCATAAGAAGCAGCAAGCTAGCAGACCAAATGTTGTGCAAGCACTTCTAGAAGGCCTTCAGTTGAGTCATCCTCAACCTCGAATCCCAAGTGAGCTTATTAAATACATTGGAAAAACTTATAATGCTTGGCATATTGCACTGGCCTTGTTAGAAAGTCATGTCATGCTGTTCATAAATGATACAAAGTGCTCTGAGTCTCTAGCTGAGCTTTACCGTTTGCTAAACGAAGAAGATATGAGATGTGGGCTGTGGAAGAAAAGGTCAATCACTGCAGAAACAAGAGCTGGACTTTCACTGGTTCAACATGGTTACTGGCAGCGTGCTCAGAGCCTCTTTTACCAAGCCATGCTTAAGGCAACTCAAGGAACCTATAATAACACAGTACCCAAGGCAGAGATGTGTCTATGGGAAGAACAATGGCTTTACTGTGCTAACCAGCTTAGTCAGTGGGATGCACTAGCTGATTTTGGTAAAAGCATTGAGAATTATGAAATTCTTCTTGACAGCCTTTGGAAATTACCGGAATGGACATATATGAAGGATCACGTTATTCCCAAGGCTCAGGTGGAAGAAACACCAAAACTTCGACTCATTCAAGCTTATTTTGCCCTTCATGAAAGGAATACAAATAGTGTTGTAGATGCTGAAAGCATGGTAGGAAAAGGAGTTGATCTTGCTTTAGAACAATGGTGGCAGTTGCCTGAAATGTCTGTTCATGCAAGGATTCCTCTATTGCAGCAGTTCCAGCAGCTTGTTGAAGTGCAAGAGTCTGCCCGGATCCTTGTGGACATTACCAGTGGAAAAAGTTTTACTTCTAGTTCTGCTGTTAATGTGCATGGAAACCTTTATGCAGATCTAAAAGACATACTAGAGACTTGGAGACTGAGAACTCCAAATGAATGGGATATTATGTCTGTTTGGTACGATCTGCTCCAATGGAGAAATGAAATGTATAATGCTGTTATCGATGCATTCAAAGATTTTGGCACAACTAATCCCCAACTTCATCACCTTGGTTATCGTGACAAAGCATGGAATGTAAATAAGCTTGCTCATATTGCTCGGAAACAAGGCCTTTATGATGTCTGTGTCACGATTCTTGAGAAGATGTATGGCCATTCAACCATGGAAGTTCAGGTAACTGCATTTTAAGGTTCTTGTATCTGAAAGTAAGGAAATGTTCATCCGTTCTCATTTCCCTGGCAATTGCGGTCCACTTTATTCTTTCTGTAATGTTTGGACTTGGGTAGTTACTATTATTCAGCATTTACTTGTTTGTGTATGGAAATAAAAACTAAGTAGGTTTATTTTAGGCATTCTGATAAGTTCCTTTTAGCCAATTAGCAAGTCCTTCCCACATTTTCTCTTTTCACCCCGGCCCTCCACCTCCTAGGGAAAGAGAACTTAAAACAAGAAAAATTGCACCAAAGACCAAAGAGATAGATTAAGGGAGCAAGCTTCTATGGGTATTTGGTTTTTTCCACTCATAGGGTGTAGATGGAGTATCTGACTGGTTCTTTTGTTATATGTTTATAGGAAGCTTTTGTTAAGATAAGGGAGCAGGCAAAGGCTTATCTGGAGATGAAGGGAGAACTTACCAGTGGCCTCAATTTGATAAACAGCACTAATCTGGAGTATTTTCCTGCAAAACATAAAGCAGAAATATTTCGTCTCAAGGGGGATTTTCTCTTGAAACTTAATGACTCTGATGGAGCTAATGTTGCATATTCCAATGCCGTCACTCTATTCAAAAATTCACCTAAAGGATGGATAAGCTGGGGAAATTATTGCGACATGGTATACCGTTTTAATTTACTTTAATTTCATGGACCCCCGTTTTAATTTACTTTAATTTCATTGACCCCAGATATCTGAACTTTGTTGTGACCATCTGTTTTATTTCCAGGCTTATAAAGAAACACATGATGAGATTTGGTTGGAATATGCTGTTAGCTGTTTTCTTCAAGGTATCAAATTTGGGGTTTCAAATTCTAGAAGCCATCTTGCTCGAGTTCTATATCTTCTCAGCTTTGATACCCCTAGTGAACCTGTGGGTAGAGCATTTGATAAATACTTGGAGCAGATTCCCCACTGGGTTTGGCTTGCTTGGATTCCGCAGCTATTACTTTCATTGCAGAGGATGGAGGCACCTCATTGCAAACTTGTCCTGCTGAAGATTGCCACTGTCTATCCACAGGTAAGTCTTATGCCAGCTTTAGTGCATAGTTAAAAATTGCATCTTATTTTAATCTCAAAGACACTAATTATGTGATCTGTTCCTAGGCTCTTTATTACTGGCTACGAACATACTTGCTTGAGCGTCGTGATGTTGCAAATAAATCTGATCTAGGTAGACTAGCAATGGCTCAGCAAAGAATGCAACAAAATACAACAGGTTCGAGTGTCAGTTCTCTTGGTTTGGCTGATGGAAATGCAAGAGTACAGGGTCATGGCGCAAGTAGCCTAGTCACGGACAACCAAGGCCAAGGTGTTGAATCTGGAGGTGGCATTGGATCTCATGATGGAGGAAGTTCTCACAATCAAGAACCTGAAAGATCAACCGCAGTTGAAGGCAGTGTGCATCCTGCCAATGATCAAACTGTGCAACACAATTCTTCAACAATCAATGAAGGCCAGAGTGCTGCAAGGCGTAATGGTGCACTGGGACTTGTGGCTTCTGCTGCCAGTGCTTTTGAAGCAGCAAAGGAAATAATGGAGGCACTTAGAAGCAAGCACACTAATTTGGCTAGTGAACTTGAGGTGGTGATTCCATGCTAAGCTTGTCATGTGATGTTTTCTTTTTTAATAATTTAATTTCTCTAATATGTTATAGAGGAAGTTGTACCATTAATTCAGGGTTGCAATTTAACATCTAAAAGGCTATACTTAATTCCGAAGAAAGAGCTTCATATTGCTTTATATTCTACTCTTGAAACTTTACAGCTGTGTAAATCCTTGTTCATGAATTTTAATTATGGCCTTAAGCATCTTGATCAGTCTGGTTTATTTTTCTCTTTTACTATGCCAACAATGGTGTTGTATAACAGGATTCCTGATTTTGCAGATTCTGCTCACAGAAATTGGTTCTCGGTTTGTTACTTTGCCAGAAGAAAGACTTCTTGCAGTGGTTAATGCACTGCTCCATCGCTGTTACAAGTACCCAACTGCCACTACGGCAGAGGTTCCCCAATCTCTGAAGAAAGAACTCTCTGGTGTTTGCAGGGCTTGCTTTTCTGCTGATGCTGTGAATAAGCATGTTGACTTTGTGAAAGAATACAAACAGGATTTTGAGCGTGATCTTGATCCTGAAAGTACAGCTACCTTCCCAGCCACCCTCTCTGAACTGACTGAGCGCTTGAAACATTGGAAAAATGTTCTGCAAAGCAATGTGGAAGACAGGTTTCCAGCTGTTTTGAAACTTGAAGAAGAAAGCAGGGTGTTGCGTGATTTTCATGTTGTTGATGTAGAGGTTCCAGGGCAGTATTTTACAGATCAGGTCTGCCATATGACGTTACTATATATCTCTTGAGCTTCTGTGGATACTCCAGTGCTTAGTGACTTTTTACTGTTTCTAGGAAATTGCACCAGATCATACAGTAAAGCTGGACAGAGTTGGAGCTGATATTCCAATTGTTCGAAGGCATGGAAGCAGTTTCCGACGTCTGACTCTTATTGGTTCTGATGGTTCTCAGCGTCATTTTATTGTTCAGACATCTTTAACACCTAATGCTAGAAGTGACGAGCGCATGCTGCAGCTATTCCGTGTAATGAACCAGATGTTTGATAAACACAAAGAATCTAGGCGTCGCCATGTGTCCATTCACACGCCGATCATCATTCCTGTGTGGTCCCAGGTAATAAAATCTGCTATGTAAAGTGCAACACCCTGAGTTCATTATGGCATGGATTAGCGAGACAAATAACTGGAGATAATGTTTCAATGGTACCGTTGATACTGGCATTTCAATCTGTTGGCTCTAAAACATTATTCCTTGGTATTTCCGTTCGTTCATTTGCACATTATCATTTGCTGACCAGCCCGCAGATAAGAGAAGAGCCAATTTGAGGCACAGTATTAATAATAATAATAATAATAATTTTTGCTGCATGGCTAGGTTCGAATGGTGGAGGACGATTTGATGTATAGCACCTTCCTTGAGGTTTATGAAAACTATTGTGCAAGGAATGATCGAGAAGCAGATTTGCCTATTACTTACTTCAAGGAGCAATTGAACCAAGCTATATCTGGTCAAATTTCTCCTGAAGCTGTTGTAGACCTCCGCCTCCAAGCTTACAATGATATAACAAAAAGTCATGTGACCGATAATATCTTTTCTCAATACATGTACAAGACTTTACTGAGTGGAAACCATATGTGGGCTTTCAAGAAACAATTTGCAGTCCAGTTGGCACTTTCAAGCTTCATGTCCTTTATGCTGCAAATAGGGGGAAGGTCACCAAACAAGATATTATTTGCTAAGAACACTGGAAAAGTTTTCCAAACAGATTTCCACCCCGCTTATGATGCTAATGGGATGATTGAGTTCAATGAACCAGTTCCTTTTCGTCTAACAAGGAATATGCAGGCTTTCTTCTCTCACTTCGGAGTTGAAGGTCTTATAGTTTCTGCAATGTGTGCAGCAGCACAGGCAGTGGTTTCACCCAAAGTAAGTTTACACTTGAAGCATCAAGTATTAATTTGTATTTGAATACCGAGTTTGATAGGTCAAATTTTGGTTATTGCAGCAAACCGAGCATTTATGGCACCAATTAGCTATGTTTTTCCGTGATGAGCTGTTGTCTTGGTCGTGGAGAAGACCGCTTGTAATGCCACTGGCTCCTGTTGCTGGGGGGAGCAGCATGAATCCTGTTGACTTCAAAAATAAGGTGACCACAAACGTTGACCACGTAATCAGCCGTATCAATGGAATCGCTCCACAATTTCTTTCGGAGGAGGTATAATTTACTATTGCTGAGGATTATATGATCAGTTACCTGGTTCTATGACAAACATTGAATGTTTCTTTGACAATTGTTTAGGCTTATATGATCAATTGCCTGGTTGTATGACAAACATTGAATGCTCCTTTTCTCTTGTTGCATTAGGAGGAAAATGCTGTTGACCCGCCACAGTCAGTGCAGAGGGGCGTCACTGAATTGGTTGAAGCTGCGTTGACCCCGAGGAACTTGTGCATGATGGATCCAACTTGGCATCCGTGGTTTTAATCTTCTATTTTCTATTAAAATTTACGAGGAAATCCAGACTGTCAATTTTACTTGTGATCCTTACATTGTATATACATATATATCTTAAAAACCACAATCGAAATTTAACTGTATTTAGCCAAGTATATATCAGCCTTTTTGGTTCGGTTACATGTCAAACCCAAACTTCTATATATATATATATGCAGTCCAATTTCAACTAGACCGTTATAATAGTGAGTTCAAAGCAAAATTTGTCCCCTCATTTGTTCAAAACTACTCCATATATCCTATTCAGGACACTCTGGTTGACGGGTATAACCTTGTGGACAACCTGTCTTCATGATCTAAGGGCAACCTGTCTTCATGATTTAAGGGCTTTCTCATTATAAACCTTTCACACTTGAAGTATATCACAAGCTTTTAAAAAGCTCACAGAAAAAAATAACAATTTGATGACTTTGCAAATCATTCAATGGATTAAAGTCAACCAATAAACAAACAGTCAAGCAGAACTATCCAAAATTTCTTACCAGATTTCTTACTGAATTACCCACAATTATTCAACAAGACTTACTTACAAATAATACCATCTAAATTACTTACAAAATCTCCCTTATTGCTTATTGCTTTAACGTCCCGGCAATATCTGGAATCGGTCGCACAATGGGTTCCTCTAAAACATTTAATACAAGCACATATCACTATTTTGCACAATTATAATTCAGTTATGCACAATCATGTATACTGAATGTATGATGCATATTCATGTCAAAAATTCGGGTTTCTTATCCTTAATCTTATCACATTGTCCATACTCAATCGCTCAATCCAAATTTATTTCACAACCAACTTTCATTTCACCTTGTTCAATTATTCTCATCAGGAAAGAGAGGTAATTAGGTAATACTTCCTTCTATAAAGTTTTCCCCTTTGTCTTATGTTTCCAATGATACCAAGTTTATCCAATTTGGGTCAGTATACTGAAAGTTATTCCCAAAAGATTAATGACTGTTCTTAAGCTTCAACAAAATTCTTATCTTAACTTCCAATCAGATTCTGATATTCTTAAGAGGCAGAATTAGAACTCCATTTCTTCAAAAAAATTGTATCCTTATGTCTTTAGTTTAATCCAAATCAAAAATCACTCAATTCCGATAACTACAGAGAAAGTTATCCCTAAAATATCAAAGTATGTTTAAGTTGTCAGGAAATTTCGCCGCGGTAAACTTTCCAGACAGCAAAATTCTTCGACATTTTCTTAAAAGTTTGTCGCGGAGAACTTTTACAGAAATCAATTCCTTTGAGTTGGCCACGACGAACTAAAAAGAGTTAGC
>JAOQMR010000211.1:19179878-19195675 GCA_027563865.1 Erythroxylum pelleterianum | reverse complement strand
AAATTTGAGTTTTCAGTTATCATTCAAGCTGAGTTTGTAAGCACAAAAATAGAAGAACCAAGTTGTCGGTACAAGCAAATGCTGAAAAGTAGCTGCAGGACACGATGGGTCCATGAGCTGGGAACGATCTTTGGGCCTATGCCCAGTGGACCAACCATTATATGATCAGAATGAGACTTGATAAAGGTGGATATTTAGGGTTAATGGAGTGAATAAAGAAAAATGATCACTTCTCCTGCATTGAAGAGATTGAACATGGCAGGTTCTTGCCACTATTCTGTACCTCATGAATCAGCAAATTCGTAATCGTATGTACGTTATTGCCCTCATTAGCTATTCACTTGCCCTTTCAAACTAAACAAGAAAATAATGTACTCGGATGACAAAATGTTCGGCCTTAATGGGTCAGCTTTGGCAATCGGAGACTTGTAATTATTCTATTTTCTTCCTTCGTGGCCCCCTTTAAAGACCACGATATTCACATACTTTTTTCTACGTTTGCTCATTGCAGAGAGAGCTTGACTGCTTGTCAATGGCGACAGATCCCGAGAAGAATATATGAGCAAAACCCTTTTGTGTGGACATGCGTAAGTGCTTAGGCTTACACGTTAAAAAAAAAAAGAAGGAAAAGAACAAGATAGATTTCGAGTTTCAAGTCCAGAGAATGGGACGATCGTTTAAGTTTAGAAAAACGAGTGAACTTAGCAATTACGATCTAAAGATAAGACTGATTATTTAACCAAACCTTGAAGCGTTGAAGGGACACAGCTTTCTCCTGATGGTGTCACAAGTTGCTTAGTTTTCTCCTGACAACTGCACAAGTTCTGCACTTTCAATAGCGTTATATACATACAATATACGCGGTGTTCTCCTGAACCGCCCTGGTACTGTGAATTTAATAGCATCTGATTATATTGTATGTATATATGCATATATTGTTTGAATTTCTCCTCGTAAGAAGCGAGCGGTTCATATCTCGCGACAAAAGTTATTTTATTAAATCTAATTTACATATTTATGTAAAATTTATATAAATATATGAATAAAATTAAATTACCTAAACACCCTAAATAGAGCAGAAAATTTCAGTGTGTGAGACAAAAGGGAGGTAGAAAAGGGGGATCTTCTGTTCTACACTTCTACTCCAACCCTCTCCCACAAGTTATCATCCACTTATTTTATAATAAATTAATAAAGAAACCTTATTTTCAAGACATTTTTCCTTATTTCCAAGGCTTCCAAGGCATAAAATGTGTGAACGAGTAACTACAGGATAAGTGGACCAGATCAAAGTGACTGTATCCAATGTCTGTCAACAGACTGTAGATAGCAATTATCAATTGCAGTTAGTCAACGGTTTGGTGTTGACTTGTTACAAGACCTGTCATTTTCTTTGAATCAATCCTCTGCTACATGGCCTCAAGTGTCTGGCATATTGATGATCTGACCAGGTCACTGAAAAATCAGTACTCATGACACGATAAAGTTTAATCTGTTATTGGCTAATATAGTTATCATTTGGTGAGATGGAGCCCCCCATAAGTGGACTCACGCTGCCTTTCACCGTCAAAATCCATCCTCCCGTAGAAGAAACAAAGTTTAGGCGGCCGTGGAAATAAAAATTAATTTAGTAAAAAATAAGAATAAAAATTATTATTATAATTATACTTTATCCTTAAGAAAAGAATGATGATTATTATTATCGGTAGTGATTAGTTTGTAAAAAAATTAAAAAATTAAAATTTATTTATATTTTAATTAATTAGTATTAAAAGATTTTTTAAAAAAACTAAGAAATTAATTTCATTCTTCTAACAGAGAGTAGGGGATTCCTTAAAAGTGAAATATCAAACTATTATTCTTATAATAATAATCAACAACCAACCACTCATTTTTAATTCGTTACGTATTAATCTCTTCCCAAACTTATTAAACAAGCACCTTTTAATTTTTGGTTTGGCCAGGAACGGAAATAAGAACAGGTTGAGTTATATGTAATTATCCAAATGATGTCGTGGACCAGATCTAAAGTCCTAATATTAGATAATAGTATTAAAAGCTTACAAAGTTGTGAAGTAATTAAGTATGTCAAATATTTAGCTAATTAATTTTAAATTAAAGATTAGACTTAATTACCTTAGTTAATGCTCAAGTTTCTTTAAAATATCCAAAATATAAGAAAATGATAGTTTATAAAACATTATGTTATTAACTTAAGAAATTATTTTACAAAAAACAAGCATTTTAACTATTAAGTTGCATAATAAATTCTTTTAAATGGTAATTTGTAAATATAATATATTAAATATTTAAAAGAAAAGTAGTTTTTCAAATTATTAAATATCCTAATTAATCTCAAAATTTTGGGGTTTTTCAAATTAGAATTACATTAAGAATTAGTTTAAAGAACGAATGAGTCCTAACCCTAAATCCAAGATCAAGTTAAGAGGATTTCACACTAGGAGGGATACATAAAAACAAAAGTTCACACGTTCTAATCTCAACTTTATTGTGTTCATACCACAGAAGATATAATCAATTTATGTTGCCCTATTAAGTGGTGACAGGTTTTGCCTTTCTTAAATCAACATCTCCTTATTATATACGTATATCTTTGCCTGTCGGTCGCTCTTTTGTCTTTTTGATGAGGGCTCTTTCAAACCAAGACAAATTAAGTATGCTTGTTTGTAATCACCGAATGATTGTTTTTTTTTTTAATCCTTCTCCTTCGTCCTATATATGCCATCGAGGTGCTTCCCTTTCCTTTCTAAACTCGACTACGGATTTCAAATTTTCTGTCTAATATTATTCTGTTTTATTTTATCTCAGTCATTTATTTTACGGGACTCAAACAAAACTCATACGAGCCCTACATAAATAAATGACTGAGATTTATTGAACACAATAAGACACTATAATATTAAACAGAAGATTTAGACCCCTTCTAACGGAAATTCTTACTTTTTTTGTTAAAAGACAATTGCATACTCGTACTAATTATCGAACCATCAATTTTCTCAATTAGTGCAAAATAGTTATCCGTTTGAAATTTGAACACGTAATAGTAATGTCTGTAATCTGTAGCAGAAGTTCAAACTAAAAATGTTACATTAATGTTAGCTATAGCTAGCGTTCGTAATTGCTACTATATTGGTAGTACTAACAGTATAATTGAAGGCTAAACCAGCTGGTGGATTCTCATTTTTTAAATATTTTTTTGAATAAATTTGTGTCATAAATAACATACCAATGTACATTTTGTCTTGTCTTACCTTAATTTTATCATGTAACTCGCATTGCTTAGTCAACGTCAAAGTTTTAAAGAGAATTTAAGAATTATATCAATCGTCAATGTTAAGAAAAATACGCAATGCAATAGAAAAAAAATAGACACAAAAAAAACACACAGGATTTACATAGTTTTCCAAAAAAAAAGGAAAATTGATTAAGAAGAAAAGAATGATACAAGGAATAGACAAGGGAGTTCAAAGGAAAGACCTTATACAAAATATGCAAGGAAATGAGAACTAGGCCTATATATAATCAACGAAAAGGAATTCAACAGAACTACAACTGAATACCATAATATTGTGAGTAAATAGATCCAGCGTGAGCCGTTAGGTGCACCTTTGGAAGCTCATCCAAAGCTAAGCAAAAGATTCAGGAAGTAATCATATACCCTGAATGTTGCGCGAATAATGGGGCTGCAATGGTGTGATAGATTCATAGTCAACAGAATCTCACAAATCTCTTCTATTAATAAGGATATCAGACCATCTTTAGTGGAAGCTTGAGTCTTGAAGCGTCAAAGGTTCCTCTCCCTCCATATCCTGTAGATACATACGCCCAAGACAATAGGGCGTAAAGGTGGCTGTGCTGATAGACCAGCTGTTATCGTTGAGATAGTACCTAGATCTCTCCAATCACATAAAGCAGTAATGTGGTCCCATATCGATTTGTTAAAATCACATGCAAAGAAGATATGATAACATGATTCAAGATGCAAGGAGCACATTGGAAAATGCTTATCTGTTTGAATATATGGGAGGCGATCAACTGTAGAGAGTTTGTTTTGTATGGCCAACCAATGGATGAAGGAGATCCTCGGAGTGAGATGCTTGTTTCATATCTTAGGAGCCCAAGAAATCGAGGATCGGTGCTGTCGTAATAGATCACACATATATCTATTTGTGAGTTTGCCAGTTGGTATATCCTTCCAAAAAAAAGATGTCTGATGTTTGAGGAGTAGGAGAATAACTCGGCTGATAAGGCAATAAGCTACGAGGAAAACTCCATGTATAGCCCTCTATGAAGACATGCATCTGAGTTTGTAGAGAAAAAGAATAAGAAGCTCTAGGGATCAATTGTATTAAAGGACCTCTTTAAGAACAATTATCAAACCATAAGGAGATCAGATAACCATTTTAAATTTCACAAGAGCAATCCTGTTGGACAATATCTCACTCAATTTAAGCAATTGAGTGAGAAAGAAAGAGTGAGTACCTTTTGGTTTAATCGCCCATATACTATACCCCCTGAGGAAGTATATATGTATCCATTTTATTCATAAGCTTTTCTTGTCCTCCAATATCCACCAGAATCTCTTAAAGATTAAAGCATGATTAGCTGTTTTTAATAGAAAGAATATTCAGTCCCTCTTCTTTTTTCGGAAAATTAATTTCTGCCCATTTCACCTTTGCAGCTCCAGGATGCCCATTAGAGTGACTCCATAAGAATGATCGAAAGATTCTTTCAATTTCTTTTATAATGCCTTGAGATAAGAAAATATAGGAGCTCCAATAAATATGTAAGAAATTGAGGATGAATTTGATAAGCTGGAGCTTACCTGCTTAGGAAAGGGATTTGCTCACCCAAGACTTAACTCGCTTCTGAATCTTATCTAATAAAGGTTGGCACTCAGCAAAGTTTAGTCGCTTTGTGGATATTGGAAGTCCCAGGTATAAAAGAGGAGGATTCTGAGATCTCATTCCAATTGTCGTCAAAACTAGATTTTCCATGTTTGCGGCACATTTTGAAAGAAGGAAGTGACTTTTGTTTTGATTCATATGAAGGCTAGACACATTCTTGAAGGCATTAAGGGCACGCATATAAGAGAGAATGGACTCCAAATCCACCCTACAAAAAAGAAAAAGGTCATTTGCAAAACAAAGATTATTGAGATTAAGCTTCTTACATTTATAATGGTATTTGAAGTTGGGATTGGAGATAGTCTCCTTCTAAATGTAAGCATTTAACACTTTCATGGCAAGTATGAAGATGTAGGGGGAGAGGGGATCTCCCTGCCTGAGGCCTGGTGCAGCTTTGAAGTATGTGGAAGGGGACCCATTGATAAGAACCGAAAAAGAAGCTAAAGTGATACATTCCATAATCCGTTGGATGAGCAGGTTTGGAAACCCGAAGGCTTCAAGCATATGTTATATGAAAGACCAGTTGATGCTATCAAATGCTTTGTGCAAGTCTATTTTCATCGTGCAGTTCGGGGGGCTATTGGAAGTAGAGTAGCCCTTTAGCAGTTCTTGAACAATAAGCACATTGTCACCGATGTATCTATCGAACAAGACAGCACTCTGATTATCATTTATGAGAGGAGTAATAGCTTCCTTTAATCGTGCAGCCAATATTTTCGAGATCACCTTGTAAAGAAAATTGGTACAAGAAATAAGACGGTAGCCTGCGAAGCTCTTTGGATTTGCTCCTTTGGGAATCAAGCATAGAAAAGTTTTATCGAGTTCCTTGAGAAGAATTCCATTCCTGAAGAATTCATGGATAGCCTCTTTGACAAAACCACCAATGATATTCCACGAATGTTGGTAGAAGAAACTATTAAAACCATCAGGACCTGAAGTCTTCTTACCATTCATAGCAAATACATGTTTGTCAATTTCATCATCATCCACTAGCTTGGTTAAGATAATAAAGGCTGAATGAGAGATTTGTGGCAGGTTGAGTCGTTATAGCTCTCCAAGGGAGACATGTGTTGACGCTGTTGTGCCAAGGGAAGAGCTAAAAAATCTGAAGGCTTCATCATGTGTTTCCTTTAGATTTTTTTAAGTTGATCGAATTCAGAAATTAATTCTAATATTAACTTCATTTTTTTGAAGTCGATCAAATTCTAATTTTAACTTCATTTTTTAATTTTAATTAAATTTAAATTGAAATTTTTCGTATTTCAAAATCTATAGGAAACCCATGATGAAGCCTTCAGATCTTTTAGCTGTATTCAAACACACAAGGCTTCATCATGTGTTTCCTTTAGATTTTTTTGAAGTTGATCAAATTCAGAAAATTAATTCTAATATTAACTTCATTTTTTAATTTTAATTGTAAATAACTCCACACCCCCAATCGATTTAATTTTTAATTTTTAATTTTTTTGAACAACGATTAGGGGTGTGGAGGAACAGGAGCTTATCCCTAGTCTGCAACTTGTTCAAGAAGGCCAGCTATAAGATAAAGGAATATCGAGGACTATTCCCCTTATACCAAACTAATGGATACCAAGATACCATCGGATGGATCGGTCTCAAGTGTTTATATGTTGACTCGTTTGTATACTACTTAGAAGAGCTGGCTAGTCATTCTAGGCTATCCTCATTGGATGGATCTGGGTTATAAGGAATGGGGGATAGTGAACGAATAGGCTCCATATTTGCATGATGCCACCTCCATTCATTGTGCCAAATAACATTTGAAACTTTGTCATTCATGGGGAGATCTGACCCATTGATCAATCACGGAGTCGAGTGAGCCAACAGGATACCGTTCAGATGCCAAGGATCCTGCCATAGAGAAGTTGAAATACCATTCCCAATTCTAAATCGAAATTGGTCCCCAAGTTGGTCTCTAACAGACAAGATCTTCCGCCAACTCCATGAATGACTATTACTAGGAGAAACAGACCAGAAATTTTTCCTACGCAAAATAACAGTGTGAACCCACTTGACCCACAAAGCTTCCCTATCAGTAAAAACAAACCAAATTCGTTTCCTAATTAACACTTTATTCCAGCTGGGCAAATGTTTAAAACCTAGACCACCTTCTTTTTTAGGCCTACAAACATCATTCCAATTAATCCTAGCTGTAGCTTTTTTCTCGACCGAACCCGATCATAAGCTTTTTTTCGATTTCCTTAAGAATAGAAGAAGGAAGAATGAAGATACCAGCCCAGTAAACCTGAAAGGAAGACAAGACCGAAATCACTAATTGGACTCTACCCGCATAGGAGAGATGTTTGTTGGTCCAATTATTTACTTGTTCAATCAATTTTGTCTAACAAAGGAATACACTCCCTCATAGACAACCGCCCAGATATAAGGGGTAGTCCCAATTATCGAATGGGAAGGCGTCCAAGTTTAAGACCAGACATGCTTTCAAGTTGAGGAACCAAGGGGCTCATCTCCGGGGATACAAAAAACTGACTCTTATGCAAATTCATGACCACACCAGAGACTTGAGAAAAAGCCCCTAAACAATCTAGAAAAATTTGGATCGAGACCAAATCTTCATGACAAAACAATAAGAATCATCAGCGAATAGGAGATGAGTGAGCTTAAGAGCTTGACAACGCCAATGATATTGAAAGGAGTTACTACCCCTAATGGAATCATTTAAGCTTTTAGTGAACACCTCTATACAAATGATGAAGACAAGAGGAGAGAAGGGGTCGCCTTTTCTCAACCCTAATTTTCCTAGAAAGAAATTTGTAGGGGCACCATTGATAAGGATTGCATAGGCTGGAGAGGTAATACACTCCTTAATCCAATGGATAAATTGGGAAGGGCACCCAACAGCTTCTAACACATTCAGAAGGAACTCCCAATGTATAGAGTCATACGCCTTTTGTAAATCCACTTTAAAAGCACATCTCTTATGATTATTGGCTAGATGGTAATGTTTAAAAATCTCCTTAGCCAACAAAATATTATCCCCTATTTGCCGATTTTTAATGAAAGCACTCTAATTAGAGCTAATAAAGCTAGGGAGTATCTCCTTAAGCCTGTTAGCCAAGATTTTTGCGATCACCTTGTAAATAAAGTTACAGCAAGAGATAGGTTTATAGTCCTCTACTATAGAGGGATTAGCTTTTTTGGGCACCAAGGTAATAAAAGTGGAGTTAATCTCTTTGAGGAGACGCCCATGGAGGAAAAAATCTCTAATAGCTCTAGTAATATCCTCTCCAGTAATATACCAGGTATGATTAAAGAACACCCCATTAAAGCCTTCTGGCCCAGGGGCTTTATTCGAGTTAAAGGATTTGATCACATCCCTAATCTCCTGATTAGAGATGTCTACAATGAGAGAACTAGTAAGAGAATCATTGAGCCGATGAGGGAATAACTTCTCCCAAAACTCTTTGGAAGAAGGGAGATCCTTATGGGACCCAATCGTACTTTGAAAGTAGCCTAAGAACCGGTTTTGAATCTCATCAACAGCTACAAGTCTAGTCCCATTCTCACTTATAATCGAATGAATGGCATTCCGATTCCTATTTGCCAAAATGGAATTATGAAAAAACTTGATGTTGCGATCCCCCTCTCTAAGCCATTTAACACGGGAAGGCTGCTTTAGAAAAGACTACTGATCAACTAAGGCTCCTAGCAAGTTATTTATGGCCATAGTTTCCTTAGCGGCCAACACTGAGCTATTGGGCAAATTACGCTTTTGATCTTGGATAGAGTTAAGGTCAGATTGACACTTCGCTACTCTCAGATGAACATCTCCCACTTGCCTATAATTTAGAGATTTGAGAGCTGACCTTACCAGTTTAAGCTTAGAAACAACACAAAACATTGGGGTACCATGGATTTGGGAACTCCAATTCTCTTCCACTATCTGAAGGAAAGAATGTTGAGACACTAGGAAATTGGAGAACCTAAAAGGGGAAGGTCTAGACAGCCTAGCTATAGAGACCGTTTACAAAATAAGAGAATGGTCCGAAATAAGAGAATCTAACATAAAATTTAAAATAATAATAAAAATAATAATAATTATTTTATTTTATCATTTATTTAATACCCATAAAAGTTGAAATATGATTCTTCAGTAGAAAGGACTATAATTTTATTTTAACTTTTTAAATATCTTTTGAATATACATTTTTATAGTTTAAATATTATATTTTAGCACATTCTTAAATTATCTTAAACAAAATTACTTGTATATAATAATTAATAATTCAATTTATTAAACAATTTCATGATAAAAATAATAATTTAAAGTTTTTAATTAAAGTATAAAGAAATAAATAAAAATCTCAATTTTGATACAAATAATTTATTAGTGATATTATACAAATAAAAATAATAATTGTGTGTTTAAATAATAATAGTTTAAGATAAAAATTTAAATATAAAGAGATAAATAAAAAATTTATTAATATCCAAGAGAATTGAAAAAAATTAACATTATCTCAACTTTCGTTAAACAATAACTTGGCAGTTCTCAAAAAAACATAATAACTTCAATTAATGCAAGCTCTGCGCATTCTAAATCTATTAATGCACGCTCTATGCATTCATAGTTTAGTGTGCAAAACTTGCTGTTGTGCCCACATTTGACGGACATATTGTCGATTTTTTAAGAAAACCGGCCAGTTTTTGTTATTCTCATCAAATCAGTTTTATTGATCCGCTTGTAAAAATATTGGTTAAAAATTATAAGGGGCGGTTGGTTTATAGAGGATAATGAGAATGAGAATAAAAATGAATATAGTGAAGAATAAAAATGAATATAATCATTATAATTATGAATGTTGGTTAAAATAAAATAATGATTACTACTACCATTAACGGTGGTTGGTTTGTTAAACATCTTGAGAAATAAAAATTTATTAAATTTGTGTTTTATATCAAATTTTAAATATATTTTAATTAATTATATTAAATTAATAATCGAAAATATTGTACAATTCATCGACATAACCATAATATCTACCATTCCATTGCCATAGTAAAATCAAGTACTATAGTTTAATATAATTTACATTTATCTGATAATGCAAATGATATAAAATATCTGTCGCATACACAATACCTTAACCAAAAGCCCTAAATTGATGCAAAATAACCAGGTTAACACTACAAACTTTGTTTGCATCATAATTACAAAATTCTCAACTAATACAAAATAACCTGATTAGGCAACATCAATTGCATCATAAGTTCATAATACTTACAAAAATATTAATATGCTTCCTCGGATGATTCATAAACTAGAAGATGGATAGAGGAATCTAAGTACAAAAGACTTTTTTTAAAATTACTTGGCAAAGCAAACAAAACCTGAACTTTAGCAAGATCATTACAGAATAACACAACAGCCTTACCAACATCCATTTAAGATATGCCAATATTAAGAAGCTCACTAATTAACTCTAGCATCTTCTCATTAGTTAGGGAATCAGATTTAGACTTCGCAATCAAAGCATTTGTAACAGTTTCATATTGTGAGGCCATTTGTTCGCAAATAGTCTCAAACTTAACGGTGAAGCTGTCTAACCTTGACTCAATAGTATTCTGAAGTGTTGCTGGTCTTTTTTTATTGTAAGAACTTTCCTTTCTTGGTGACAGGCTTTTTTGCCTTTTTATTGTAAGAACTTTCCTTTTTATTGTTTTCTTGGATGCTTGAAGGAATATCCGAGGATCCTTATTTATCAGATATCACAACAAGTTGATCTTCACTATTCGATGAAGAACACACTGTCATATTCTTTGGGCTATTAGCCTTAGCACTTGCTTCAGCTGTATCCTCATCTTTGAGTCCAATCGGTCTATCTTTACCCCAAACTATGTCCAATTTTTGCAAATATGAGAATTTAAAGTTCCACATTCCAATTGCATTATCGTGATTATGTCAAAAAAAACATTACAAGAAGAAGAAGATTAAAAATGTAATAACAAGATAATGTTATAATTATGAAAAAAGAATCTACTAAAATAAGAGTTCAATAAACTTTTGAGTTAGATGTCCTTACCAAGCACCATCCATGAAACCATTGTTTCTCACAATTTATCTTATGCTCAACGTCATCCCACTGACAGCCACTTTGCATACACATTTCAAAAATTGGATTGTACTTGTTTCTTAACCATTTAATCTTAGAGTCAATGTAGAGATCAATATCCTTATCAAAATTGGGAATCTTGCTCAGAAACATCTTATACACTTCAACCATATAATTGTTTTTAAATCCCCTTCTACTTTCCATAAAGGATCGCAAGCTAGTTCCTGCAAAACGGCGACCAAAGCTTTAACCTCATCATTATTCCAATACTGCTTATTCTTTCCCCTTCCACGGGCAGCCATAACCATTCCTAATAAAAGAACGACAATGTAAGAGTTATCAAAGAAATAACATATAACAAAAATAACTTTATTGAAAAATTTAAAGCATGCACATGTAATATAATAACTCAAGAACGCATAGTCAAACAAATAGAGATGTTCACATGGGTGCATTTCAAAAGTAATCCAATAACTAAAAGTTATATATTACTAATAGTAAACAAACAGAGATGTTCAACATTCAGGTACATTAATCAAAATCAAAATATTTCAACAATCTAATAAGCATATGAAATAAACATATCTTAAATTACTATTATACATCATTGTCATTGGATCTAGTTGTCCACATATTATACATGTTGGTTGCCATATTATTCCTGAATGTTAACCACTCATCAGTTGGACTAATTTGTGTAATGTATTCCATTTCATCATCTTCTTCACTTTCCTCTTCATCTTCAGTGATTGACTCTTGTGAATTAAAGCTCATGAACTTGCGAATCAAGTTGTGTAAAAGGGAACAAGCCATTAAAATGCGAACTTGGGTTTTAATTGAAAAAAATGAAGGGGATGCAAGGATCTTCTATCTTCCTTACATCAATCTAACACATCTCTCAATAACATTCCTTGCTTTGGAATGTTTCATATTAAAGTATTCCTATGTTGTGTCTAGTCGATGGCCATCAAATTCTTTGAGATGCTAGTGTTGTCCTTGATACGGAGCAAGAAATCCATTTGTATTGCAATATCTAGAGTCAACTAAGTAATAATGTCCTTCATAATTAAACAATAAGTTAAGATTGAGCAGCACAACTTAAAGAGAAACAAAATTGGATATTGTAATAGAAATTTACCTTGAGGGATTCGTAGACCATGAGGCCTTAAGATCACATCTCGAAGCACACGACCATTGTGTGAGAGCTCTCCCAACCAGGCAATACATATATGAATTGCATGTTTGTGCAATAAACACCTAAAACATTTGTTGAAATACATCCTTTTCTTGTGTGAAATGGGGCCTTATCTTAGTTAGGAGGTGTAACTTTAATTAGTGTCCCATCTAAAGCTCCTAGGAAATCCTAGAAATTAAAAGTAACAGTTGATTTAGCACATAAAAGTTATGATATTAATGTTATAAGTTAATTATAATGTTCAATTACTTGAAAACATTTTCATCTCTCATTTTGACAATCTTGAGTAATAGGCTCTGGCTTTTTGAGTAAAATATGATCCAATCTTATAATTGCATTAAGAACTTGATGGAATTGTTGACTCACGGTTTCTTTACTATGAAGAAAAAGTAGGCTTATTGTCTTACTCTTTTTGTGGTGAGCTAAGGTGTATATGAACATAGCTACAACCTCTTCTATGGATGTGTTCCTAGTGGCTTTTAAACCCCTGACATCTCTTACCATATCATGCAATATCCTAAAGGTTGCTATATCCATACGAAGTTCACTGATGCAGGCATTATCACAATCCATAGTCAATCTAAATATCCATCTCATTCTATCAATCCTTTTTTCTTCCTTTGTTTTAATTTCATGGACCTTATATTGAAGGTGTAAACAATACATAACATAATGGATAGCAAATAACAAAACCATCATATTATTTGTTCTTTGTTGAAGTATAAAAATTTGCTTTAGTTTGTGTTATCATTCGCTAGTAGGGGCAAGCCATGTTGATCTACATTAAAAAATTTAGACAATAATAGTCCAAGATATAGATAGGACATGATGAAAAGCTAGATAATAGTAGTGTAAAAGAGATAAAACAATAAGCGAAGGTAAAGAGAAAGATGATCAAGAAGAACCCCTCACGAGGATGACTTAATTAGTCACCGTCACCCCGTGCAATGAAATTTGGTGGAGAGAAAGTACAATGAGTAAGGACTTTGTGGTTCAAATTTCAAGTCAATCAAAGGTCCAGAGAAGGATTTATGGTCAAAAAAAGTGAATAGTGTTGAAAGCATTCAAACAACAGTACACTTTCTCTGTCACAATCGTGCACTCCCCGATGCTTCCTCTATGTCCCGATCGTGCTTGTGCACAATCATGCACTATGCTAGCTTATTCATTTCTCAAAACATATTTTTCCGGTCAATTTTGCATGGCTATTTTGACAAAGAAAATGAGATATTTAGGCAGTACATTCTTCTTTCCATTATGTCTTATGTTTCTAATGACACCAATTTCATGTAGTTTGGTTTAGTATTCTGCAAGTTATACTCAAAATACTACATGATGTTCTCAAACCGCTACAACACACTGTAATCAACTTCAAGCCAAATTTTGAAACTCTTAAATACAGAATTCAAATTCGATTTCTTCATGAAAACTATAGATGAAGTGTAGATTAAGAACTTACAGGAACTCGATTTGAGTATTTCTTGATGATCTTGTTATATTCTTGGAGTCATTCACCTAGATCATAACCATGAACATCGTTTAATGTAAACAAACATATATGATTTCTAACATCGACTGTCTTATTGCCAAAGATATTACCAAAAAGCAATAAAAGCAACAAACTTGGAGATGTAAGACCAAACAATAATAGAAGATACATTATATATGTGAAGAACAATACATTCATAGAGAAAATCACCAGTTAGTTATAGAATAGTACATTCACAGATGGACTTCAAACAAGTATATATGCACGTATATAATGTGTTCTATAACAGTGCATTAAGATGAACATAAACAAAAGTGACTTCCAGGGAATCGTGGTTCTAATTCAAGCACGATTTAGTTGTTAATCTTGCACCCTTTTATGATTGTAAAGCCCTGTATTATAAATAGCAACTGACAAAAGTAGAAGAAACAAACCCAACTCAAGAGTAAGAGAGAGATTCAAACAATACCTAAACAAGAAATGAAATGGAGGAGGAAGGACATCGATAGAGATTCAATAAAGAAAGTACAGAAGAAAATGGATTTAGGAATCGAAAACCCTAACCCAGTAGAAAAGAAGAGAGAAATGTGCAATTATATCAACAAAAAAAAAGTGCTTGTGTAAGAAAGGAGGAAAATTACCATTGCTACTTCTTGGTTTCAGCTGTTTCCATGGTGGGTTGCAGGGATTAGTTTGTGGAGAGATGACGTTTTTGGCTCTTACGTAAGAGACAGGTAGATAGATGCTGGCCGACGCTCACGTTTGTGGGTCTCAGGTAAGAAGAAAGCTTTAAGAGGAAAATAATATCTGTTACTTGCTTATAGGGAGAGAATAGAGCAGAGAGTGAAGGAGGAGTACATTTTCGTTATAAAACGCGTGTCGAAATAATAGATGAATGATTCCCATTTCTTTGGATTATGAGAGGAATGAAGTATTGCTCGAAAACAAGGAATGAAAATATTAGCTATTCAACCAAACGTTACTTTTCATTCCATACCCATACCTCTTTTCTCATACCCACTAAACAAGTACACCCTAAGTTAATTAAGTCAATATCAAAATATAAATAATCCGAATCTAATTTGTCAAATCTATAATAATTTAATTATTGAAATAAAAATAATAATATAATTGGAAGATCATGAAATTACCTCATAATCTAATTAATACTAAATATCTATTTATAATTAATTAATTTATGAAATAAGCTAATCATAGACATTATGCATCTCCCACTACAATTTGAGAAACTAAAGTAACGAGGAATAGACTAGGCTTAGAAGCACAAATGAGTCGATCAAGAAGCTTATTGTTTACTAAGTAAACCTGCAATTTGTATTTAACAATGGATGATTAGTACATTTTACTTAAGTAATTTCCTGGAAAACAAAAGGAAAACGATGGATTAAGCTTGATAAACAGAGTGAATCAAATGATAAATCCATATCATTAGAGCTAGGAAACATAGATATTTATGTGTGAACATAAGAGATTGATAAAGTATCTATGGCTGGCTTGTCCCAAGCGGCATTGGAGGTAGGAAAACAATCAATCGAGCAAGGGCATAGACCCACTTGAGATATGACTACGTGTCCCATAAGACCAAGTCATTGCATCGTCTAGTCCATCCATAAAGCTCCACACATGTATTTGGTTGATGTAACCTTGAAAAAAAACCCCATTTCAACTCGTTATTGCTTAGTGCTTTTGAGTTCACACTAGACTAGCTAGATTATAACTTCTTATCTTTAGACCAACGTCCTAGAATTTCTTTGATTTTTGAAATTATGAGCATTACTTACACTTTGCAAATGATTTGAGAATCCTTTTCACACTAGAGCTTGGAGTGAAAGAGACGGACCCAAAGAAAGCATCAACTTTCCTAACCAAATCAACATTTGTGTGGTAGAGTGGAAAAGTCGATCGGCTTGCTTTTTCTCAACTTCGATCACTTGAGGACAACTCTTGCTTCAAAATTTATGTTAGCGTTTTACTCGTGTTGCCTTCCCAGTTCTTCTCTCATTTTCGGTTCCCTTCAAAAAGCTGCTTGCTTTTTCTCCTTTTTGGTTATTGGCAATTAGTTGAATTAT
>JAOQMR010000211.1:19163431-19173462 GCA_027563865.1 Erythroxylum pelleterianum | reverse complement strand
CTAGTAAAGTAAACTTGTACTTATCTAGGTAGCCCTTTGCTTAGGTCAATTTGTAATTTGGATGATAAAGGTTCTTATGGTTCTGATAATTCCAGGGAATCCCATTTGTCTAGTAAGGTAAACTTGTACTTATCTAACAGTTCCAACCATATATATTCCCCTTATTTGCATGCACAGGTAATATAACTTAATGTGTTGGTCTGGTCTTGTCGGAAATTGACCTCCATGTGTTTTTGAAACAAATCCAATAATTTTGGGATGATGTAAGAGAGTAGACGACGTTATGTTCCCTGGAAAGGATGGCACGATAATTTCATGAAAAAGCTGTTCACTTGGATGAAAGATCTTGCGCGTGGATTAAACACTGCCGAGGGTATACTGGAGTCTTTCAGATTCCTGCTTAATTATTAAAAAGAAAAAAAACGAAAAGAAAGAAATATTCAAACAGAGCCTGTCCATTCTCGTTTGCAGATCATCATGAATATAGTATTTTGTCAATGTAGTTTCTGCTGTCATTGTTAACCGTTTGATTGAGGTGAACAGAAATACGAATAACAACTGGAAAAGGCCTCTTACAACTAGACCCCTCACCTAAACCAACTAAAGTCAGGCACTTTATACAGAATTTACAAATAATTCATCTATATTACACCGAAGATGACGAGCCACTAACAAGACGACCCACTAACAAGGTTAAGCAGCATCTGCTGATTGAGTTTAATGCAATTGATTTAGTCACCTTGACTCAGAATGATAGTTGTTCATGTCTTGACCAGGTGCTAGTTGTCTTCCAAGTCATTATGTCACCAAAAATGAGGTTCTATCTGAATTGGTGCTACTCTTTAAACTGCCCAATGGAACTTGGTTAAAAATCCACGATATGTCACAACTGAAGCTCAAACTCGCCAAGTCTCATATTAATCACCAGCTCCCTCTTATCGAACGTCAGCTTAAGAAAGTCGATGGAACAGAATCAGCAAACTTAAATATTTGGTTTTGGCACATCACCTACACTGTTAGACGAGCTATCCTGCAGACCTTGAGACGATGAAAACCTGCTTGAAGAGCTACCACTAGAAAGCTTTCTTTCTTTGCTCTGTGACTTTTTCCCCTTTTTCTCTGATGATCCAGGAACTTTGAGTTCAAGGTCTGTTGCAACATCATCTGAATCATCACATTTTCCTATATCACTTCCCTTCTCATGATCGGTTGACTTGCTTTTAGAATCCTGTCTGCATGAGATGTGTGAAGTAGAAGCATGTTGGGCAGATGGTTGGTCATTGAGAGGATTGGCAGGGGTTGGGTATGGCATGAAGGTTGAACAAGGACCAGGTATGGCACCAGGATTCTGATTTCCAAATAAGGGAAATGGCTGCAGAGATGGGTGCATGGGAATTGGTCCTGGAGACACAGGTACAGGTACAGGAACAGTATATGAATATGGTGAAGCCATAACAACAGAAGGATCAACGGCAGGCCATGGGAACATAACCCTACATCTTTGTTGATACTGTATATTCATACTTTCAATCTCGGATTTTAAAGAAGCTTTTTCTTCTCGAAGCTCATTCTTTTCCTGTGTTAGCTGCATTGAACTCAAATTAAATAATCACATTAACAATCGTAAGGGATCATAATCAAGATGATTAAACATGTAGAGATAATCACCTCACGTGATTCTTCTGACAGGGTGGTGTACTCAGCCTTTAGTCTGTTGACTTCAGCCGTCAGATCTTTTAACATTTGAATTGTGTCTGTTAGAATGGTTGCCTTATCGTTTTTGGGTCTATCTGGGTCTGCACGATAGTCAAATATCAACCACAAGAAAGGTATATATAACTATGTTCAACAAGTTGAATTCAACATTCAAATCATTGTCCAGTTTACATATTTTGTTATCGAAATTTCCACCAGGGAACTGATTCTTGGAAAGCTAGCAACAATTGGTTGGAGAGTATCGACAAACAAGCTGAACCCTAAGCTTTTCATAACAAGAGAAAAAAATGAAGACCTAAAATTCTAAAACTCCTAAAGAGAAATAGAACTCCAGTCTCAATGCAACACATAGTTCACTCAAAATAAATTTCATGACTATCTGAGTGCATTAACAATTACTGAAACGTAATCTCTGTAATCAAGCTTCTAAACAAACAAAAACTGCCATAATCAATTTACACGCTCTCAAACTATAGCATCCATGCTTTCTGCAGACCTTGATAAAGTAAACAATGCAAAACTTTATCGCTCTACTTAACCAGAAAAGCTGTAAATTAGATGGCTTTATTAGGAACAAAGAATATTCGAGAAGCAACATACGACATTGTGCGGTAGACTAGCGCGAAAAATGCTAGGTAATTACAAGCAGCATTACAATACCTAAAGCGTTACCCAACTCTTGAAACTGCTCATTGAGCCGATCCCTCCTCAACTTTTCCCTGTCCGCTTTCTGAACCTTCCTAGCAGCAATTGGATCCTTAACTTCTACGTCAGGTGTTTGTCTGCAATGAACACATCTCCAACAAAATCAGAAACTTACTATAAACAACTGTGCAATTCAAACATTAAACATTAGCAAAACACACACAAACCACCAAATGGGGAGAAAGCTAACAAAGTCAGAAGCTTATTCCACTCCACCAACGCGAGAACAAGAACAGAGAGAGAGAGAGAGAAAGAGAGCGAGTCAATAAGGATGACAAGAGCAAAGGACCTGGGCTCATGGGCAGAGTTCTGAAGAGAAGTAGGGTCCGGAACAGATTGAGAAAAATCGTCTGTTGCCTTCTTCCATTGATCCATATTCTCTACTTTCTGTATGAATATTTCTATCACATCAAAACCAGCTACAATAGCATTAAAACAAAAAACTACGAATGAATTTGGGCTTCGTAGGTACCCCTTGTTTTACTCGAAAAGGCTTGACCTTGGTGGATAAACGTACCTAGCTGTTACCACCACCACCAGTCGTAAACGACATCGTAGACATGCTTTCCACGAACTACCACCACCACCATGTGTGTCGAAACCCCACCTATTTTTATAATTTTGTTTTTATTAAGACGAATTTAAAGTAAAATTGAATAAAGAATGTTGTTATGGAGCTAAACACGCCTCCTGATCGGCTGTTCCTGGCGTCTACGTTTATCAAATCAACTACTGCCACGTTTCCAACCCCATACGACGGCGTTAAGGGGAGGGTGTCGAACGGTGCCGCTTTGTCTATCCTAAGCTTACGCAAACAACATGGAAGCGAGCCACTGGCGACGACAGTAGATTTCTAAGATTGCGGTGGAGATGGAAATGAAGATAGTGACCTATAACGTTAATGGGCTGAGACAACGGGTTTCCCAGTTTGGTTCTCTCGTTAAATTACTTGATTCGTTCGACGCCGACATTATTTGTTTTCAGGTACTTAACCGACCGTTTGGATCATTATTAGAGGTTTTCTTTGTTTGAATTTCTAATCTTTTCCGAGATTTTGTGGAATATATAGGAGACCAAGTTGCGAAGACAGGAGCTTACGGCGGATTTAGTGGTTGCCGATGGCTACGAGTCATTCTTTTCCTGCACGCGCACCAACGACAGGGGACGAACGGGATACTCTGGTAATGCCGGAAAGATATTTGCTTGATTGCTTCAATTACTGGGTCGATGATGTTTGTCTGATTATTTGCTTCTTTTCCCATTTTCTAAGGTGTTGCAACTTTTTGCCGCGTAAAGTCGGCGTATTCGAGCAACGAAGTGGCTTTACCGGTTGCGGCAGAGGAGGGTTTCACGGGATTGGTTAATCATTGCAAAGGCGAGAAGGATATAGTCGCTGGGATTGTAAATGGGCTTGAGGAGTTTGAGAGAGATGAGCTTCTGAAGATTGACAGCGAGGGCCGGTGTGTTTTCACTGATCATCATCATTTTGGTGCGTCCACTTTATATTTGACAAGACCACGGGCGAAGGGTTAATATTCAACTGCTATCATTTTTAAAATTGTTGCTTCCGGACCATCAATCATTCCCTAGTTCCTGGTGTGCAAGCATGTCTTAAGTTCTCATTTCTACGGTTTTGTTTGTAATGGAATTGCTGTTGGCAATTGGCAGTTCTATTTAACTTGTATGGACCTCGGGCGGAAAGTGATGACACAGAGAGGATAGAGTTTAAGCTCAAGTTTTTTAAGATACTACAGGTAACAGTGCTTGTGCACTTTTCCACGAGGAGGTCCTTATTTGGTCTTCTCCTAATTGGATTTGCTTTTCAACCAATGCCGACTATGATAGACCTAGCAACGGATACATTTATAATCTGGGACTGATATTGGTGTCTCCATTGTAGAAAAGATGGGAGTATCTGCTTCAGAAAGGAAGAAGGATATTTGTTGTTGGTGATCTCAACATTGCACCTACTTCTATGGATCGTTGCGATGCTGGTCCAGATTTTGAGAATAACGAGTAAGCTGTGGCTCTACCATGATGTAGTTGAGCGCACAATATTACTATTTAAAGTTAGTAATGTAGTTATCCTATTTACCAATTTCTAGGTTCAGAAGATGGTTTAGGTCTATGCTAGTGGAGTATGGAGGCAAATTTTCAGACTGCTTCAGATCCAGACATCCTAAAAGGTTTGAAATACTTGCTTGACAGCTTTGCTTTGTATAGTTCTTTTGGTTTAATATGTAGACATGATGGATTTACCAATGTAGACACGATTAATTTACCAATCATTCATATATTTTTGCGCTTTGACTGATCTCCCACTGAGCCCTTTCTATTCTGAAATTTTCTACAGAACAGGTGCATTCACATGCTGGCCATCAAATACAGGTGCTGAACAATTTAATTATGGAACTAGAATAGACCACATTCTCTGTGCTGGAACATGCTTACATCAAGAACTTGAGCTGCAAAGCCACAACTTTTTGACATGTCATATTAAGGACTGTGATATATTGACAGAGTATAAGCGCTGGAAACCTGGAAACACATCAAGGTAAAACTTGGGTTGAATAATTCACTTGCAGTTTGAAATGAAGTAGCACTGTGATTGATAAAGTCACTTTGGTGGTCAACAATGCCGATGTCAACAGTATATTGTCTCTTATAAATGTATGTTTTCATGCAAATGCAATAATTTTAACTTCCTCCAATTGTCTGAATTCAGTTGGAAAGGAGGATGGAGTATGAAACTGGAAGGTTCAGATCATGCTCCAGTTTTTGTGCATCTGATGGAAATCCCAAATATCCAGCAACATAACGTTCCATCCTTATCAGCAAGATATCTTCCCATGATTCGTGGATTTCAGCAAACTCTTGGTATGAAAAGTTCTTTTTCTTGATGTTAGTTGCACATATCAGTTTCTTCCATTTGTTTTTCTTTTCGCTAAGTCAATAATCGTGCAGTTTCCCTCTTAACAAAAAGACAATCTTCTACACAAGTTGAATCCAACAACATATCGAGTTCATTGTCAGAAGGAGGTGTCAACCTAACCAAATGTAGCGAAAGTGTGAAAAGATCATTTGATGATTGCATGGTGTCTGAGTTATCCACAAGTTGCTCGTTTTCCTGTGATGAACACTCTAATGGCAGCATTTGGAAAGCAGATGAGAATCCCAAGGATTTTTCCGATAAGGTTTGTGCTGAACCCAAAATTTTGTCTCAAAGTGGGCAAGTCAACTCATATTCTACTGGCAGAACCAAGAAAAGAGCAAAAAAGAGTCAAAGTTTCCAGCTGTCACTAAAATCATTTTTCCAGAAAATTCCAGACTGTGGCATTGACACTGAAAAATCATCAAATGATAGCTCAATTTCCCAGGATGATCTGCCTAACTCTAATAATCACCTAGGTGGAATTCCTGCCGTGGATGATCAAAACAGCAGCCTAAAGTATGATGATCTGAACTTAAGTGTAGCCACTCAGGATCAGGATGAAGTAAATGGAAGTTCACTGGGGAAGGAGAAGAATGATATTGCATTACAGGAGTGGCAAAGGATACAACTGATCATGCAGAATAGTGTACCTCTCTGCAAGGGCCATGGAGAACCATGTGTCGCTAGAATAGTAAAGAAACCTGGTCCTACTTTTGGCCGCCGTTTTTATGTGTGTGCTCGAGCTGAGGTAAATCATCATATTTGTTCATGATATTGCTCCAATATGTGCTTAATTATGCTGTTTTATTCAAGCTATATTAGGTTATTACGCTTGCTGTACCTGAGCTGGGGCCACAAGCCAAATTTGCTTATGGGTTCCCGAAAGACTTGAAAAGTCGAGTGCTCTGCTAATAAATGTGTATGGATTTTCATGTTTTCGGCCCTTATTGGTATAGCTATTCAATTGGTTATTGCAGGGACCTGCGTCTAACCGTGAGGCAAATTGCGGTTACTTCAAGTGGGCTTCTTCAAAGGCTCGGCAGAAATGAGGATGGTTCTTTGTTATATCATGGAAGTTGTACAGTATGCTTAAATTGCACTTTGTATTGGTAGTCCTTGAGCACATTTACTACCGGCAACGACAGTGGCTTGACTGGTTGCTTTGATAGTTCCCCGTTGTCCCATTGCCAGGCTGCCTGCCATATAAAGATCCGAAAGGTGTATGTGCCGGCATATATTTTTTGAACAATTGAACCAGATCCAACAACTCACAGCTAATGAATTTGACTTGTTCTCATAGTCAGATTGGTCAAGTTTTAATGATCCAACCTGTATAGGGTTATCAACAGCAATTCGGTTTGGCTTTCCCCACAGCTGCTTTATTTCCTAATGTTCATTTCTTTTCACCGATTACCTGTCCAGATTCCATAATGCACAGGACAGAAGTCTCCCCAGATAATATCGAAGCCTTCTTTTTTCGAGTGCCACACATTTCTAAAAACAAAGATCTACTGAGCTCCTGATCAGCTTCTTCGCAGGCAATAAGACAGTACAAAAGGGGTCCATGAAATAATTCGACTATTTTGGCTGGTATCTCGACTATAACATCCATGTATGTGGTCCAAAAAACAGAATCTTACGCTCCTCCAAACTCCTTGGGGAAAGTCTCTGATAAAAACTGAAACCCCACAAGCCTCCTTAAAGGACAAATCTGGATTTATCGCGAGCATACGAGCTTAATTACACAAACTTTCTTGTCCATTCTTTTCCAGTGATTAAAATGACAGCCTTCCGTGTAAAATATTTTCCCGTGTATCCCAGTAAGCTTTTTCCCTCTTCTTTCTTTTCTTTTCGCTGGGATGAAATAATTAAAGTTACTACTAGAAGCTCGCTGCTTGTTTTTTAAATGTGCTTATACAGCAACTTAACTTATAAATGTGTGCTTTCTTTGTATGTAATCAAAGAGAGTATGTTTAATGAAGAAATAAGTTGACAAAGTACAGACTTTCGTGACAGAAAGCAGAGGGAGGAACAAGAGTAAGGGCTCTAAAGCTTGTGGTAAGTTTAAGAACCATTTAAAGTTCACTGGTGACAATAACGTGAAAACATGCCACTATTGTGATATAAATGAAAAAGAGATTTGAAAAAGCAAGATCATCAAAATGATGGTGATAATAAGAGTACAACTACAACTGCTTTAAGCACAGATGATGAGGTGTTTGTAGTTTGTGCAACTAATGAATTCTTCCATGTTAGAAGTGTTGATTTTCAATGGTTGGTCAACACAGCGGAATCTTATCATTGTGTTCCAAAGGAATATTTCTCAAGCTATAAGGGTGGAGATTTTAGAGTTTAAAGATGGGAAACTAAAGTTCCGCCAAGATAGTTGGTATGAGTGATATCCGGGTTCAGACAAACGTTGAGAGATGTATGACACATTCCCAATATAAAGTTGAATCTATTATCGATGAATGTGTTAGATCAAGAAGGCTTTTAGTACACTTTCGAGGATAAGAAGTGGAAACTATCCAAAGGTGCAATGACGGTTGCCCAAAGAGAGTTATGTTGCTTGTTATACAAGACATACTTAAAGGTAAGTGGTGGTGGAGAAGTATACATAGTCAAAGAGGAAACTCCACCAAATATGTGGCATCGACGATTGAGACATACGAGTGGGAAGAGATTAAAGTTGCTGGCTGATAAATCCCTTATCCCATTTAAGGACTCACAACTGCTTAATCCTTGCAATCATTATTTAACTAGAAAGTAGTATAAAGTCCCTTTCAAGAGAAGATCTGCAAGGAAGTCAGAATTATTGGAGTTGGTGTGTTCAAATATTTGTGGTCATATTGAGGAGGAGTTACTATGAGATAACAAATATTTTGTCATATTCATTGATGATACTTTGAGGAAGACTTGGGTGTACATGTTGAACTCTAAAAGTCAAATGTTTGAAATTTTCAAGAAGTTTCATATTATAATAGAAAGGGAATTTGAGAGGAAGCTGAAGTGTCTACGAACAGACAATATAGGGGAGTATACTTCTAAAGTATTTGAAGAATATTGTACACCGTATGACATTAGCATGAGAAAATAGAACCAGAGACTCCATGTCATAATGGGGTTGTTGAAAAGATGAATAGAACCGTTGTGAAGAAGGTTCGTTGCATACTCAGAATGTCTATGTTGCCTGTTACGGTCTAAGCAAAGCAATATAAATTAAATTCTATCTAGACCAACTAGAGGCAAGCGTACCCCGTCGATAAGTAATATAAAACGGTAAGAACCAAATATCATATCCAAGGGATTCCAACACGCAAGACAATTAAATTAAATGGTGCAAAATTACTCAGACGATTAAGAATTGATTGATTTGAAAATAAAATAAAGTAAGTGAATCAAGGAAATATGCAAGATGCAAAGTATGAATTAAAAACGACTAGACTTAATCAAATGACAGAAATTGGCTAAGGTATCGGATTTCAATTGGATTAGACACTAAAACTTGTAATGGTGGATTAATTTAGGATTTACTTCACTTAAGCGAGTGAAACCCAATGTTCATAGGAATTCCCTTCTCTTCTAAATCCAAGTTACCTACTTGGTTCATAGATAATTTGGAATAAACCACATTCAATACAAGAAGCCTAAAATTAAGTTCGTTAATCTTAGGTATCCTCACACAAGATCCTAAGGTTGGTCTACGCTTTAGTCTAAAGTATGTTGATTGATTAATTTTCTGATAAATTAAATCCCATTGGTTACAACATTCAATTATCTAAGACCTTAATCTAGGCGATCAAGCTAAATTAGGACTAAATATGCATTTAATCAAGCAAAAACTAATACCACACAAATTTTCCTAATCCAATATCAATCCTATCCTCAACAAAAAAAACAAACTTACACATATTCATCAATGTAACACAAATCATGGTCATAATATATATTTGCATTGATTAAATCCACAAAATGAGATCAAATAAGGAATAAAAACAAAGTAAATCCTAGCAAAACCGTGGCTGCTGGGATTGAAAAATGTGTTGGTTTTATCTTCAGGTGCAACTCTCTCCTTCCATTGACGTGACAAATAAACTCCTCCTATTTATGCACAACTGCTGCTCATGCTATCTCCTCCTATTCACGCACAGCTACTGTTACCTTGGCCAACGTTTCTTTGCTTTTCTCCTCTTTTGCCGCTGCCAGCTGCTCTCTTCTTTCCTCTGTATTGATGATTTTTATCAAGGTTTTTCGTCCACCTCTTTTTTCGCACACTCATGCCCTTGTTTTCTTCTCTCCACCGCCAACTTGTTTTCTTTTGTTTCTCTATATTTAATGTCCATCCTCTCTCTCATTCACGCCTAACCCTCTTTCTTTTTTCACTCTCCGCCAGCTGTATTCTTTTGTCTCTATCTATTGAACGTCCATTAAGGTCTCTTTTTTTTTTCCACTCTTTTTTTCACCATGTTTTAGCCTATTCTTCATGCAAAAATCGTGCCTGTTGTTATGTCAAAACGTTAGCGTTTTTAGGTGGCTAAAGCGTTAACGTTTTTTCTATCCTTGATTGCTTTGAGGGCTTTTCTTGCTTTACGCTCTTAAATGTTCCAAATCTAATATGTGCCTAAAATTAAAACAAATAACTCTTAATTAGTGCAATTTAAACATTAAATGGACAAGA
>JAOQMR010000211.1:19119691-19133412 GCA_027563865.1 Erythroxylum pelleterianum | reverse complement strand
TTTAGTGGTGGTTGTCAGTAGTGGTCTCTTATCATAGGATACGTACCGGAGTGACCTACGAGCATCCGGTGGGTACTCTATGGTAAGGGAGCGCTACATTAGGTACGGGCATCCGGTGGGTACTCTATGGTAAGGGGCGCTACAATTCGTGCTTGCTGTCATTTATGGCAGAGTAGTACATTAAACGGATGTGAAAACTACATTTCTAAATGGTGACTTAGTTGAAAATATATATATGGAACAACTTGAGGGTTATGTGATTCCTGCTTAAGAGAACAAGGTGTGTAAGATTAGAAAGTCCCTCTATGGTCTTAAATAAGCTTTTAAACAATGGCATGAGAAGTTTAACTGAACATTAGTAAGCAATGACTATATTATGAATGTGTCTTATTCCAGTGTTTATTAAAAAAATGATTGGATCAAATTATATGATTATATGCCTTTATATTGAGGATAATGTTAATTTTTGTATTGATGTGGATGTTGTCAATGAGAATAAAATGTTTTTATCTTCTCAATTTGATATGAATGATTTAAAAGAAGCTAATGTGATTCTTGGTATTAAAATGAGAAACATAGAAAATGACTTCTCTTTATGTCAATTCCATTATATTGAAAAAATATTGAAAATTTTTTGTTTCTTTGATGTTGTGATTGTGACAACTCCTTATGATTCTATTATATCTCTCAAAAAGAACAAAGGTTCTAATATTACTCAAGCCAAGTACGCTAAAATTATAAAAAGTGTTATGTTCCTCATGAATTATACTAGACTTAGCATAGCTTATGTTATTACTAAATTGGATCATTATTCTCATAACTTGAGTAGAAAGCATCATAGTGAACTTTATCGCTATGAATTGGTGTTTGCATTTTGTGAATTTCTTATTGTTTTAGAAGGATTTTATGATGCAATTCGAATTTTTAATAACCATAAAGTTAGCTCTACTTGTGGTTATGTCTTTACCTTGGGTGAAGCTACTATATCTTAGAAATATGTGAAACAAATATGTATAGCACTCCACTATGGAGTTTGAATTCATTGCTATTAAGTTGGTAGGTCAAGAAGCTAAATGGTCAAGGAACTTGCTGGAAGATATGCCATTATGAGGGAAATCAAATGTATCAGTTTTCCTACATTATGATTTGCAAGAGGCCATTAGGATAGAGAAAAACATCATGTATAACGGTAAGAGAAGACACATACATATTAGATATAGTACAATCAACTAACTAAAAAAAATGGAGCAAATTCCTTGGAATATGCAAGATCCGAAAGGAGCTTGACAAAACCTATCATTAAAGGATCTTGAGTCATTAAGGGAGATTGGGCTTAAGCCTATAGATGGAGGAAGTATGGTGGATAACATATTATGGTTGAACAAAGCCTTATGAGTTCTCAATATGTACAACATTCCCATCCCGATGGCGTGTAGTTGTTATGAGGTTGGTCCTCAAACTCTTAATGAATCTATAGCCCTATTATTTAGGTTGTTGTAGAAAGACATACTTGATTGATTCACCTCTTGATTTTTCTAAGATCCGTAAGCCATTGTGGTGGTCTTAATGTGATGGACTTAATGGATATAATTTTGTAGAGGATGGGTCATATTGGCCTTTAATAGTTTATAACCCTTAATGGGCAGTCTATAGGGTGATAGACTTAGATTAACCAACTACTTGGGTATGAGGAGGGGCTATCTTTTATTGAAGACTTGGACAATCTTTCTAAAACGCTCACGAGAACCTAAGGTGTGCCATAACCATAAAAAAACACTTGTTGTGATTTATTTTCTTTTTATCACAGAACTCACAGAAATTAAGGGTATAATATATGATATGAGGGTCTCGTCCTAAGTTTATAAAGTTTAAGAGAAATTCACTTTATTAATTATGTTGTTGCCTCACATCACTACACACTATGTCAATCAAAAGATATTGATACTTAAATATATATACTTTCTTTCTCTAGAAAATTTAGAGTTAGCAAGCCATTGATCGGGGGATTATTGGATAAATGGTTTTTTAAGTCTCCCTTTTTACTTGTTTAGCCAAAACATTTTTTTCCACGTATGTTGTCTTCTTGTCCATATTAGTGGATATAAACCATTTTTTAGTTTTTATATTAAGAGGAGTGTTTGCCAAGGCTTGAGTAACTTATCTCATGATACTTTGGTAAGAGGCTGGACTTGGGCCAATATGAATGCATGAAACATAAAGGCTGTTGTGACTGGAGTAGCCACCGAAAAAGAGCTTAAAACTTAGACAATGATTAGAGCCTTAGGCTCAGTTGTGAATGTACCCAGTATTCACTAAGGGATAGGGGACATTATCTGATATAGCTCAGTATCCACTAAGGGATATGAGCTAGATAAAAAGGCACTCGGTCGTAACAATAATAATTGAAAGTAAGTCCCATGTGCATTGCATATAAAATTCATATGTATGTTTTAATAGTTTGAATGCTTTCAGAATGTGATTTATGCTTAAGTGAACGTGTAATATATGTGACTCAATATGATGAATTGATGAATTGTATGTGTTATGTGATTGAGTGAGTCATCAAGGATGGTCACTCACTGAGTTTGCAAAACTCACCCAAAATTTGCAATATTTTTAAGGCTTAAAAGAGTTACCCCGTTAAGCAAACGAGAGTATAGCCACTGCATTCAAGTAACAGATAGAGGTCGAGATCAGTTTGCGTTTGTATAGAATTTTTCATTAATTTTTGCATTGAAGAATGTATTCCGAAATTATTGGACAATGTGTATGCGAATGCATTTATATTGTAATGACATTATGATTGTAAGTGTTTTGTATCTATAATGGGTCCTAGTGATTAATGAACTTCCGATGATTTGAAAAATGTTGGCAACACTTGTAAATGGAAATGTTTAAGAAAAAAAGTAGGCCCAATTTGATTATTGTTTTCCGCATATGCGTATGATAAATTTGAAAAAATTTGTACTGAGTTTCGAGTGTTTGACTGTTCCAGAATGCCGCCCTTGTAGGGTACGTACTCAGACATCACTCAAGATGTCGAGTACGTGTCTTGCGAGAGTAGGATGTTACTGTTAGCCGTTCTTTTACATATAGAGACTTTTACTAACCTAATAAAGATTTCTCTTACACTTTTACTAGCCTGATAAGGATTTCACGTAAAGACTTTTCACATATCAATTCTTCAATCTCAAGTGCAGGATTTGAGAACTAGTTGTATTAATTTTAGGGAGAAGATGACGTCATCAATTGCATCACACTTATGTCAAAATTTGTTTTCATGGTAGTGGCTATATCACAACACAACCATCCGATAAGTTTTATTATTATCTATGTTCTTTATTGTACATTTTTTGCCTTTCAGACAATACATATTGAATAGGCTACACTACTAATAGAGTCTAGTAGAACTCAAAAGTTTAAACAAGTCTGACAAATTCTAAATTTACATCTCTAATAAGGTGCAATTTATCCAAAATGTTGTCTTTTACAAATGGATGTAGTATTAAGAATAGTTCAATGAAAACCTCTTACTTTATTTAGCGTCCGAAAATCTTAAGTTGATGTTAATAAGATTCTCCTTTATCTTATTTGGCAGTATGAGATAAAGATTAACAATTGAATTTTAAGATGAGGTGGAATCATACCAAAGTTTAACTTCTCAATTTCTTTTCTATTAAAAAGAAAATTACCGTGGAGATAAACACCATATGTTCCCCACTTTGTAATCTTATTATACACATGTGAATTTTTACTTAGGCCTCGTTTGGTTAGCTACCAATCAGCTATTTTTTCAGCTGATTGGTGTACTTCAATTGTTTGACTCTTCAAACAGCTACGAAAGCTATTTGGAGAGTAGCTGATCCAATGACTATTTGTCTTCAAACAGCCAAAAATAAAAACGCTCCTGTAATAAATATTTAACCATCAAAAGCCAATTATACCCTTTCCTATGTAATAAAAGAGAGAGTAAGTTAGAGGTAAAGAAAAAAAGAAGCTTTTTTACATCTTTTTCTACTGATGTTATATGTAAATTAATATACTTTTAATGTATTTACATCTAAGTATGATAAATTGTAGAAATATATTTTTATTTATTAATAAAAATTAATTAACAATTAGTTATAAAATATGTATTATAAATAAAATATGAGTAATTGATCATCTTATATATTAGTATTATTATGTAATAAAAAACTGAATAAAATTTTATTTTATTATCATATTGATTATTAATTATTATTAATATTTTATTATATTTTATTTTATCATATTAATTATTAATAAAATAAAAAGCATATATTTATTAATTAATAAAAATTAATTATCTTTACATATTTAAAAATTATTATACTTCTGTTAAAAATAATTATATGTAAATTAATACATCAATTAATAACTTTTATTTTGATGCACTCAGCCCCAATACACGACCGATTGAACATGATTGAACATACTTAGAGTAATGGGAAGGGTTAAAAATCAATTTTGTAGGGACAAGGTAAATTGGTTTTCTTTATAATTTTTTTTAAAAGTTGTATCCTCATAAGTCATTTTACACATAAACGGCTTATACTAAACAACTAATTTTATCAAACATCTCTAACAAATAACTAATGCAATCTGTTAGTCAAATTAGCTTATAGAAACAGCTATTAACTAATAACTAATGCAGTCAATATGATTACTATAACACTTGACTTCATTTTTTTTCCTTGTAAGCACGCTACCTTATGTCAAGATCAGAGGCCGAAAGAAAGATTTCTTGAGGCCTACTCTGTTGAATTTGTGAACATCATTGCACATGCAAATTCTCCTATTTTTACCTTCTCTTTTTGACTTTTAATCTGTAAATGAGCCTAATTCTCCCGAAATTTTTGCTTGGGTGGCTTTGCATTAGAATACAAAGGGAATTTATACTGACTCGACGACATTATAAGAGTTGTTGATATGCAGCTGCATTACCCCTCACACAAACCATAGAGCGAACGTTATAGCTCACTTGCAGAAGTGATTAGAACTTCATTATCCAACAAATCTAAATAAAATTAGTATTCTTGAGCAGAGATGGAAGACGAAACCGAGAAGAATAGAGATGGGAATCGGGGTCTATTGATTTAGTTGTCACAAAACTATCCTACGTCAACTTTGGCATACAACCAATATTTAAATCCAGCAAAGCTTGGTCCCATTGGCTCTGATTATTTTTATGTCGCAGGCCATTCATGCAGAGAATCTTCCAGAAGAAATGACATTTGAGATATACATTGTCAGTAGAGTACGTGCCAGGCACTACGAAAAAAATTTGGTCAATTTTTTATAGATATATTGAATAAATATATAATAATTTATAAATTACTTATTTTGTTATTGAATTATGAATAAATTAATAACTGAAAATTAAGTAATAAAGTTAATTCACATAATTAGTAACGGTTATTCAGTTTGTTCGTAAATTAGCGAACCAAGCGGCTCATAGTATTACCCGTACTGCTGGTTTTATGCCTTATTTAGAATGGGAGATATACCCACCATCTTTTTTTTTATGATGCTTTGCTTTTTGACACTAATAATATAAATTAAATGCATCATTTCCATTATAAAAAAAAGTGATATTTGAAGCTAGAGTTTTCAAGATCACATGGCGTGACTTTAAGAAAATTAGAGCGGCGCATTTTGCCTGCCAGTTTTGACCCCTAGATACTGACATGAATGTTTCGGATTGACGCAGACCAATTTGGCTAGAAACCGAAAGTCTTTCCTGCATATTTTAATGACTATCTTGCAAACTCATCCAATTAAATTACTTGTTTATGAGTTTTATAATAAGCAAATTTTCTTGACAGAGACGTTATACTATTCCTATATCATATAATAAAGAACAGGAGCTAATATTTTTCGGGAAAAACATTGGAGTGATTCATGACAGGACATCCATGCGTACAATAATATAATAAAGGTTAAACAAAATATTATTTCCAAGTTCTAGAAGATAACTTTAGCTTCTCGATGATGGCTAATAGGCTCTGTTTGTGAAACCGGACCGGACCGACCGGTCCGCTTTAATCTAAAAAATCAGTATGCAATTAAACCAGTTTGAATTGGTCAAAATCGATCAATTGACCGGTCGGATCGGTCAAACAGGACCGGTCCGACCACTGGTTCATCAATTTTTTATTTTTTATTTTTTTATTTTTGTATTTTTTAAATATTTTAATATTATATATAATTAAATATAATTATTGCATAATTATTACGTCACACCGGTTCGACCGGTGATTAAACCGATCGAACCGGTCAAATCGGTGATCAATAAGGCCACCGATTCGATGACCGATCCGAGTTTCAAAACACTGCAGGCATGAAAATATTGCCTTAAAATATTGTAGAAAACCAAAGTTTTACATCTTAGTTAAATAATGTTATAGAAAGACTAAGAAGTCGAGGCATGGCCTACGCTTCGAAGCTTCTGTCCATTATCTCCTACTTTTCTTTCAATAATATATTATTATTATTATTATTATTATTTTATTATTATTCCTTCCGTCCAAGTTGAGTAGCAAGCTAGGATTAGTTTTATGATCTTTGGAAACTGAATTTAGGACCTACCTAGTTAGTTGCAGTATAAAATTCGCAATTGCATCATAGAATTATATATATATTATTATTATGCGTATTATAAAATTGATATGACTTTGTCAATTGCTTTATAAGCTAGGTTAAATTAGTATGTCGTCATTTTTTATTCATGAGTCTTTCCTGGTAGTGATCTCTAAGCCTTAATAATTATGTAGTGATGCTATACTGGGGATGAAGGCCATACCACTAACATAATAATTCTGTAACTTTAACATAGTTTTGTCCTGAAATATTATAAATTAATCACCAAATTTCAATAATCAGTTGGGAGACAAATATATAACTTTCTAAAAAATTAACCAAATATTATTGATAAGAAAGAACTCTCCTTGTTGCAGTAACAAAAATATCTTCCAGTGTGATGAAAAAATCACAGGACAAATCGTCAGAAAAATTTACTAAACTTTATAAGCTAGGATTACATAAAAAGTTAATCTCTCACCTTCCAGTGTAGATGAAAAATCACAAGACAAACCGACAAATAAATTTACTAAACTTAATAAGAATTTACATAAAAAGTTTATCTTTCACTTCCCACAACAATATGTTGTCTCACAAAGTTTTATGATTGAAATCAAAGTTGATATCACAATTAAGAATCACTCAAATCAATCCCCAAAACAATCAAACAAGCAGAAAAATATGAGAAGAAACTAAACAATGAAATAAAAACATCAAGTTTTAATGTAGAAAACCTTCTAGTGTAGATGAAAAAATCATGGGACAGACAAATAAACGCACTAAACTTAATAAGAATTTATATAAAAAGTTGATCTCCCACTTCCCACAACAATATGTTGTCTCATAAAGTTTCAGGATTAAAACCAAAGTTGATATCATAATTAAGAATAACTAAAACCAATCCCCAAAACAATCAAACAAACATAAAAATATGATTAAAAAACTAAATGATGAAATGAAAACACCAAGTTTTAATGTAGAAAACCTTCTAGTATAGATGAAAAAAATCATAGGACAAATAAATAAATCCACTAAACTTAATAAGGATTTACGTAAAAAGTTGACCTCTCACTTCCCACAACAATATGTTGTCTCACAAAGTTTCAGGATTAAAACCAAAGTTGATATCACAATTAAGAATCACTCAATAACCAATCCCCAAACCAATCAAACAAGGATTAGAATACAACCATCTTTGTCCTCTCTCTATTTTTCCTCACTTTTGGATGTTACACTCTTTATCTCATATGTGAAGCAAGGCTCAAATGAGCTATTTATAGACGCTTCTGGCTTGACAGGTAAGTTAGAATCTTAACTGAATTCAACTAGCTAAATCACATCTTATCCTAATCATATTACATCACATTATCCAATAAGATGATATCCCTATCTAAATATGACTTTATCTTATAGGATTTATCTATATCACCACTAACAAGATAAGAGGTTACATTTAACTAAGAATGATACATTCATATCTATGAAAAATTCTACTATCTTCAGATGATTCTTCTACATAGTCTTTATCTTTTAGAGCTGAAATATATCTACTGCGATCTTATTTGCCACATCATTCAAAATCTTAAAATAAGGCTAGAAACTTAACAATATCCCCTCTAGCCTAAATATAGGGAAGACACGTTATTCTCCATCATCTACTTAAGATTCATCCTGGCACAAAGCTCATGTTTATTTATTGGAACAACTTAAGTCAACATATCAGCACCATTCAAATTTGTATAAAACTTCTTCAAAATTAATTGTTTCTCTTCTATGACATACCTCAACCAATGATATCAGACATTTTCACAAAATGTAACCTCTTACACATCCTCAGGCTCCCCTTCAGCAGTAAGTAATAGTTACCCAAAACTTGGGTACCTTTTAAATGGCCTTTTCTCCCTTATCGAATTTAGAAGTTGTGTTTCATTAGCTGTTATAACCCATTGCTCCCCCAAGCCATTATCCTCAATGGATTCATCTATAGTATTGTCTAGATATGGTTCATATAGATCATTAGTATCAGATTGTATTAGATCACCACCAATGTGTGTTTGGTCACACATTTAATCTTCTTCACCTATGGACTGCTCAATATTCAAAGAAATTGGCAAATAGCTTACTATGCCATCTAATGAGTTGCGGTATGAAGATTTATCTCTACTTAGAAGACACCACATCCCTGCTTGTGACCACCTTTTGCTTCTCTAGGTAATAAAGTCTGAAGCAAAATCGATCACCATTATATCCAACAAAGATGAATGGTATCGACTTTGAGTCAAGCTTCTTTCTTTTATCCTTAGGTATGTGTTTGGATACCTTGTAGTAAAAAACTCTCAAATGATGATAAGCGAGATCCTTGCCAGTCCACGCTCTCTCAGGAATCTCAAAATCTAACAAAACTAAGACAACTCAATTAAGACATCTCAATTTATCAGGTAGACCACTGTTCAGACTACTTCTCCCCTAAATGTCTTTGGTAACATAGACATTCTGAACATCCAACGAACTTTCTCCATAATGGTTCTATTCATCCTTTCAACAACCCCATTATGTTGTGGAGTCTATGAGTCAGTTTTCTCATATATAATTCCATGCGATATACAATATTCTTCAAATACCTTAGAAATATACTCCTCTTCATTATCTGTTTGTAGACACTTTAACTTCCTCTCAGCTTCCCTTTCTACTATACTATGAAACTTCTTGAAGACTCTTAGAGTTTAGCATATACATCCAAGTCTTCCTCGAAGTAATATCAGTGAATGTAACAAAATATATGTTACCTCCTAGTGACTCAGCTTCAAAAGGACCACAAAATTTTGAATGCACCAACTCCGATAACTCTAACTTCCTTATAGATCTTCTCTTGAAAGAGATTCTATGTTGCTTTTCAACCAAATAATAATCGCAAGGATTAAGCAGTTGTGAGTTCTTAATTGGGATAGGGGATTTTCCAGTTAGTGACTTTAATCCCTTCTCACTTATGTGTCTCAATCGTCGATGCCACATATTTGATGAAGTTTTATCTTTGGCTATGTATACTTCTCCACCACCACACACCTTTAAGTGTGTCTTATATGATGAACAAAATAACTCTCCTCAGGCAATTACCATTGCACCTTTAGACATTTTCCACTTCCTATCCTGAAAGTATGCTGAAAGCCTTATTGATCTAACACATTTTTTGATAACAGGTTCAGCCTTATATCGAGGAAGTGTCATATATCTCTCAAGGTCAATAAGCATCTAACGTTTTTCTGAACTCAGATATCACTCATACAAACTATCATGGAGAAACTTTGGTTTCCTATCTTTACACTCCCAAAATCTCTACTCTTGTAGTTTGAGAAGTACTCCACATTTGAAATACAATGATAAGATGCTCTTGTATCAATTAGCCATTCAGAACCAAAATTTTTGATATTGAAGCATTAACTAGTTGTACAAACTATTGACACGTCATCATCCTTGTTTGAAGTAGTTGCAACTATACTCTTATCTTCATTATCATTATGATGAGATTCATTTTTTAAATCCCTCTTCCACTTATAGTAGAGCCTTTTATTGTGTCCTGGCTTATCGCAATAATGACATGTCTTCACTTCATTTTCACTTTTGGACTTTGAATGACTCTTAGACCTGCCATGACCTTTAGGACCCCTACTCTTGTTCCTCCCCCTGTTTTCTGTCATGAAAGCCTGCACATTGTCAACTTCAATCTCCTTTCTTTTTATTTCTTCATTAAACATACTCTCCTTGATTATATCCAAAGAGAGCACACATTTAAGAGTGCTAATCATCACCAATACACTTTCCAATGATCTAATAATGAACTCAATAGGAACTAGGCTTGAAGCTCATCATTAATAATGATCTTCATTATAGTAAGTTTGTTGATTTTGTCTTGGAAATTACTTAGATGCTCCGAAACTGATTTCCCAACTTTTAACTTCAAATTCACAATCTTCTTAACCAGAGAAGCCTTATTGTGAACAATCTTCCTTTCATACAAACCTTTCATTCAAACCTTATAGCTTCTTCCAAAGCATAAAAGGATATGTTTCTTGAGATATATGGTTGAATATGATGATATCAATCTATTGTTTGATAGTGCCCAGAGTTTTCCGCTTCATCTTTTCCCATTCTCTATTTGACATATTTTTAGGTTTTGAAGGAACATCGTCCTTAACACCTCTTCCCACATCAATAGGATCAAAGAGATCCTTGCAATACAGAAGTTTCTTTATTATGAGCCTCCATATCGAGTAATTTGATGACGTTAACTTGACTATAAGGTTGTTTCTACCTTCCATTACGATGGCTTCACCACTTGTTGGAAAAAAACATACACAACTCTCTAATAAACAACCAAATGTTAATCACAAGAAAGAACTCATCTTATTGCGGTAGCAGAAAAATATGATAAGAAACTAAATGATAAAATAAACACCAAGATTTAACGTTAAAGACCCTCTAGTGTAGAGGTAAAAATCACGAAACAAACAGACAAATAAAAATTCATTAAACTCAATAATTATTTATAGAAAAGTTGATCTCTCACCTCCTATAACAAAAATTTGTCTCACAAAGTTTCAGAATTGAAACTAAAGTTGATATCACAATCAACAATCACTCAAACCAATCCCCAAAACAATCAAACAAGGATGAAAATACAACACTCTTTACCCTCTCTCTGATTTTTCTCACTTTTGGATGTTGTGGTTGCTCTCTCTATCTCAGATGTAGAGCAGGATTCAAATGAGTTATTTATAGGCTACTTTAACTTGATGGCTAAGTCAGAATCCTAACTAAACTTAACTAGCTAGATCAATTCTTATCTTATCAGATTAAATCACATTATCCAATAGGATGACATCTTCATCTAAATAGTACTCTATCTGATAGGATTTATTTACATTACTACTAATGAGATACGAGATTACATTTAACTAGGAATGATACATCCATATCTATGAAGAGCTCTACTACGATCGTTCCTATGATCTTATCCAGCTAGATCACATTTTATCCTGATCAGAATATAATACATTATCCAATAAGATAAAATCCACTACTAACAAGATAAGATATTACATTTAATTAGGAATAATAAAAGCTCTACTATCTTCATATGATCTTTCACTAGTTTTATCTTTTAGAGCTAATGTGTATCTACTGTGATTTTATCCGTCACATTATCTAAGATTTCAAAATATTGCTTGGCACTTAATGTAACGTCGGACTTTTTGAGCCCTTAGGTGTTGTATTGTATCTGGAGATACTAATGTATATTTGATATATGCATGGTTGTATATAAGTTCAAAGATGTATTTAAGTCATTTGGGTTTATATGTAAATAATTTATAATGTTATATTCCCTTCCATAGGTAATGCGAAATCTTTGAAGATTTCCGACATATGAGTTTTTAAGTGGATAAAACTGAGTCCATTGGATAGATATGACCATGGTGGTTAAATTAAATATGTTTTAATACCTTATAGGTTATTAGACATGATTTATAGACTTATTGGACACTTAGACAAATTAATTAGAAAATTTGATGTACATAAGGGCTTTTTTGCAAATTGTCAAAAATTAAAGGACTTAATTGTAATTTTTCAATTCTTGGAGGACCAAGATATAATTTTATGAAGTTAAGGGGCTTAATTATTATTTCCAAGAGTCCAAGGACCAAAATAAAAATAAAATTTTTTAAGATTTCTAAATTTTGGGCTTAATTGCAAATTTAGGAAAATTTGGAGGGTAAAAAGGTAATTTCACATAAGCTAAGGGCAAAATGATAATTTCACCCCATTTGCTCAAAGAAAGGTCAATATTCTAGACCCTTCTTTCACTTATGGCCGTGCATCACATTTCTAAGGACTTAAGACATTTTGTTTTAATTAAAAGAAAGGAGAAGAAAGGAGAAAAGGGAGGAAGAAGAGGAAGTTTTGGCCATCATCAAAATTCACCTTTCTTTTTGGTTTTTCAACTTAAACCAAGGTTTTCTAAGCTAATTTGGGGTCAAGGAACTCAAATCTATCATTAGATTTAAGAAATTCTCAAAGGATTTGGAGATATCACTAAAGGAAGGTTTAGGTAAATTTTGTCTCATCTCTCTCTACATTAGGATTTTGAGTTTGGTGTTAAGATATGTTGTTCTCTATGCTTGATTATGCATGAAACATGGTTTAGATGAATGAAATGTATCATAGAGAGGGTTCTTTAAGTCAAATCCGAAATTGTTCCCTTTAGGTTAAACTTTGTGAATTTTTGAATATCTTTTGAATATGATGGTCTAAATGTATCCTATGGTGTTAATTATACATGTCTGATGTGAATTAATGATGAAGAATGAAGAAAATGTGTGTTGGTTAAGTGTAGGTTGAAATGATGGAGAAGAGGTGGATGAATGTGATGAGTTGTGTAATTAATAAATGTATCTTAAATGAAAGGGGTTGGTTTGAATGGAGTGATGGAATGTGTCATTGATTAGAAGTGCTACTATATGACATGTTAGGAGCATGAATTATTATGGTAAAGTATTGAAAATGAGACTTGAAATTCATGCACATTAGGTGTTTGATAAAATGCCTAAGTGAACTTGGTTTAGGATTTAAGGATTTTGATGGTGTTCATTGGAAAGAGCCTTTCATGTTTCCTTTGAGTGAACTTGAAATGTTACCTAGATTGATGAATAATGGCCTAATATGATTGGATAAAGATGTGCTTAATTATGTCGTGAAATGGAGTAAGTTTGGATTAAAGGCATTACATGCCTTAGAAAAATACAAAAGAGAAGCTAATGTGATGGTGTATAAATATGAAATTTATGTTTAAGTAGTAATTTCATCGCATGTCTTTTTATATATAAAGGCTCGAGAGCTGTGAATCAATGTTGGACCCTAGTCGTTTTTCTTTTGAAGCATGTCATTAATTTCTCTTTGAGGTCTGATTGGATTAATTATTTTTTTAGAATAATTAGTATGTTAATTGTTGTTGAATTGATAGAATTAAGCTATGCATGTAGTAAGAGTGTATGAAGGGTAATTTTGGCATAACACATAAACCCTTAAGTTTCAAGGCATGATTTGAAGGGCATGATGGTCATTGTGTG
>JAOQMR010000211.1:19098422-19107928 GCA_027563865.1 Erythroxylum pelleterianum | reverse complement strand
TTCAATCTCTTCATTATATTCATGATCATTGTTAGAATCATTATCAGAAGATGACATCTGTATCAAAATATATAAAAAAGATAAATAATAAGTTTATTGTATAACAAGATAACATAGCAATAATCATAACATAATAATAATATAGTACAATTTAATTCATTACAACAAAATTATCCAAACAAAAACCCAATATAACACATTAGAAGTAGCAAAATCCAAAACAACACATTACAAGTAGTCCAATACTAGTAACCAAAGACATGTCTAAGTTATTACAAAAACCACAATCATTTCATTTTCTCAAGCCATTCTATTTGAATATCAACATCCTTAAGCTCAACAAACATCTCTATATTTTCCTTCTTCAAAAAAAAAAAATGGTAGCTAACATAAACAGTTCACTTCTCCTGTAGCTGCAACATCTTTAAATAAAATATTCAGTTGTTCAATATGTTTCAAACCTTTATTTGGAAATTTGACAGCCTCAGGATTTTCCTACAATAACATTGTTTAAGTTATTAAACTATCAAGTAACATTAGAACAATATAAATCTAAAGGTTAAATGCTTACCTTCAATTTCTTTTCCCACCATTCGTCACTTGTATCAATAGTTTTGATTAGTAGGATCCCATCTTAGTCTAGTTTCCTTACCTACTAAATTTGTCCAAAGCTGTCAATCCTTTTTTAATCCATCCCATTTATTCTTAAATTGTTTGTATTCATAGTTCTTCTTAGTTTCATGAGCAAACTTTGAACCTATATTTTGCCATCCAATCTTGTTAAAGTGACCATTTGGTCGATTTCCAACTAATGTCTCTTCTACAAAAATTTTGATTAAAATGTCAGGAGTTCTATCATTTCACTCCGCTTTAATCCTTTTTTCAATTTATCCCCACCTTGAATATCTTGGCTTGATATGGACACTTTCTATCAACAACAAAATCCCCACTGTATATAACAATGAATTTAACAAGTATAAGGAAATATAAAAGCATAACCAAAATGACTATGGAAGTTTATACACTTACAAAATGGTCGTAGCATTTACAACAAAAAGAAGTTGGTTTCTACCCATACAAAATGAAGAAAGGTAACAGAAATTTGATCTCCACGAAATTATAAATCTTTTCTAGGGTTGAGTTCAAACATAAATGTTGGAATTTGAAGTCCAAATACTTGTAAACATTTCAAAATTTTGATTAAGCTAGCATTTGGAAACATACACATGAGGGCTTGGTTTGAAAAGACAAGGTAATTTAAATGAAAGTAAAGCATTCTATTCAATAAGTTTTACATTCTAAAAGTTTGAATGTTAGTACTAGAGTTCAGGTTCTAAGAAATATTCCATAAACTCGATTAGTCTGGCATTTGGAAACATAAACAAATTTGGCATTACTCTACAAAGTCAATGTAAGTTTGACTATGCAGAACAGTGCTACTCTGTAAGTTCTACACATACTCAAATTGGATGTCAATACTGGGTTCCATCACTAGCGACAATGGTGAAACTCTAGATCACCATCAATTTTTTTTATATACCTTGTGAAATCTAAAGGCTTGAAAGATAAATATGTAACCAATATACCAACATATGCTCAGTTTCAGAAAATCCAAAACACAAGAAAAATATTGAGCTTACCTCAACAACAACAAAAGCTTCTTCCGCTTCTTTCAACCTCACAAGTAATTCTCCAACAGCTTGCGCAACTTCAGTGGTATCTTTTAATTGAACCTGAAGGCCTTAAATAGTGCTGCTCCTTTTCTCTTTCTACTTTCAGTGCTGATACTTGTGCAGCAAGAGCATTTATAATATACTGGACAATATGAAGTTACAATGTTGTCAGTAGTTGGTCTAATACCAAACAAGACCAATAAAATTCATTGATAGCACAAAGGGTCTGCGTTGTCTGCGTTTAGTATGTTTTTAAGGATCTGAAGCTTTCTTATAAACTGGTATGTTTTGCTTCTATCGATTTTGTTGCTCCAAACTTCATTCACTAGTTCCATGAACCCTTCTTTGTTGGTAAGAAAGTTGAAAAACATGAAGAGAGCTTTGAAAGAGAAGGGATGAAGTTTTTAATTTCCATGATGGAATGGTCAAAATATATGGGAGATCCAAAATGAGCATAAGAATTAGGGAAATGATTCAACCAAAGTTGATTGACAAGTAATTTATCCAATTTCTTCCTGATGAACCAATTTCTCTGCTATTTATTGCTCCAAGTGAGGAAACTCGTAGTAATTTTAAATTAGTTACCTTTAGCTTGGTTAAAGCATTTTCCAGCTCCTTGCCAAGATTGGATGAATTCACTTATCTCTGTGTGCTTTTGAGGGATGTAATACACAATTAAGATCACTTACAATTAACCAAGGTTTATTCATTGATCTTTGAATATATTGTAGATCTTCCCAAAGTTTGTTTCTCTAAATTCGAAGTTAGTAGCATAGATATTAGTAGTTACAAAATTAATCCCAAATCTGCAAGCTAGCTATCAAGATGGATATATTGATTTACAAAGCCTAAAATAGTAACTTGAGCTTTCTTATTCTTGTAAGCATATAAGATTATGTCATTGTAGTGGTGAGCATGGTTGGAACCAAAATTCCAATCTTTTTCGAAGAATTTCATGACATTATCAAGCTTCTGTGCTTTAGTTTTTGTTTCGAGTAATCCATAAATGATTGGATTATTTTCCCATAAAAGATCTTTGATTGCTTGTCCCTTGTGAGGTTCATTTAAGACTCTAATATTTAAAAAAATATATTAACAAAAATTTATAAGGAATTGAGTTACCAATCCCATTTGGGTTTCCTCCTTTTCCTCCCTAACCTGGAGACTGGAGTAAATTGTTCAGTCTACTCTTGTCTCACATCAGAGAGCTCTTGTTAAGGTGTCTTCCCTTCTTGCTCACTATTGGTAGGATCTAAATCAGGCTTTCCCTTCTCCTTATCATTTTTAGGATCTCCAATTATGTCATGTTTGGTAAGATACACCTCACTTTCTACTGTTAAGGCAATTTGAATATCAGGAATATCATTAATGTTGTTTTCTTCAATGTTTTGAGGTATGAGTTCATCTCCAATCCCCATTAGCTCATGGTAGTTCCCTGAGGAGAAAAGTTTTCCTGTAGGTTTCCATAATTTTTTTCTTAGCTAGGGTTTCCAATTGTATGATAATTGGATTTTAGCTTTAACCAATTCATTGACAACATTAAGCTTCATGATAAGAAAAGTTTTATGTAAAGCATTTTAGGATTTATCTCCATATAGATTCTTACATAGAAAACTTTCTCAAGTTTAGAAGTAGCCAAGTCAAAGGCAATAGGCTTCCTAATAGAACTAGTTATAAAGCTTAAGCCATATAAAGTCCAATATTCAAGAGGTATATTGTGGAAATTAATCCACAGGGGAATTGTTTTTATGCCAGTTTTATGAAATTTCGAACCTAGAACCCACTTTTGGTTGAACATGGGTTGTCCTCCCATATGCTAGGGGTTAGTTCCATTATCTTACATATTTTGTCCCCATCTGTGAATTTGGATAGAAAAGTGTCTTCCTCAGTAAGAAAAATTTTGTTAAAAACCTTGTTTCCCCATTTGGTTTGAGCCTAGTTCTGTAAAAGAGAAAAAGTTGGTCTTTTACTTAAAAAGAAACCTACTAGAGTATTACTCCAGTGTTTTCCACCTTCCTATAGCAGCTCAAGAGGAAGAGATATAATGCCATTAACAAAGGTAGCAGGGAAGAGATTTGGTTTTTCATGAGAAGTTTCTCCTAATACTACATTTCTCTATATTTTTCCTTTCTCCATTCATGCCATCTGTTTTCTGATTACTTAGTTCTCTCACAACGTTGACATCCATAAACTCTTGTGAGGATGAGAATTGGTTCTGCGGCTCCTCTAGAGGAGGGCCTTCTCCCTTGGAGGCTTCCACAAAGCTTCTTTAAAAGGAAAGTTAATTGAACTCAACCTTGAACCCTCTAGAAAAGCTTTTGCAAATGGAAAGTTATTGTGTATCTAAGAGGAAAAATCACTATTCATCTAAGAAGAAAGAGATGGTATCGTATATTTTTTAAAAAAAATTGGTTAAAATATTAATATTAAAATTAAATTTATAAATATTAAAATATATTTAAAATTTTGTAAAAATTTATACTTTTTTTTCAAAAGAATAATGTCCCTCAATTTTAATCACTTTGAACATATGAAAGTGCTTCCAAGAAAGAGCTATCACTTTGGAAGCAGCCAAGAGTTGGTATTTTTGAGGTAGTTTGTTTTAAGAAAAACACACTGCAAGCTAATATTAAAACAAAATACCTAAGTTAAATTTTGCAAAATACTAACAAGGAGGAAGCAATCAATTGTAGTTTTTGTGCAAATACAAGAGAAAATTACACACCGAAGTAATTAACATCTAAATTTTAATGTGGATATTTCTCCATTCTGAGGAGTAAAAGCTACGAACACAATCCAGTGGAATCTTCAACTATATCAAAGTAATGGTCAATACAAATTATTCTTCCCTAACACCATTAAAGGCAATCTTAAAATAAATTATCAAAAAATTAATTCTTGGAGACAAAAAAAATAAAAATTAGAGAGATTTCACTTGATGGAGAACGACCGAAAATTCTTGACAATTAATCTTCATTTATTTTTGTACCAAAAAAAGGAGTTATTGTGTCTCCTCCCTTGACAAGTTTTATTACTGCTACAAACTCATACAAGGCTACCTAAAATTGCACACACACTAAAAAAAAAGAAAAAAAACCTTCTTATAATATATGTATATATAAAAAGCATGTAAGTTCCCAAAATATCCAAGTTAAATATAACATTTAATATCCAATTTCTAATTGGATATCATATACACACACGCCACTCTTATTTATATATTATTTTTTATGTGTACATGTGGCATGGTCCTGGGACGGTTAACAAATCTTTACCTTATGCTCACATGGGAAGGATTGCCATCCAGCAATTGAACAACAAACCTAAGTTTCTCCCTTGATAGAATCTTCATTAACATATTCATACTATTGTTATTAGTGTGAATCTTCTCGGGTTTTAACAAGTTCATCTCTAAAACATCTCTTATGCAGTGATACCTCACATCAATATGTTAGACAATGAATGGAAAAATGAATTCTTACCAAGGTGGATAACACTTTGGCTTTCAAAAATATCTTATATTTGTCTTGCTAGAAACCAAGTTTCTCAAGAAATTTCTCCATCTATAGTAACTACTTGTAAGCTTCCATTATTGCAATAATGTCCACTTTAGTGGTAGAAAGTGCAACAAACTTTTGCAATCTCAATTACCATGACATTGCATCTCTTAAGAAAGTGATTGAATATCCTAAAATATATTTCCTTGAGTTAACATCATTACATCTATAGGTTTGTAATGTCCAAAACACGAATACATATAACAAGTTCTAGAAAGATGCTTAAAGACCCATTTAATTGTAGAATATTTTTTTCTTAGGATTAGAAAGAAATTGACTAACCACACTTACTGCATAGGCAATATGTGATCGAACATACACCATCATATATATTAAGCTACCAATAACTGAAGTATAAGGCACTGGTTCCATTTCTGCCTTCTCTTTCTACGTAGAAGAACTTTGGCTAGAACTCATTTTAAAATGTTTAGAAAGAGGAGAAATATTCACTTTAGCCTTGTCCGTATTGAATTTCTGAAGTACCTTCTCAATACACTTCTCTTGTAACCACAACTTATTGGTGTTTTTATCTTAAATGATCTTTATATCAGGATTAGTTTTGATGACCCTAAGTCTTCCATGGTAAAAATCTTGCTTAAATTCTTCTTTAACTTTTCAATCTGAGAAGTATTACAACCAACAATTAACTTGTCATCAATGTAGAGTAAAAGAATAATAAAATCATCATTAGATAATTTCTTGTAGAAAACAAAATGGTTAAAAATAGTCTTCTTGTAACCTTATTCCCGTATAACTAACTCAAACTTCTTGTACCACTGTCTTGATGTCTATTTCAAACTATAGATGTTGGTTTATTCTCTAGAGCCAATCAATTAGATGTATTTTATTGACAAAATAATTTAAGATATTCTGTATCTTGGACATATTTAGATGTATATGATAAAGTCTATAGGATAATTATAAAATGCAAATGAAATTATGATGAGATTATAATTATGAGATTCATATTTTATTTATGTATTATCTCTAAATTGTTACTACTCATTGTTTTATTAAAACCAAACATTAATGGAACGTTAAAAACCTACACTCCTTTTTTTTATGAAGGACGCAGTCGATTTCATAGGCTAAAGTATAGAGATAAACAAACATACAGGTGCTTGTTAGAGAACAAGTTCACTGAACTAACCCCATATCGGAAATCCATTTGAAACATTATATGTCTATGGAAATTCTCATTGTGATGACTGTATAAGTGATTTTTTTAACTTGAGGTCTTCAAGGTTATCTTGTATAGAGGTTGCTATATTTTGATATTACTTATGACCTATTCTAATCTTAAGTAGTTTAGTTGGTAGTCATTGGATGTAGCATCAACTTAATGGAGGTAATTGAGTAATCAAGATAGGATTCATCACCCTAAAGTAATTAGGGAGCATGTTTCATTGTTCTCAATTAGTATTGATTCGGGAAATCCTTAGCCAAGGTGAAATGAAACTTTGTAAATAGTTTTAAAATGTCATTAATTAAATCAATAACTAATGGTGGAGAACTAAAATGATTGGACTCAAAATAGAGTAGACATTAATTCTATGCTCTAAGTCTAATCAGAACATTAGATGATGAAATGATTTAATAATACAAAAAATTCATGCGTAAAAAGGTAAGTCAAAACCATTTTAACATTCTTAAATATTGGATGGTCATGATGTATTGCTAAACACCAATCTTAATCTATTCATATAAATTGTTTAATTAGAGAATTAAAGATAATTAAAGGAGTTTAATTTGTTTATTTTTAAATATAATTTGGGATCATAATTTGTATTCACTGTCAACATATTTTTGAATCTAATTGGTCAAACATAACAAAAGAGTTGAAGAGTGCAAAGATATTTTAATCAAGTTGAACTTGATTATAAGTTTAAAAAACTTTATGATTAAATATGAGGTATTTAATAAATAAGGATCAATATGAGATATTAATTCTTATTTGGGCATGATTAATATTTAATTAGAATTATTTATTATTCTAATTAAATTTTAATTGAAATTAGAATTTAATTTCAATTAAATTACTAAAATTAGAATTTAATTAAATCTAGGCCCAATTTTCAAATAGTGGTATTAGAGCCAACTTTAATTCTATGGTTTCACTAAATTGTTTATTGTTATTGATCTTGAATTTTTACAATTGTAAATGAAAGCTCTATTCCTTGAATGATCAAACATCTTTGAATCTAAAATGTTTAGATTACAATTGTTCACCTTAATTCTTTATTTGTTTAAAAGATAAAGAAGCAATTGTTTAAAAAGTTAAATAATATATTCACAACAACAACAATAACAGCACCCAGTATAAATCCCGTTAAGATGTAGGGTTTAGGAATATCTAATAGTACGCAGTCTTACTTCTAATTAGTAGAGAGTTAAATAATATACTTCTAACCTATAAACACCAATTGCACTAGGTTTTGAACCTAGAGCATTCAAAAACTCAACAAGAATAATCGTTGTCCACTGGGAACAAAAGAAGGCTACACGGAAGTGTTACTGGTATTGTGTATGTAGCTGTTGGAACGTTGGTAATGGCTTGCAGAAGTGGCTGACTAGTAGTTGCTTAAGAAAGAGCCACGTGTCACGTTGTTAGAGAAGTTGCATTACACAGACTCATGTTTCATGTCTCACATCGATGGCAACACTGTGGATGTGCAGCCACGAGCAACCAGCTGCAAGAGGAGATGCCTGAAGCTGGCGTCTGTAGCAGATTAGAGTGGGCTGAGTGTCTAGTGACGACGGACGACGAACATTATGGTTTCTCAATCTAAGATGAGAGTGATCTTGACACTTACACGGTATTTAATTGACTGTGGTTCTGCCTCAACTTGATGGGGCTGGACGTTGCTACTTGGATCTATAATCCTGACTGACTTCAGCTAAAGAACACTTGCAAAACAAATAAGGCACGCCAGGGGTTGATTCCCGACAGGCCTCTCTGACGCTCAAGTTAGTCTTCTTGAGAGGGTTTTGGTGGTTGCAAAGAGAGAAAATTAGGGCTGTAATGTCGTACCTGTATCATGGAAAAATAGTTTCTTATATATGGAATAGCTGCTAGGTTTAGGTCTTCACGTAAGTCTTTACGGGCCCGTTTGGTTGAGCTTTTATCAGTAGAGCTTTTCTGAGAAGAGCTTTTTTAAAAGCTAGTTGACGGTTTGGCTGTCAATTAAAAAAAGAGCTTCATACAGTAGACTGTTTGGCAACCTAAAAATAAAAAGAAATTTTACTAATTTTAACTATATTTTATTTTATAATAAAATTATTTTATGTCTTGATATGCTTTATATGGGCTAAACTTCCCTTTAGTTTCTTATCTCATCATTCAACATAAAATGATGAGATAAGAAACTATCGTTTTATTGCATATCAAGACATAAGATGATGAGATAAGAAACTAAGGGGAAGTTTAGCCCATATAAAGCATACAAAATGACCAACTAACCAGACTAGCACATAATAAGAGTTATGAGTACCTGCAGCAAAGCTAACCAACAGGTCAATTTCCAATTACATTACTACAGCATCTTCATCTACAAAACTCAAAGTCTGACAAAAAGAGTCACCTGCCACCTCATCCTCCTCATTTGTGCTAAAAAATGATTTTCTCCCTACCAAATCAGCCACTCTTTTCACGGCCCCAGAGTCCCTCGGAGTCTCATTGACAATTTTCAAAGTTTTAATCTTGGGTAGTTCATCAGCAGCCATCACCGAGACTGATGATGTTGATGGGGATTCCACTTCCACTTTATCGCTTTTATACAGTACTACCTCACTTGAAATTTCCCATTTCTTCTTCACTCTACTACTCTCCATTTTCTGTTTAGTCCCACTACCTCGCGAGGCACGTCTCTTAGTACCTTCTTCTTTATCACTGTCATTTTGTATGCTTTATAAGATGTGTGGTCTGCGCAGACGAAGGTCTGCATTGAACAACGCAAACCTTCAGACCACACAGGCGGAAGGTCTGCATTGAACATGCAAACCTTCGTCTGCGTTACGCAAACGATCGACGTCTGCGAGCAGGAAAGAAATATCTAGGACAAATAAAAATATAAAGAAGCTAACCTGAGAAGATGAAAGGCAACGACGAGCAGAAGAAAAAAGACGGCTAATGGTACAGAGAAATAGAAAAGACACTATTTTGGTGAGGTCTTCTTTACGTAACTAACGGGAATCGGAGAAAAAAAGAGCTTTTCGAATAAGCTAAAATTTGGGCTTTTTTGAAAAGCTCCAAATTTTAGCTTTTAAAAAAGTTGTT
>JAOQMR010000211.1:19090922-19095922 GCA_027563865.1 Erythroxylum pelleterianum | reverse complement strand
ACAATTCTGGAATTATGCTTGGGTACATGATTTTGGCCCTCTTCAGGATCGAGCTATCCAACATATACCCGACCATTTACTGTAGCAACCTGTCCAGGAGTTTGTAGATGTCCAAGGAGGATGGAAATGGAATTTATTCCACATTATCCTACCTCCTTTGATCTGCATGGCAATTGCAGGTATACTCCCACCACAAAATAAGTTTGCTCCAGATCGCGTGATTTGGGTCACAGTGAAGAATGGTATTTTTTCTATCACCTCTGCATATAACACTACAAGAAATTGTATTTTTAGTGAAAGTAAAAGTTGTCACTAAAAGCAGTAATATTAGTCACTATTATTAATAGTGTCCAATTTTTGAAGTCGTCACCTACCGTCACAAATACCTCCGTCACTAATGAAATAGTGACTAATTTAAGATATGGTCACAATTATGCAACACTTTTGTGACACAAATACTGACACTAAAACTTGTGATATTTGTGACAAAACTATATGGTCACAATAACTTTACATATTTGTGACAAGTTTATCATCACAAATAATATAAAGTAGTGACGAATTAAGTCGTATCAATACTTTATTTTATTGTGATAAAAGTACCGACACTAAAACTTATGGAATATGTGACAAAATTATATGGACACAATAACTTGACATATTTATGACAAATTTGTTGACACAAATAATATAAAATAGTGACAAATAAAGTCGTAACAACACTTCATTTTATTGTGACAACATTATCACCACTAAAATAATTGAAAATAGTGACAAAATATTTGTCACTAGTGCTTTTTTTTAATCAGTGTCCATTACATCTTGGTCACTAATATTTTAAAAAAAGTGTCAACATCATTGTCATAAAAATGAAAAATTGTTCTTAGAAAAATATTGTCACTAATGTGTTTATTACTGTCACAAATAAAAATATCAATTCAACAATAAAATTGCATTATTAGTAAAAAAAAATACATCAATGATAATATTGTCTAACATATTGAAAGTTATATGTTACAATAATGTTGTCACTAAATAAAGATTATATGTTACAATAAATTTATCACTAATCATGTTTGTCACATCCTTTAGGCAATCTTCCTTCACATCCTCTCCAGCTATAGGCCTTTTACAGGGATTTCTGAACAAAGTGACTGCATATCCAGAAATATAGGGCAGGACCAATGAGAAAGGGAAAGCATACATGAACTTGTACAAAAGAAGCGACAAACTAATACAAGACTAAACCCACTGCAAACAATACTGGTCGTAATAAGGTTGATTGCATCATTACTTGCAGATGGTATTAGGAGATAAAGGGTTACACCAACAAACTGCAACAAAATAACATCCAAAGTAGTCTTACATCTTATTCATTCAAAATATATAGACTATAAATACAAAAGCACCTAGAATTCTTAAAATGGCATGCATTTGTTTTTTAGTTTACCGTTGCTGAAGATTTAATGACTAGAATCAATCATCCATTTAAAAAACTAGTTAGGACACATTCTGGCCTATGTTTTTAATCACTTATTGAATAACAATAGATGATAGTAGAAAGAACAGAAACAAGCCTCCTGACAACATATTAAGCACTGCTTCAAATTTTCTTTCAATTCTCCTTATAATTTGGCCCCACAACAAAAATTTATTGCTTTTGCTCATCCCCTCAATTTCTAAGAGTCAATAGGAGGAAGAACATTATGACAAAACAACTGTTACTCCTAAGCTCCCAACAAATATTGGTCACTTAAGACTCTTTCATTGTTCGCTTATTATCTGCTGATTGGTTTCAAGCCCACCAATTTATATGCCAAGTTTGTGGCATGTCTCATGCAAACTTTATTTTGACGAAACCCCCATTAACTAGAAATTCTGATAGCAAGACAAACCTGACAAGACCGATGACAATGGATATTATCCACAGCTTCCAATTAAGGTTTACAGTCTTGGTGAACTTGCCGGAGAATTCAATGGGAATTATCTGTAAAACGTTCGACAGAGTTTAGTGTCAAGTTAATGTGTTATCATATGCCAAAATAGAATCAAAGTGACACGCTCACCTGGAGTATTAAAGTAAATCCAACTATTCCCATAAACAACCAGTTTTTTGTCACCGCACTGAAAACATTAATTTCATCTGGCTTGCAGGCATTGAACTCATTAAATATCTGTAAATTATACGGTAATGGTTTAGGAACTTCAAAATGTTCATAGAATAAATTGTTGGCAGTGTTTGATTTTGTAATTCAAGTTGAACCATATAATAAAAGTAAGTATAGGAAAATACAACTCGGGATAAATGGAAAAACTAAAGATGTGAGTTGGTAAGATGAGATATTATGTTCAATTCATATTTCCATTAGCATTTATTTTTTAATGGAAACGTACTTGACAAAGAACAAATGTATTGAATATGACTATATTCTTCTCGACTGTAGCATGTCCGTTGCTTTCAGGATTCAAGTGGAGAATTCTTTTTCCCCTAAAGTTGAGAACTAGAAGAACAACAATTTGATACAGAGCCTGAAATTGAACTACAATATCAGGAATTGCGTAGAAACATGAAGTAATAGCAGTTTATGCACACTGGTATTTTACTAGTATATATATCACATTAAAAAAGATACCTGTATGAGCAAGTTCCTCCACATGATGTTTGTTATAAGAGGTTCCCTACAAACACCAGCATAAATTAGTAGTCAAATCAGCACAAAATCAATTATAGATCATCCGTTAAGAATTCCATCCAAAAAACAGAAACAAGCCAAAAAATAAAAAGTTGCAACTTTACTATCACATAAGGGGAAAAAACTAATATTTTGACATACAAGCAGCCAACTTTTGCTTACTAGAAGAAACGGATCCAAAGAGCAAAACCCATTTCAGTAAGTAACAGGAAGAAATGGAAGAGGAAATGAAGAACCTGAAAATCCAGAAAGTTTTCATCTTCGGTTAATATAAACACTACAAATAAGTCGAAATGAATGTTTCTATATTAAAGGGGAAAAGGACAATAAAGTATAGTATACAACTATTAAATTTTAAACCAATTTCCAAAAATTCACTTCCAAATTCAACCATATTGGTCCAAACCTATAAAGAGCAAGTAAATCAACAACTTTCCAAAAGATTTCTTAAATTGCCTCTAAAGTTGGAGACAATAAAGCTCAAAATGCAGAGAAGTTGTCCGAGCACTGCCTTCAAATGACTAACTTAGAACACATTCGATGAACAAAGCCCGCAGCAGTGCATCTCACATAATGCTTGAACTTCTAAGGTTTTGTTGTTATACCTTCAAGGCTAGGTCCCATAGGCTACAGGTGACAAGATTGAAACTTCTTAATTCAAAAAAATGAGTTCTCATCCAACAAATTCATCTTCCAACTAATTATAAAAAACTTACTTTTTTCCTAAAAAAAATAGTAAAATCACTATACCTAAGAACCTTACGAACTGAGTACCATATTATAACCAAAAGAGGATCAAACACCACACAATTTACTAAATCAAGCTGAAACCCCTCAACAATCAGACCGAGAGCAAAACAAGATCACAAAATTCAATATTTGAATCAGAAAAGAAAAAGGAAACAACAACAAAGAAAAAACAAATAAATCGAACAAACCCAGATAAGACCAAAAAGTATAGCCTGATCAACGTTGACGAACTCGACATCCCAAGCCTTCAGGTCATCGTCAACGGAGGATGAGGAGGAGCGATCGTCGGACTGAGGAGTCTCCATATGCTTCTTCCAATACTTGATGACCTTAGAAAGGATCTCGCTGGTGACATTGGGGAGAGGGATGCCGTTGTCAGCGTAGTCATCTTCGATCATGCGCTTTATTGTCTGAGATTTGAGCGCCACCGCCTCGTCGACCTCGAAGGTCTCGCCATCGAAGCTCCTTATACATTCTTCCGTAGTAGTGAGACTAAGTGTTTAACCTAAAATGGAATGCAAAAGAAAACTTTACTTCCTTAAAAAGAAGAAAATTAAAAGGAGAATAATCTTATCAAGAAAAAACAAATTAGCAAAACAGCGTTATAATAAATTTAATTTTAATAAACTTCATTAATCACCCTAATTTTATCTTATTTGATGGTAAAATGAGTGAATTTGTTTTAATTTTGTATTTCCACTTATTGTTGGAGTTAGGTATTAACTTTTATATTTTTAATTTGTGAAGACAGAAAATTAGGATTTATTTCTTACAATCGTGGCACCACTTTATGATATGGAGAAAGTTTTGACTCTTATTATATGAGCCTATTCTCCATAATTACATAATACATATTCTTGAAGAATGAGTATTCTACGTTTGCTTTTAACCAAATATAGGTTTAATAATATGTTAGGAATAGAATAGTTTATTTCGTTGAACCAAACATCCCATTAGTGTTAAAGGGATATTATGAGGCTAGTCGAGAGCCATTAATTCCCTTTGCTGCAACTTAGTTCCTATAACTTAGTTTTTAGTAAAGTTGAAATAAATAATTTAGATACACTTTAATAATTTTTTCAAACACTTTCTAAGCACTTTCGTGGAGCACTTCGTCAATCAACAATAACTCAGTATAATCGACATAACTAAAAATAACAATCAATACATAAATTTTCAGCTGCAATAATGTTACAATTATCCTAATTCTAAATTTGGCTGCATTTTATCGAAATGGATAGCTTATAGACTTTCCAATTTTTTTAATGACTTAGCCAATCATTTTATTTAAGGCTGATTGGTGGGATGTTTATCATAAAGGTGGATATAAGGTTGATAAGTTTGGGTTTCCTATGGCACATGTCACACGCAAGTCAAAAATTGATGAACCATATGTTTTAGCTTCTCAAGCTGAACAAGTTTACTATGTAAAAGATATTAAGAAGCTCAATTGGCAAGTTGTTGTCAAGACAAAGCCTCATGATTTGTATGATCTTCCTGATGATGATATAGGAGATGAGTTATGCCAAGAAAATGAAAATTTTGGCTTTACACTTC
>JAOQMR010000211.1:19070359-19089003 GCA_027563865.1 Erythroxylum pelleterianum | reverse complement strand
TAGGTTTTCTGATCTCTGCGTGGATCACCTTTAGAGACAGTCTCTATTGGCTGTTTAGGTTGATGTCTTCATACCGACACCTGGATCCTGGCTTCGGGAAGGTCCCGGTAACAAAAATTTTTGTTTTCCGCACATGGTACATGTGATGTACCTCCCGGGATTTTCCTACAGAAAGGTCCTCTAAACCTTTGACTGACCCCTCTTTATGATCCAGCCGATGGTACACTAATAGTGCTATGTTGTCCTTCATCCCTACCAACTCGTTGATCTCCATCGAACTTGTAGAAACTACCACTACTGCTCAATATAGCATCAACTCTCTTATATCTCTTTATACCAGTAGACTATGAATGACTAACTCCCCTCTTAAAAAACTGACTCTCCCCCCTATAATGACTCTCTGGTCGCATCATTAGCTCTCCTCTCCTTTTGCCTTGTTCTATCACATCCTCTACTTTGAGTGCAGTCTCTAGTAACTTCTTGAAATCAAAAGTAACAACTCCCAAAACCAAATGAATCTCAGTCCTCAAACCCTACTCAAATTGGTGACATCTATCCTCTGGATTGGCCACAACCTCTAATGTATACTTAGATAAAGTCGTAAAGTGAGCCTTATACTCAGCCACTAACATCTCCTTTGTTTGAACCAAGATCCCCATATATTTGCGGAGTATATTTGTCTCTAAACTCTTTTATTGGAACTCATGATAAGTCATCTCTCGTGCCTCATAATATCTATTTGTTGACGTCCACCAAGTTAGTGCGTTGCCCTGAAACAATGAAACAATATACTGCAACCTTTTTTTCAAAATACACTCCAAATAGTCTAAAACTAACTCTACCTACTCACACCATACCTCAGTCTCTTCAATATCAGTAGTACCTCGAAACTCCATCGCAGTCATCTTACAAATCCACTCATAGTTGTGGTCTACCTTAGAATCACCTTAGGGTGGAATCATAGTAACAACCTACTACATCATCTGAGATGTCTCCTCCTACTAGATTCGCTCTAACATTCCCCTGATCAGACACATCTGGAGCACAGATCAAATTACCTGATACCCTAAGTAACTTTAGGCTAACAATATCCTCTCCTAAAACTATCTTAGATATGACAAGAACATATCATTAGCTTTTTATACTTAACTTGTCCTTAGAAATGTAAACACGCTCTGATACCACCTAAATGCGACGCTTCAATAATTCTTAGACCATAATTTATCATTAATTACCAAAATCCTAATTATTCTCAAAAATGAAGTTCGTCAATCACAAAAATTAGTTGTACAAGCACAATTATCTGAAGTGTCACAATCAAAAGTATATATAATAAAAAATTTACTCAATTTAATTTGTTGGCTCCACATGGACTTCACTATGTCAATCACGTGCACTAGGGTTATCGACAATCTCTTTATCTCCTAAAAAAATATAACGGCAAGGAGTGAGAGTAAGGGTAATAAAATGTACCCTTAAAATCAAATAACCTAATGTCAGTTTTGTGAGGGTTGAAGCGGTTAGAACAAAATTTTTACAACCAATAAGAACCCAAAAGATCTTGTCTTGTAACCAATTCATAAACCAATATAGCACAAATCAAAGCATATAAACCATTATACCTTAAACTTAGTCTCCAAACCAAATAGAAGATCTCACGGTTCCACCTCCTAGCTCACGACTTCACCTCCTTTGCACTAAATAAGATGCACTCCAAGGTTTCTACCAAAGATTGATTAGAAAGCCTAATGTTTCCCAATGCTAGATGGTACTTCAAATACTTATCTTTGACCCTAGAAAAATCCCCAAAATAAAAAAAAAAGATGGATGATTGAATGCTCAACACATGAGCTAAATAGTAAAGCTTTTTGGGTCTTGTAAGAAGGATGAAGAAAATCGGCAGCTTAGAGGAAGACAAAAGAGAAAGGGAAAAAAAAGTTGAAACCATGGGGAGAAGAAAATGAAAAACGACAGCTGGAAAAACAACACCAAAAGGCACAAAAATCCTTCTTCCCTTTGGACAAATTAGGGGTAATTAAAAGCCCTTTTAATTGTTCAAAAAGCCCTTATATAAATAAAGCCAAAAACAATGTGAAAAGGGCAACTTAGTTATAAGGCTTTAAACACATCTTTATGTTAATTTCATGGACAACTTATGTTCTTACAAGGTTGGCCATGTGAATACTCATTTAAAAAGCCACTTTGCTATTTATCTCATATCTCAAAATAATTTAAACATTTGACCCAATTACCATATAACTATACCATATAATTATATGCATTATTTTGTTGAGCAATAAATTTATATGGCATGTCATGCATATCAAACAAATTTATCTAGGATTAAATTTGTTATCTAATAACATTTATTTTAATACCATATGACGACCAAAATAATTATAACACTTATAAATAATTCTATCATCATATTCATGTCTCCCTATGATATACTAGAATAATTTCCTTTTTCTAATCAAATATTTTATGGCGTGACCCATTGGGATCTATGTCATGTTGACAATATAATTAAAAACACCTTTTAATTCTATGCATCATAAGTGGTATCTAGCAAAATAAATTATAATTATTCAAATGACATAGAAGATAAGTGTCGCACACAAATCACGATCCTGAAGCAATAATTGCCCATGACAATTCTCTTGTCACATAATATCCTGAATAAATGCAAAATTGGAATATGTATCATTCTTCCCAATTTATTCCTTCTTGATTTCCAAAGTAAAACGTAAATATGATTAACTCCTTACTCATATTGCATGCATATAATATTAATTTATCAAGAGCCCATAGACATTATTGCTCATATCATATACAAAGGACAACAACATTCTTGATGAATATTTATCCTCTACATAAGTTACGCATACTGTGGCATTATCTGTATAGCTACCTGTTACAGTTAGTGTTGGACAATGCCAACAAATGCACATTTCTTATGCAAGAAAATGAACATCTCATACCATAGAATTCAAAACACGTATGAAGCACTAATGACATAAACACAATCCTAATAATGCTTCATTTAGGATCTATCGAATGCCATAATCTCCATTATATATCTGTGTGATTAAACTGATAACTCCTTATCGAATGGTTCGTAGAATATCACCATCATTTAATTCACACACTAATCTTTTAGTGGTCAATTAATTTTCCATATTAATTACCAAGATTAGTGACATTTTAGAGTAATCATTATTTTCATTACAGAGTTATACAATCCGAGTCTTCAACTCAAATAATCCATAAATAATGAAAACTCATATAACAAAATGATATAAACCATTCAATTCATAAACATAACTATTAGAATACAATCATCTAATGATTGACTTCTAGATCATAACACTAACATTATATATATATATATATATAATTAAATGATTAAAACATATATATAATACTAAAATACACAACAATAATCAGCTTATCTAGGCATTCAAAAAAATTCTAAAATTTTATCATTATTAATGATTAATAATATTATTATTTTATTACTATCATTTATGTTTTACCTTATTATTAACCGAATTTGTCTAGGCTCTGCTTAACCTAGTTGGCTTATATTCAATGTCTGTCAGCTCATCTCCACTCATCATAATCACTCACTAAGTGGAAAATTGATTAGACGTATAAATATCTACATAGAGTACCTCAATTCCTCAGTCTAATCTGACACTCCGGCACCACTCCAGTATCTAGCTATCGACATAGGATATCTCAAGACTTAGGATATCCAGGTATTACTCTAGTACCTCTCAAGTACCACTCATCATAGGTATTAGGATGCCATAGCACCTACTCTATCGACAGGTACCTAGCCATCACTTGTTCATATTTGACTTGTGCATTATTCTAAGAGTATAGTCTAAGGTTAACCTTACCTAATTTTTGGACTCAACTAATTGATAAGTCTAATATACTCTTTATTCCATCATTCGGACATACATTACAAAATTTTATTAGACTTATTTAAGAAATTCTTTAAACCCAATTATACTTAATAATCCAAAATTATTCTCTTTTCCACTTTATTCTTAATTATTAAAATATCCTTACTTTATCTAACCATCATAATTGCTAAAATACCCTTAACTATCTAAAAACCTATTTTATCCTCTTTTTATTACTACAAAAAACCCTTCTAGGAATTAAATTTCAATTTTACCCTTAAATTCTTTGCTTTCCTATTTTGTCTTAACATATCTTAAAATTTTCTTATGTATCTTCCTCTTCACCCTCCCTTCTTCTCCTACCTCTTTTTTCATTTTTCAACCATCTTTTTTCTATTTTTATTTTTCTCATAACTTTAAAAGTATTGTCGCAAACAATCACAATATACTTTCCCACTACAAATTAGTTTAGGATGATTAAAAATCACAAATAAAAGGCATAGAATTGTTGTTGAAAAAGTTTTACCTATGTGAAGTTCTATGCTTTTGGAAGAAATTTTTAGATTTCTAAGCTCAACAATTTTCTTACAAATTTATTACAAAAATACAAAATAAGCGAATACATGAGAAAAGCTTCACACAAAGAGAAAGATGATGTTTTCTTTTTTTATGCACTTACCCCCTGAAAAGAATGGAGAAGAAGACGAAACGACTTTTCATTGAGTTTCTTATTACTCATTTGTTGTCTTCTTAATTTATACTCTGTCTTTTTTTAAATTGTTCTTATGGGCTGGGTTAGTTTTGTTAAACTTGGGCTCTTTTTTTCTTTTTGTGGGCTTCACACTATCTCTTGTAACCATCATAACATAGATATTAAAAATTAATAAAATGTATGAACATTTAAAAATTTTTAAATTTACAAGAAAAAATAAATTTCTTTGAGACGCTGAAACAATGACTTCTCAAACATGTAAAGACACAATATTTGCAACGACCATGAAGCAGCCACTCACAAGTCACAACCACGAAAGCCAAAACAATATTTTGGCCATGTAGTGGCTTCCGTTACCGAGTAGGTGTCCTAATTCGCATGCACAATTGTACCGAAAAGGATAAGAAAGGTTAGACTTGCACTTGTATTCCTTTTTAAGTTTTTTTGTTGGCATCATTGAGAAGACATGAACTCTATTACAACGTGCAGAAAAAATAAAGAAAGGAAGAATGCACGATCCAAAAGAAAATAGAAAAGAAGAATTAATGATACAATACAAGGGAAGAAGAAAATTGTGTGAATATCAAAATCATGAGGAAGAGGAGTCGTGGTTGACACGACCAACATGGGCATTGGGCATCGCCAGCTCAATTAATATAAATTAGTCTACTAGTAATTGGCTAATTGCACTGCATTTAAGATAACTCATCATCATATCTTGAAGTCCCGCATTGAAGTAAGATCTAGAAAGACCTGATAGTATGCAACTTTACCCCTACAATATAAAGAGGTTGTTTTCAGTAAACCACATGCATATGTGACATAATAATAAAGATGTAAGTTACAAGAAATAAATACGTAAAGATTAGTAGTACATTCATATATATACCTGATGGTGGCCCTAATTTACCGTTACTTATTGCCTTGTCAAGACCAATTAGATTCGTTGCTATCTGCACTATGAGTCTTCCCTAATCAGTACTTTAAGAGTGCGGGAATCCTACTTGTTTATACATTCGGCATGGGAATCTCCCCATATACCATTACATACATGAATATATAATAGATAACTAAGATCTGAAAATATATCTTTATTCAAACAAATAGAAAAAACGTTTTTTGCATAGAAGCCTTTTATTTTACCCACGTCAAGAGGCAGAGACGATGCATTTACCAAATCCTATCAAATAGATTCTTTTTTCTAAATTTTTTGAGGTACTTTACAAAATTTTTAGAAAAGCACAAAAATTAATTATTTGTTAAATATAATTTAATAATTCACAAAAAAGTGAATTAGATTATTCTCAACACCTTAAAAATTTTAGGTTGAAATTTTAGATATTGTTTTTTAGAAAATTAACAATTTAGTACAATTAATTATATTATTATTTAGGATATTTAGATGAATTTTTTTAGAAGTCATAATATGAAATATCAAAAAGTAAAGACTGAGATATATTTAATACTATATTAGTTATAATTTAAAAATAAAAAAACATACAAAAAATTTAAATTCAGACATTTATGACTTAACCTTTTACTTTACGCGAGTAAAAGGACGATATGTAATAAGAAGGTGCAAAGAAGACCTTGGAAAACCTGGAAGGCAGAGGACTTCACAGTGCGGAATCTTCAAAGTCTTTAATCTTAACCCATCAACAAACTTCACAAAAATTATCATGATTTCTAGGTATCTTTGAGTGTTAGCAGAAATTACTCCACATTTCCAGCTCATCTCCTCAACTCTCTCTTTCCCTCTTGCCCTTCAATTATCGCCGCCAATCAAGCCTAACGAGCACAGTAAGTCCTCCCTCTCTCTCGCTCTAAAGTTTCTTTGTTGAAGATATATAGGTGCTTTTATTGGTTTCTGCTTCAAAGAAGCGATCTTTTTGAGGAATTTCGATCTGGGTATTGGTCCGCCATGGCGGACTTGGTGAAACAAATCTTGGCAAAGCCGATTCAGTTGGCTGACCAAGTGATCAAAGCTGCAGATGAGGCCAGTTCATTTAAGCAGGAGTGTTGGGAGCTCAAATCGAAGACTGAAAAGCTCGTTGCTTTACTCAGACAAGCTGCTCGTGCCAGTTCTGACCTTTACGAGCGACCCACGCGTCGAATCATCGACGACACCGAACAAGTTCTCGACAAAGCTCTTGCCCTTGTGCTCAAGTGTCGGGCCAACGGTTTCATGAAGCGGGTTTTCACCATAATCCCCACTACCCAATTCCGCAAAATGTTCTCTCAGTTGGAGAACTCAATCGGTGATGTGTCTTGGCTTTTGCGAGTATCGGCATCGGCCGATGATCGTGATGATGAGTACTTGGGGTTACCTCCTATAGCTGCTAATGAGCCGATCCTATGTTTGATATGGGAACAGATTGCAATCCTCTATACTGGGTCGCTTGAGGATAAATCTGATGCTGCAGCTTCGCTTGTTTCGCTTGCGAGAGACAATGATCGGTATGGAAAATTAATTATTGAAGAAGGTGGGGTTCCTCCCTTGTTGAAATTGATCAAGGAGGGGAAGATGGAAGGTCAAGAGAACGCTGCAAAAGCAATTGGGCTATTGGGGCATGACCCGGAAAGCGTGGAGCATATGATTCTCGCTGGAGTTTGTTCGGTGTTTGCCAAAATACTCAAAGAAGGACCTATGAAAGTTCAGGCTGTGGTGGCTTGGGCTGTTTCTGAACTTGCAGGGAAATATCCCACATGCCAAGATTTGTTTGCCCAGCATAACATAATTCGCTTGTTGGTTGGTCATTTTGCGTTTGAGACAGTTCGAGAGCACAGTAAGTATGCAATTACCAGCCAAAAGGCCACTTCAATTCATGCTGTTGTTGTTGCAAGTAACAATTCTACAGCTCCTAATCATGGGCGCAAGCCCTCATTTGACGATGACCATAGTCAAATTGCTCATCCTATGGGAGATAAGGTTGCAAATCAATTGCACAATGTGGTTACCAACACCATGGCAATGAACGCTGCCAATAAGCTGGCAAGCCAACGACAAGGACTGAATGGCAATGGTGCAATTGAAACCAATATTTCTAAGAGCAATAACAACAACAATATGAAGCAAAATAATCAGCCACACCATCATCCAAGTCATTCACTTTCCGGAGGTAGTCTGAAGGGGAGAGAGCTTGAAGACCCTGCCACCAAAGCCCATATGAAAGCGATGGCCGCAAGGGCACTCTGGCATCTAGCCAAGGGAAACTCTCCAATTTGTCGTAGTATAACTGAATCAAGAGCGCTTCTGTGCTTTGCAGTCCTTTTAGAAAAAGGGTCAGAAGAGGTTCAATACAACTCTGCAATGGCATTGATGGAGATCACTGCGGTGGCTGAGAAAGATACTGATCTGAGAAGATCAGCATTCAAGCCTAATTCACATGCTTGCAAAGCTGTTATCGATCAACTATTGAGGATCATTGAGAAGGCTGATTCGAACCTTCTGATACCTTGTGTTAAGGCCATTGGGAATCTAGCAAAGACATTTCGGGCTACAGAAACAAGGATGATTGGTCCATTGGTTAAACTTCTTGATGAAAGAGAAGCTGAAGTTTCTCGGGAAGCTTCTCTAGCCCTCACTAAGTTTGCCTGCTCGGATAACTATCTCCACCTGGATCACTCTAAGGCCATTTTAAGCGCAGGAGGGGCAAGATACTTAATCCAGCTTGTGTATTTTGGTGAACAGATCGTTCAACTCTCAGCATTGCCTCTCCTGTGCTACATTGCCCTTCATGTACCTGACAGCGAGGAGCTTGCACAGGCTGAGGTGCTCACTGTCCTAGAATGGGCAATCAAGCAAACTCACTTGACCCAAGACCTAATGTTGAACCCTTTGCTAGAGGAGGCCAAAAGTAGATTGGAGCTTTATCAGTCCAGAGGTTCAAGGGGATTCCATTGATTCATCCAGTGTTGTTTAGTGTAATCTGTGGTCTCGTCATCTTTTCTCTTTCAGTTGTTTTATTTTAATCGAGTGTACATATGGTTAGTTGATATTCATAATTGTTCCCAAGAATTTACAGAGATGTTAGCTGCCTTTTTTTTTTGTTTGTGCTTTCCTGTTAAATTCTTTATAATACCCATTTCTGAACGTCTTAGTTGCTTGCAAACGCATACACACGGGGTACCTGATAGTATTAGTCATAATTGTTTCCAAGAATTCTGCAGAGATGTTTGCTGCCTTTTTTTTTTTCCCTGTACTTTCCTGTTAAATTCTTTATAATACCCATTTCTGAACATCTTAGTTGCTTGCAAATGCATACTTACCGGGTACCTAACAGTATGATCAAACGAATGGGTCATCTGACCTCTATCTAACAATTTGTGTCTTATAGCTTTGTTCTCGAAAACATCCTGATATGGGGTTCCCTCAGATTCTAATCTTTGAATTCCTGAATGTGCCTGGTCACTTGAATTATTGGTGTGTTGGTAAGTGTGTCGATGCAGAGGTTAGAATTCAGAGCATCTGATAAGGATTTCATGGATGTCGAGTAGTGATTGCAATGTCTTCCTGGAACTGGGTTGATTTGTAGCTCATCTGTGGCCTTTGGCTAGCATGGAAGGGCAAGTCCCACTCCTTAAGAATCAATTATAAAAGTCCACTATAAATCAGTATGTTTACTGCATATAATCATATCATTTCTGCTATATGCTCGGAACCTCCCGGATTTAGAAAATGAGGTAAATTGAAAACTGCATCACTACCTCTGATGGTTGGCTCAGTAGAACAGTAATCAAGCGTGACATTGAGAGTTAAAGATGTTCTGACATTATAGTCCTACCCCACGTTCTGATTCCTTATAAGCCACATCATCGTTAATTATCTAAATTCAATTTGGGGCTCTCGTTATTCACCAACTAAAAGAGTGGATTATCACAAACTGATCTGGTATAGATTACCATCGCAATGCTTGAAACGAATAACATTTATTGCACCTGTCCATCTTTGTATCTGGCAGGCTCCAGCAATCCCATGTGCTGTTGTAACCGGCCTAAGTCAATAGTGCAGGCTTATTTCTCTCAATCAGTGCATGATAACAGGTGTCGATTTCGTATTTGCAAGGAACCTGGGTGGTGAACCAGGGCCTGTACTGATAAGCAATCGCCTGTTTCTGAACGAGAACCAAGGGACCCTGTCTACACGATAAAAAATGACTCCATCAATACAAAGATCAATAGCGTCCAAGTTGCCAACTTCTGCATACAAGTTCAAGTGAGACTTTATTAAACATATGGCCTTCCTCGTTAAGAGAAACATATGGCATGAATAATTTCGTACTCAGTTCAATTTATATTTTAATGATAACAAACATAATTGTTATTAATAGTTTTGAGAAAAAAAGAAAATTATTTAAATATATGAGTCAATTGAACCAAAAGATGTCATATTAGTCATGTTGAGCATCAATTGGAGCTTAGGCAAAGAATTTAAGAAAAGTCACGACTTTTCAATTTATACAAATCAAATGTAATTGTTTTTTATTCTTATCTTGGTTATTTTAACATTAAAGGTTCTACGTGCAAACATATCATTTTATTTTAATGCATATGATTTTCATTTATCAAATAAATTAAGGTTTTAATTTTAAAAAAGAACTATTAATTCTTAAAATAAAATTTTAAAAATGAATTGAGTCAAATTTTTACTAAATTGGTGCTGTTATGATCTTTTAGAAGACTTGAATTGTGGAAAAGTTTAATGAAACTTGGTTTTTGTAAGAATTTAGTTAGCCTAAAGTTTATATCAACTAACCGAACGTAGGACATAATGGATGGTTTTATATCAATTAGATATTGGAGTAGCCAATATAGCTGTTGGTGATCCAACAGTAACTAAGGGCTTCATTGGCTAAGCAAACCTAAGATACAATTTAAATAAAATATGTGTTAAGTATCCAACTATAGGATTGACCGGTCAAAAACACATTAGAAAGTTAAAGGTATAATTTTGCTTTTATTGAACGAAAAATTAATCATTGTACTTGTCAGTTATAGAGGCAGAGGGTGGGTGTTTTCGTTTCCGTGTGTCACCCTATGTCTAAGACTATCTGATAGCACACGGAAACAGAAGCAGGAGAATTGATCCTGGCTACAGATATGTGAGTTTTTTTTATGATTGGACCTTTTTTTGATATAATAACATATTTGAGAGACTTTTCTAGAATATTAAAATGAGCAAATAAGGTTGATTTATATTATTATAATCTTTATTCTAAGTGTAATTTGCAATTTAAAAAGCTTTCTATCATAGAAGACCGTAAAATAATTCCTATTTTCTCGAGTTTTTTATAAAAAGGTTTCTCTTCACCTAGTATTATTATATTGGTTTAATAATACTATGCACTGATTGTTCAATTATGATTGATTACCAGATTATTTGCTTAAAATCTTAATTTAGAAAATGACAATTTTTCAAATCACAGATGCACAATTCACTTCCTTTTGATGCCATTAAAGAGTAAGATTAACTATATAATCAATTCATAAAAATAATAATATTGCATTTTTAAAATTTTAAAAAATGTAATTATCTATATTTTCACATAAGATGAGATTTCTTGAAAATGAAACCTATCTACAATAATGATTGGTAATTCTTAGAGTGTAATTAAACTATAAATAAGTTTTTTTTTTATGTTTGAATGTCAGAATCTGTTTTTAGATAAATATGACTTATAGCGTATTTGTGTTATACACAAACATACATAAGCTTAAAATATCAAAACTATATTAAAATAATTAATTATATAAATGTAAAATTAATTACTCAAAACCATTATATAAATGTAAAATAATTATTTCAAAATTTTATCTAATTTTAAAATATTAGTTAAAATTATCAAAAATGTTTATAAAAATCTTTTAATTTTTCAATAATATAATTCATTGTTAATTTTTATCGGAAACGGTATTAACATAGATGACCATATAAGTTGGTTTCTTTACATGTAACATAAGTGTGACATTTTAGTTCTTTTATGTTTTTTTTCTTACTTCCTTACATTTTTTTAGAATTTAAAAAATTCATTAACGAGAAAAGAAGTCTAGTGTATATCTATGGAGAGGGACTTTCCCACGTGAGATAAAACGATAGAGATAACACTAAAAAAACACAAAAGAACAAAACGACAACGTTGAGAACCAAACTGGTAGAGGTTGTGGAGGTTGTGGGACGATGTATCCATCATTAGGGTAAAACATCTCCCACCTTTCTCAAAACTTCAAATGATTACTCAATTAGGGAGGAATGCTCTGGAGGTTATGACACTACGATGGTGGTGCAATGGTTCTTCTGTTTGTCTCTAGGCTCGAAGGGAATTCTCATCTCCGGTAGGAGATCAGAATTCTAAAGGTTTTGTGAATTTCCTAAGATTAACAAGCTTCATTTGAATATCAGGAGTCTTGAGGGGGCAATAGAGGACCTTCCTTCATGAACTCAATTGGTGAGGTAGTAGATCTGGATGAGGTACGCCAAGATGCACTCGAATACCTACAAGTGAGTTAGATTCCTTCTAATCTTCGTTTCTCTCCTTCTTTCATGAGTAGGTAAATTCAAAAATCTGCTTGAGTTGCTCAGGAAATAGCTATGCAAGAGTAGCACTATTTTTTTTACTGTATCCCAAGTTGCATGAACCCACTATAGGAAGTCCGTGATTTAAGAGTAAACATTGAGGACTATATTCTCCAAGAGAGAGTCAGTCCTTAACTACAATGTAGTCCCAACTGATTTATAATCAGTCGTTCCCTAATATTTGTTGTAGAGAGTTCAATAAGAGAGAGTAGAGTGTTAGATCTCCCTTTAAACCTTTGATTGTTTCTCTCATTCCAAATTGCTTGAAGACAAGTTGCAACTGCGACCACAAGTATTTCCTTATCATATTTAGAGATATGCAGTTGAGATATCTCTAGTAAGATATCTGTGAGGCTGCAATTACTAGTACCAAGGGCACATAGACTAGAGATTCTAATCTACACCTCTTTAGCGAAACCAAACTCAAAGAAAAGATGATCCCTAGTCTCCTCTAGGATGCAAAGAATACAAAGCTTAGAAGAGGATAGGAATTTCAGTCTATCCATAGTGCTGAGCTTATTCAACACGGCTAGCCAAAGGAAAAAGTTGGCTTTCTATTTCAAAACCTTGCTCTAAATCAGGGAACACCACCCTATTATTGTAATTGCCCCATCCATAAGCTTTTTATCTTTCCTATTAGTGATTTCTAATATAGGTACCCCATCCTACAAATATATATCATTCTAACCGAGGCTTCTGTATTGAGGAATAGGCAAAAGTCTTAGTTCTTCTTACGAAAGCAACCAATTGTCATTTATAATTATTTCATGAAGCATAGCTCTCTTAGAGAACCTTCCCAATAATGATCTTGCCAACTGATTATGAATTAAAGCTCCTTGACCTGTCCAGTTATCATACCATAGAGAGATTTTATCTCCTGCCCCAATTTGACAAGTAATATGCTCCTGAACTTCTTCCCTCAATTTAAGAAATTGGTTGAAGAACCAAGAGTAACTGTCTTTAATTCTTAGAGCCCTAAAACTATCACCCTTTAATATGTAGAATCCATTTGGTCCACAATGATTGTTTTTCACTTAGGATTCTCCAAATTCTCTTGGTTATAAAAAATATGTTGTTCTTACTGGTTGACTCCAAACCTAACCCACCTATTTCCTTTGGTTGACAAATATGCTTCCAATTCACTTTTGCAATTCCTTTCTCATCTTTTCCTTTACCCCATATAAACTTCTTCATTCGTTTTTCAGCAGTTTTAATAAGTCCTTTGGAGAGGAAGATGTAAGAACACCAGTAAATTTGCATTGAAAAAATTACCGACTTCAAAAGCTGAAGTTTTCCTCTATAGAACAAGGTTCTATTAGTTTAAGACCTCATTCTTTTTTGAATTTTTCCTATTAAAGGAAGAAATTTACAAAATCTTAGTCTCCTGGATGAGATAGGAATGCCTAAATACAGAAAAGACAGGTCTTATTTTTCTATGCTACTAGCTTATGACAAAGAATTTAAAAAGTGAGCATCATTTTTGGATAGTAAGTAGTAACTTTTGTGAAAATTAATACTCAATCCAGATAGCTCCTTAAAAGTATGAAGAGTACTCATCAGTAGAGAAACTGAATAAACATTTGCCCTACTTAGAAGAATAGCATCATCTGCAAAAACATAAGCTAGTTAGTGAAAGCTTCTTGCATTTGGAATCGTATATGAAGTTGGAGTCAGTTGAAGTATTATGTTTCAACATAAGTGTGAGAACCTGGTTGGGTTGTCAGCCCCCCAAATAATACTAATTCTCGAAACTTTTGTAGTATTCGTGGAACCAAGTCGAATCCTTAGAGAACTAAACATTAGTTTCTTAATTTCAAGCATTAAAATTAAATGGCAGTTTTTGATTAAGAAGCTGATTAACTAAAAATAAGATGAAAACAAATTAAATCAATTGAATTTATATATGAGAAAGTCAAGATTACCAAACTTCGATTCAAGGAAAAGATCTCATCTAATTGTAACATTGATCATTGGTTCAAAAAGAATATTTTCATGATTCAAGCAATTAGTCTGAAACATATTAGGATAGCCGTAATAAGTCTCAAAATTTCCTAAATTAATTAGTTCAAACCCAGCATCCTAACCAAAACTTATCATCTATTGATTGGGTGTGATAGCATTCCATATTAGATAAATTATAGCAATAAGCTCCGTGAAAAAGATTAAACCCTAAATTAAATAATCGAGATAACTGCAATTATTCAATTTAGTTTTCTTGTTTATCATAAGTTAAATATGAAAATTCATAAATAATCTATTTACTACTCGTACCAATCCTTTATGACATTTACAGATCACTGAATTCTTGGATAGTGGTAGAATAATCAATATTAAATTAAATTTTCAGATTAATCGAATATCAATCATGACATATAGGAACTCAAAATAAGAAATACTTGAATTAAAACGTGAATAAAAGTTTGAAACACAAAGCCTCACAAAGTTACAATCAGAGTATTGAATCCTCTTGAATCAGAATGATGAGTTTAGCCATACATGGCTTTCGTTCTAATAACAAAAATAGAAGAAAAACTAAGAATTGCTAAAAACGTAAGAACCGAGAACCTCCTTCTATTGTGAGAAACGTCCCTTTTATAGGTTTTCTAATCTAATCCTAATCTAACTCAAACTTGTAAAGATGTCTATCTAAAATGAATTTAAAATCAAAATCCTTCATGATAAGGATAAGGTGAAGTCTTCCAGTTGAATTCCAACTCTTCAAGTGATCAGCTTTATTCACTGCATCAATCTCTTCACTTTATCCAAAATTTGTTATTATCATCAATAGAGTCTCAATACAATGCAATCTCCACTTTCATCTCCTAAAATAGAATAAGCATTAATTTCCATATTTAAGCACCAAAATAAATCTAAAACAAAGGAAATAATATCAAATAATATGTCAAGATAAGATCTTATCAAATTTCCCCACACCAGACTTTTCCTTGTCCTCAAGCATACATCAATTCAATACATTAATCATCTTCACAATAACCTCTCATCTCCTTTTATGTCATCCAAAAAGATCCAAAAGCTAATTCACATTTAAGAGTTAAGATCAAATAACAATTGAGAGAATAAGCACTCATAGGACACATTGTTAAAATATAACGTCTCATCAATTCTATGAAAATCAAATGAACAAGACTTGACACCCTCATAAGGATTTCACTCTATATGCTCAAAGTATTTAGGATTCATTAAGCTCTCAAATCAAAACATAGCGAGTTATTTTTATAAGCTTGCTCAAGAATCATAACTCCACCACTAAACAAAATGAACCTAATGTATAAATCAAAGGGTCTTAATAAGGGTTGTAACGTGGCTTAGGTAAGGAATGACAAAAGCAACTTTTTAGCTAAATAAATTGAAGGGAATCATACAAACTTATCCTCACAAGTTTCAACTTAAATCAAAATTCACTTGGTTCAAATGACATCTCTTTCAATCACTTTGTCTTTTCTTTTCTTTCTTCTTTTTCTTTTTTTTAATTTTTTTATTCTCCTCCATTCTATAAGAAATCAAAACAGCGTAACTTGAATCATCTAATTAACTTTTAATGGAAATAGTCAAAATCATATGCAAATAAACTCGATATAATAACCATACTGTTCATTTGGAACAATTGCTTAGCAGGAAAAGTTTTGGAAATAGGTAAAATCTCTTCATCTCTTACTAACCTGCTCAAGTGATCTGCTACAGAATTTTCCACACCTTTTCAATCCTTTATTATCAAATCAAACTCTTAAAGTAGCAGAATCTATCGTATTAGCCTCAGTTTGGACTCCTTCTTTTCCAGAAGATATTTCAATTCTTCATGATCAGAATTAACAATAACTATAGAGCCAAACAGATAAGATCTAAATTTATCTAAAGCAAAAACAATTGTTAAAAGCTCTTTCTCAGTTGTAGAATAATTACACTGCGCATCATCCAATGTCCTAGAAGCACAGAAGATAACGTAACTTCTTTTCTCAATCCTTTGGCATAAAACAACTCCCACTGCATAATTGTTAGCATCGTACATGATCTTGAATGGAAGATCCTAATTTGGTGGCTAATAATAGGCGTACTGGTTAATTGTGCCATAAGTTTGTCAAAAGCTTCCTTACAGTCCTTCCCAAAGCCAAATGGAATGTTTTTTTATAGCAACTTTGATAAAGGTATTGCAATCTTGGAAAAATATTTAATGAACCTAAGGTAAAATCCTGCATGTCTAAGAAAAGATCAAACTTCCCTAATGTTTGTAAGGTAAGGTAAGTTCACAATTAAGTCCACTTTAGCTTCATCAACTTCTACACCCTTGGATGAAACCACATGTCTTAAAACAATGCCTTGATCTACCATAAAGTGACATTTTTCATAATTTAAGACCAAATTTGTCTCAATGCATCATTTAAGAACCTTAGATAAATGATTTAAACAATCATCAAATGAATCTCCGTAAATAATGAAATCATCCCTGAATACTTCAATGCAATTTTCAATATACTCATAAAATATACTCATCATACATCTTTGGGACATACTTGGAGCATTACAGAGACCAAATGACATTCCCTTAAAAGCATACATTCCAAAAGGACACGTGAATGTAGTTTTTTCTTGATCCTCTTGAGCAATTACTATTTGATAGTACCTTGAAAAATCATCCAAAAAGCAGAAACATGATTTACCAACAAGTCTTTCTAACATTTGATCCACAAAAGATAAAGGAAAATGGTCTTTTCTAATAGCTAAATTAAGCTTCCTAAATTCGTGCACATTCGCCACCCATTTTATACCCTCATTGGTACTAATTCATCATTTTGGTTTCGTATCACTGTTATACCAGTTTTCTTGGGCACAACATGCACTAGACTTACCCATTTGCTTTCCGAGATTGAATAAATTATACTTGCATCTAAAACTTTTAAAATTTCTTTCATTACCACATCTTTCATTGTTGGATTAAGCCTTCTTTGGGGTTCCCATTTTGGTTTAGCATTATCGTCTAAAAGAATCTTGTGTATGTAAATTGCCGGGCTGATTCCTCGCTAAAGTCCAACCAATTACAGTTTTGTATTCTTTAAGCAGTGCCACCAATTTTTCCTCTTGCCCTTCAGTCAATCTTTTTAAAATGAACGCTGGTAATGACTCTCCATCACCCAAATAGACATATTTAAGGTGATCAGGTAGTGCTTTCAATTCGATCTTTGGAGCCTATAAAACATAAGGTAGCATTTTCTTGTGATTTATAGTAAGTCCAACATTTAAAGTTTTCAAATCTATTTCAATTGCTTAAAACGATTCTGCAACTTCACAAGTTTCATCAATTTGCTCTTTCACTTCTGATTTGGCCTTAAATTCCAGATCATCTTCAATATTTTCTTCATTCAACATATCCTACACAATTGAATCCGCAATATCCATATGATAAACATATTAAAGATCATTAGGGTATTTTATTGCTTCGAAAATATTGAACTTTACTATCTCTCCATCAAACTCTACAGAAAGAGTACCCTCATCCACATCAATTTTTGTCTTGGTCATCTTCATAAATGACCTTCCCAACAGAATCAAAGCTGAATGTTTCACACTATCTCTATCCATTTTTAAGATGCAAAAATCCACTGAAAATATAAAACCATTAACTTGGACTAAAACATCCTCAATTACTCCAATACGACGCGCATACAAAGGATCAGCTAGTTGGAAAATCACATTAGTTTCTTACAAAGAATTCAAATTTAAAGCTCAAAAAATTGAGTATCGCATGACATTAATAGATGCACCTAAGTCTAGTAAGACACACTTAAATTTTCTATTATCAATAACATATGGAACTGTAAACATACCTGGATCTTTATATTTTTTCAGTAATTTCCTATTTATTACAGCTGATGCATTCTTACCCAAAATTATTATTTCCTTGTCCTTCAGCTTTCTTTTATTTATGCATAACTCCTTTAAGAATTTTGCATATTTTGGAACTATTTGATGGCTTCTAGTAGTGTTATATTAATTTTCACCTTTTTGAAAGTTTCTAAGATCTCTCTTTCACATTCATCATCTTTTGGTTTAGCCAACCTACTACAAAAAGGAGGTAAACGTGCATTAATTGATATTGATAGAGATGAATCATTTTTTTACCATTGTTGATTCTTGAGTTAGAAGTTCTTCCTTCTTTTCTCCATCATCGTGCTTTTCTTCCTCCATTCATAAAAAAGTTCCAAATTGAATTTTCTTACCACTTCTTAAAGTCATTGCACTCGCATTCTCCTTAGGATTCACCACCATTTGGGAAGGTAATTTCCCCAATCCTACTTGCTGGACCCCGTTTCCGGAGCCCAACTATACACAACAGAATCACGAACGGAGACCCATGGGGCCCGAGTCCCGACTCTCCCGAGGCTACACCCGGGGTAACCCGTCAGAACAAACGAAAGAGATAGTCTGCGGA
>JAOQMR010000211.1:19053223-19070259 GCA_027563865.1 Erythroxylum pelleterianum | reverse complement strand
CTTCCTACATTTATCAATTAATCTTATTTTAACCCATAATTATTTATACCTAGTCCATGCTTAATGAAATTCTCAACCTTAGCATAATTTAATTCCAATTTATTAATCTTATAAAACTTCAAAATTTTAAATCATGCGTCACAAATACCGGTTTGGGGTCCAACACTACTGATGTGTTTAATTGAGTGATCTGATTTCCCAAGTTTTGAAGGCTTGCCTTTGTTTCCTATTGAAATTGTTGAGTATTATTAGCAAGTGCTTTAACAATTTCATCTAAAGACATACTTAAATTTGAAGATTGAGGTTGAGCATATGTATGAGCTTGAGGTTGTTTATTAAAATTTTGGGGTTGATATTTTGTTGACCTCTTTGATTTCCATAGCTCAAGTTTGGATGATCCCTCTATCATAGATTATAGTAATTGGAATATGGGTCATACTTTCGTTGAGGTTGACCAGGAAAGCCCCCTATTGTGTTAGCTTCTTGAAAAGAGTCTTGTTGCAATGTAGGGTGGATATCCATAGGATGTCCAAAGAATGAGCATATTCCACACACTTTTGCCAATTGCAATTGACCTACCACCATTTGACGAGCTAGTGCAATTAAATCAGACATTTTATCCTCAAGGTGTGTGTTACTTACCTCATTCACATGCTTAATAGCTCCATTTGTTGAGAATTTTCGGCCATAATTGATGTTAACTGTTTGGTTGTCTCAGGTGTTTTGTTTATCAGAGCTCCTCCACTAGCTACATTGACCATCCTTCGATCCATTGGCAATAGTCCTTTATAAAAGTATTGAATCAGAAGTTGATTGGGAATGTAATGATGTGGACAGCTGGCACATAGCTCCTTAAACCTTTCCCAATACTTATATAATGTTTCTCCTATAATTTGTCTTGTGACACATATCTCCTTTCTGATATTTGCTATCTTGATGCGAGAAAGAACTTCTCTAGAAACATTCTTGTCATCTCATTCCACATTGTCACTGAGTCAGAGGAAGATAGTATAGCTAATCTTTTGCCTTTTCTTTCAATAAGAACGGAAAGGCCCTGAGATTAATTTGTTCTTCTGTCACCCCTTGTGGCTTAATTTCAGAGCAGACAACATGAAATTCCTTCAGGTGTTTATATGGATCTTCAACTATAAGACCACGAAAAATAAGCAGTAAGGGAATCAAACTAGATTTCAAAATCTACCTCAACATCTGGAAATTGAATATATAAAGGTTGTTGATTCAAATTTAGTGTCGCTAACTCCCTTAATGTTCTCGGGTTGAGATTTGCCATCTTTTCGTCTACCTCTTAAAAATTAGAGTTTTCACTAATTGTTAGATCTACTTCAACTTTCACATATGAAGGTGAATGATCGCTTCCTTAGTCTCTTTTCTCAAATGATACGCTGTCTTCTCAATTTCTGGATTATATTACAATTTTTCTGTATGAGAAGCACGAGTCATACAAGAAAAAAAGTTAGTAGTAACTATAAAAATAAAAATGCAAAGAAATTAAGAAATTTAAAATAGTTCCCTAGTAACGGTGCCAAATTTTGATCAGGTTGTCGAAGCACCCAAACTAATACTGATTCTCCAAACTTTTGTAGTAGTCATGGAACCAGGTCAAATCCCTAGAGAACTGAATACTAATTTCTTAATTTCAAGCAATAAAATTAAATGGGGGGGGAGTGGAGTTTATTAAAAAGCTAATTAACTAAAAATACGATGAAAACAAATTAAATCAATTGAATTTAAAACGAGAAAATTAAGATTACGAAACTCTGATTCAAAGGAAAGATTCCATCTAATTGTAACATTGATTATTAGTTCAAAAAGAATATTTTCACGATTCAAGCAGTTAGTCCGAAACATATTAGGATACCCATAATAAGTCTCAAATTTTCCTAAATTAATTGGTTCAAACCCAGCATCCAAACTAAAACTTATCATCTATTGACTGGTGTGATAACATTCTATATCGAGATAACTGCAATTATTCAATTTAGTTTTTTTTGTTTATCATAAGTTAAATATGAAAATTCATAAATAACCTATTTGTTACTGGTACCAATACTATATGACAATTACGGATCACTGAATTCCAAGATAGCGATAGAATAATCAATATTAAATTAAATTGTCAGATTAATCGAATATCAATCATTCATGAAATATGAAAACTCAAAGCGAGAAATACTTGAATTAAAACATGAATAAAAGTTTGAAACACAAAACCTCACAAAGTTACAATCAGAGTATTGAATCCTCTTGAATTAGAACGATGAGTTGAGCCATACATGGCTTTCGCTCTAATAACAAAAATAGAAGAAAGACTAAGAATTGCTAAAAACATAAGAATCGAGAACCTCCTTTTCTTGTAAGAAACATCCCTTTTATATGGTTTTCTAATCTAATCCTAATCTAACTTTCAGTTGTAAAGATGTCTATCTAAAACAAATTCAAAATCAAACTACTTCATGATAAGGATAAGGCGAAGTCGTCCAGTCGAATTCCAACTCTTCAAGTGATCATCCTTATCCACTACATCAATCTCTTCACTTTATCCAAAATTTGTTATTATCATCAATAGAGTCCCAATATAATGCAATCTCCACTTTTCATCTCCTATAATAAAACAAACATTAATTTCTATATTTAAGCACCAAAATAAATCTAAAACAAAGGAGATAATATCAAATAATATGTCAAGATAAGATCTTATCATAACCTCCATGTAAATAAGGAATAGGTAAGGGAAAAGAGGATCCTTTTGCCTATGTCCTTTTTTGCCTTTAAATTTCTCTATGGGGCTTCCATTAATTAATAATCCATATGAGGCAGTGGTAGTGCATTCTTGAATCCAGGAAATTTCATAACCTCCATAGTCTGTAGCAAGAATCTCTAATCTCCAGTTAACACTATCAAAAGCTTTTTGTAGATCTACTTTAATAGTGCTGTTTTGAGGGCTTTTGCTTTGAGTATAGCCTTTGAAAAACTCCTGCAATAAAGGGATATTATCCTCAGTATGTCTACTACTCATAAAAGCACCTTGATTCTCACTAGTGAGTAAGTGAAGAACAGGGACCAAACATAAAAAGGTCTTATTATTCTTCTTAAGCAAGACACCATTTTGGAAAAACTCCTGTACAACATCTTTAATGAATCTCCCTATGTTACTCCAAGTTTTTTGATAGAAAAGATCATTCAAGCCATCTAGACTCGTGGCCTTAGAGCCATTCATATTGAAAACCACCTTCTCTATTTCATGATCCGTGACAGGTCTAATTAGCAAAGAAGCTTCATGTTTCGGAATCTTGGCTGTAACAAATTGCCTAAGATCCACTCCAATAACCATAGAATGACCCTCTATGCCTAAGAGATTTTGATAAAAATTCCTAGCTTCCTTTGCAATTTCATCTTGACCAAATAAAATTTCCCTAGATTCGGGTTTTATGAAGGTGATTCTATTGACATTTCTTCTAGATTTCACTGAATTGAAGAAAAATTTTATACATATGTCCCCATCCTTAATCCAATTAATTTTGGCTCTTTGTTTCAATAAAGAACAATGATTATCCACTATTTGAAAGTAAGTCTTAAGGGCTTCCCTCTCAGCTATAGCTAATGTACAATTAGTAAGGTTAGTTGCCAAAGATTTCTAAATTACCGGTAGCTTGTTTCTTGCTTTTTTCAATATCCTTTGTGGAATTATGATCTCTCTTTAAATTTAACATCTTCAATTCCTATTTAATAGCCTTGAGCTTTTACAAACTAATAAACTAGTTAGAACTATATATCTCATACTCCAATCCCTTAGTAATTGCTTGTTGAAAGCCCTCCACATTAACCAAAAAATTGTTGAATATGAAAGGGTGATGAATTCTAGTCATTTTAAACAAATTATCAACTTGGATAGGGGTATGATCAGAAATTCTCGGGTCTAAGAAATTTGCTGAACTTTTTGAAAATGAAGTTAACCAGTCCACATTCACTATAGCTCTATCTAGCTTTTTTCGAATGAACCGGTTAAATCTTTATTTGTTGGACCAAGTGAACCTATGATCTTCAGATTTTAAATCTGTTAATTCCACATACTGCATGCAATCAAAACAAATCAGAGGTGTAGTTAAGTAAGTTATAATTCCCTTCCGCCTCTGATTTGTATAGGGTGGCATTAAAGTCCCCACTAGCTAGCCATGGAACTCTAACTAAAGCTTTAAGTCTTCGAAGTGAAGTCCATATATCAATTCTATGAAACACTGCATTAAAACCATAGACAAAAGTAGCTAAAGCATAAGTATTTTCCATTTTAAAGCTAAGCTTTATATGGATAAATTGCTAACTGGTTTCCAGAACTTCCACTTCCAAAAGATCTCCATCGTTAGCAATAATAATCCTTCCATAGGCATGAAATTTATGGTTTGTGAGAAAGTGTCATTTGCTACCCAAATAACTTAATTTATTTAGGTTTGCTTCCTTAATTTTGGTTTCTAATAAACAAAATAACGAAGGCTTTTCCTTTAGAATAAAATCCCTTACCGCATTAAGCTTAGAAGAGTTGTTTACGCATTAAGCTTAGAAGAGTTGTTTATTCCTCTTACATTCTAGACTATCAGGGTCATATGAGATTACTTTTCCCTTGTGAGCCTTTCCAACTACTCATATTGCTCTTCCGAGAGATTACTTGTTTAAACTGTTCCTCTTGAGTAACTCCTCTTTGTTGTTCTTCCAGTTGTTGAGTTTGCTCATTTAGTTGGAGTTCATGGTCTCTATGGCAAGGATTATTCCCACTAATATCCATTTCATTTTCCCTTTGGTCCCTAATGATTTATTTGAGGCACTCAAAGTTTACTGTTGAATTGCCACCAGTTGAACTGAATCTGGAAGATTATCCACTAGGCTTTCATGGTTATTTAATACCTGCTCTGCTTCCACCAACTCTTTGTTATCTTCATAATTAAGCTTCTCCAATCCCGTCACCTCCCAATGGTCTCCTCTAATGAAAACTCTCCCCGTTGGTTTCCATTCTTTACCTTGTGCTTTTATAGAAGGTTTCCATTGGTATGTAACTAATACCTTGTCTTCTCTGAGAGAATGCCCATCGATCAACCTTAGGATAGGAATGTTGTTTTTCATTTCCTTAGAAATATCCATACTCACACATAATCGTGCAAATACAACCCGTTTTCTCAAAGCAGTGTTTTCTTCCAGACAAATTGGTTTTCCTATGTAACTGTCTAGCATACTTAAACCTTTAGTTGTCCAATATTCCAAAGGAATGTTATGGATATTCACCCATAGAGAAATGTTTTTCAATCTAATTTTCTTTAATTCTATTCCCAGTTGCCAATTTTGAAGAAATAAACGAAGTTGAGAGATGTGCCAAGGGCCCTCTTCATTTACCTTTTGAGCTTCCAATTTGGAGTAAAAGGTAAATATTAAGTTATCTTCCTCAGTCAGCATAACTTCCATTAGTCCTCTACCATTCCAATTTCTCTGTATCCATGCTTGTATCTCAAGAAAAGCAAGTCGCTTATCCATAAAAAAACCAATAAGCGCAACATCCCATGTCCTTGCTCCTTCTTGCTAAATTTCTAGACTTGGAGTCACCATTAACTTACCTTCAAACTTAAAAGGTGGACAGTAGATCAAGAAAGAGTCAGAATTGTCACCCACAACCTATTTCCATGTCTTTCTAGCCCTTTTAATATGTTGAAACACATTATCAGATGAAGCAGAATCTTTCGGAGGAGGAATGACAGAGGCTGGGGATGGGATAGTTTGATTTGTAAAGTAGGATGGAGATGAAGAGCGGGGTGCAAAGTTCGTAGAAAGTTGAGAAGGGGATGATGGAGTAGATGAGGGAAATAGGGTGGTTGGGATAGAGGTGGGAAGTCTGTCTCCATTTTGGTTTAAAAGTTAAATGAATCTAATAATTTTTTATTTTACAAGTCATCAAAAGAAGAACAATGCTGGAAGGAAACAAGAGAAAGTTGATGGACAAGAGAGAACTTGAAATGAAGGAATGGAAAAAGAAAGCTGAAATGGAGCAGATCTATAGATAGGGTTGGGTTGTGAGAATGAAATGTAAGAGAGATGTAAGAGCTTCTCTCATTATTGTTTGTTGTGTTATTTTCACATGCTAAGTTGTTTACAATTCGAGTTCCCTTCCTTATATGTTACATTCTAATGACTCATGCCTTTCTCTCATCTATGCTATCTTTTCTTTTCTATTTTTTTTATTCCATTAGCCTCTTTGTTTTTATTTTTGTAGCCTATCTTTTATTTCATGGCTCTCTCTTTATATCCTATAGCTTCAGTTTTTTGCATACCCATTTACGAAGATCTCTAATTCTTCTTGCGAAGTCATTAATGACTAATAACAAATTTTTTTTTACTAAACTTGGCCAATAAAAATTGTCAATAAATATAGAATGACAATGATGGCTGAAAATACAACTAAACAATTGTGATCTCTTATGCCTCCTCTCTGTTTATGCTCTTAGTTGGTTATAATTTTAGTAACATAATTATTTAAAGATATTTTTATCATATGCATATTTATTTAGTTAGCTGGTGTATAAGATAAATATACATTATAAATGAAGTTATGATAAGATCATAATTATAAAATTCATATCAAATTTGCATATTATTTCTAAATTGTTCCTATCTATTTTTTCATTGAGATTGGACATAATATAATGTAAAATTAGCACATATTATGTTTCTTCCTTTTGTAAGAAGTAGTGAATCTCACGTACTAAAGTAGAGAGATATTTAAACAAACTTGTGGATGTTTGTTAAAGGATAAGGTAATTGAACTGATCTCATATGAGAATTCCATTTGGAACGTTACTTGTATATTTATAGAAATTTTCTTTGTGATAAGTATATAGTGATCTTTTGACTTAAGGTCATCATCAAAGTATCTTATAAAAGAATTTTCATATTCTGAAGCAACTTATGATCTATTCTAGTAAAAGGTACTCAGTTAGTAATCATTGGATATAACATAAACTATATGGAGGTAACTGAGTGATCAAAAAAGAATTCATCATCTTAGAGTGATTATAAACAATATTCTATTTTCTCGTGTAGTATCAATTCAAAAAATTCTTTACCAAAGCAGAACGAGTTTTAAAATATCATTAATTAAAAAAATTACTAATGTTAGAGAATTAAATTGATTGATATCAAATAAAGTAGACATTAATTTCATGCTCTACATCTAATCAAAATTTTATATGATAAAATAATTGAATTATACAAAAAAGCATATACAAAAAGGTTAGTCAAAAATACCATGACATTCCTAATATTTAGATGGTTACGACTTGTCACTAAATTTCAATATTAATCTATGGATATAAATTATTTAATTAGAAAATTACAAATAAATTAAAAGAGTTCAATTTATCTACTCTTAAGTATGATTTAAGGTCATAATTTATATCTATTACTAATATATTTAAGAACCTAATAAGTCATATACAAAGAACGATTGAAAAGAGTTGAACTGGATTTTAAAGGTTGAGAAACTTTAGGAATAAATATGAGATATTTTGGCCCAATTTTTATTTAACAAAACTTAATTATAATTCTTACTAATGTTTAATTGAAATTAGAATTTTATTTTAATCAAATCAGTAAAAGATCTAAACCTTATTATAAATAGGCTTAGATTCTAAAGAAGTTAGACTTATTGCTTACCCTTTGTATACTACTTATAAAATTCTCTCAACTTGTTGTATGGATACCATTAAAGGTTAGAAATGTGTGTAGGTACAGTAGTTGTTATGAGCCATTTATAGAAACTGCCCGAGAAAAACAATAAGACAAAGATTTATCTATGTAATAAGGTACAATTTACGTTTAAGCTTATTATATTTACATATTAATCATGTTATAGAATTTAAAGTAACTTAGACTTTCGAAAAAATGTAACGAAATTTTTTTCTTAATCAACTACATACGAGATCAATTCCCACTCTAATTTCTAACGTTTTCATGGTTTAATATCTCAACTACTTTTGTTTATTTCTTGCGTCACTTTTGTTCTGCTTACATTCTCTCCACTTTGTTTATTGGTTTGTTCATATGCTTTTCTATACTTTGTAGTTTGTTATAGCTTTCTCACTCTACCCCACCTGTGGACTTCATTGTGCTCTTTGTTCTTGTGCTTCCAGTTATGTTCATGTTGATCATCTCTCTCTTACTGGGTTTTAAATTTATTTCAATTATTTTATTATTCAATTATTTAAATTCCACTTATGTGTTAACATACAGGGATTAGTTTAAAGAGCTAATTACCAAAAAATCTCAAACTTTGCAAAATTTTATAATTATATCCCAAATTCTAAAAAGTGACAATAAAATATCCAAACTTTAAAATTTTCATAAAAATAGCCTGACGTTAATTTCTCTATTAACAGAGTTGATGTTTACATGTGAGATGCTAGATGTAAGTGAAATTATATGTCCAATTATAATAAAACTAAATTAATTAATATTAAAGAAAATAGAAGAAAAAGACAAAGAAAACCTAACCTAACCCTCCCCATCTTTCTCTTATTCGTTCATCTTTCTCCTATCTGCCATACTCATTATTTGCTTATTGTTTACCCACCATCTTTCTCTCGTCTACAGCTTATCTTCTTGTCTCTCATCTCTGACAACATCATTTTGTTTTCTCTCATCAAACACTAAATTTGGCAATTTAACATACATGTTAAAGTAAACAGAAATTTAGACTCTCAAGTAATAATAACTTGTTCATTCCAACATAGGGTGTTGTAACTATAGAATTTGTTCACCTTTTGATTTTATTATATAACTACGAAGCTAATTTACACGTAGCAATCACCAAACCTAGAATTAATGATCTCTTGCTGACAAATATCACCATTCATACCACATAACTATAGAAACAACAATCTTCCTACTACAACTTTTGTTTACACAATATTCTATCTCAAATTAATGATTAAATCAAATGAATTTATTAATAAATTTGATTATTTAATTTCAGGTCACTTGTTGGTGGAATTAGTTTCTTAAAAAATTGCATTACTTTGGACTTGTCCATTATGATTTCTCAACCTATGTTTTTGAAGTTCGTAGTGTGGGTATATTAATGATAAATTTATGAATCCATGAATTGATCATAAGTAATGGTTTTAAGCTGATAGCTGATACGTAAATCCTAACAATTAGTTCAGTGTTTTGAAATTTTCATTTTTCTTGCCATTAGAAAAATAACAATTAGTTTTTGTGGTTACTTATAAGAGAAGAAATATGCTAAACCTTTCTGATAATTAAACCCTAAGTTATACTTTTCAACATGTGCTCCTATTTTCATAGAACATTATAATAAGGAAATGAATGGCGAGTTTAAACTGAAGTGTTCTTTCTTAGTCATTGCACACAACCAAGTCATAATTTTGACTGTTATGATTTGCTAATGTGCACAAATTTTCAGTTTAATATGGCCACTCTAGTATTGATATTGTATGTGGGCTTAGTAATTTACTAGATGCTAGTTGCATAATGACAAGCATATACCTTATAAAAAATGTGAGGAGATCTTCTTTAATTATTACAAGAAACAAAGTTGCACATTTTTAATAGCTCAAAGTGTGAAAACATGCATATGTAATTTGTCTAGGACTCTTCATATACGTGTTAGAGACTTGTAAGTGTGAAAGTAGATTGGTACATTTGAAATTCATAGTACTAGAGAGCAAGTGAAAATGTATACAAGATTAAAAATTTTCAAGAAAACAAGATATCAACTAACCATTTTCTTTATTTACTATATAGCTTCTCTTTATTGCAAAAGTGATGAGATTTATGATTGTGACTTAATGGATGTGGACCTTTCTTGCTCTTTTTTAATTCTTATTTGTATTTGTTTGCTGATCCAGTGGCTTCTCGATATTATGTTATGTATTCAACATTTTTTTCAATAATTGTGCTTTGTAAGCAAATTTTTGAGTTCTAAAGCTTTTAAGCTTTTTTTCCCCTTACGTGGACCTCTTAGATCTCTTTATTTATTGATCATTTGTCTTATAACAAAATCTATTTCTTTGTGCATTTATGAAAATTGTTTCCTTAACAGAACACAAATGGTTTCTTAGGTTGACCAATTTATTAGGAAAGATCATATTCTCAAGCCCATATCCCCGTGATCAAAGCATGATGTTTTTATGAAAGTAGAATTCTAAATGCACAATATGGCATAATTTTAACATATGCACTAGAAATAATGATCATCCATATAAACATGGGAAAAATGAAAAGATGTCATTAATGGATCCAAGAATATTATTTATTGCTATTTTGATAATTTAGTATAAGTTAAAAGGATATATTCTCAATTTTATTGAGAGAAAGCATTATGTTCGATGTAAAATAATATTTACCATTATAGGGTATATTCAATGTGTTTCATTGTAATTTATACCATGATATATATATATATATATATATATATATATATATATATTCTCAATATTGATTACCCCAATTATAATGAGAATATGAAGTTAAGGATTCAAATATTAAGCCTAATATTTTTCAACATTTTTGTCAATTTGTCCCAATAGAATGTTGTAAGTTGATTTATAACAGTTAGGAGTTATGAAACAATTATTTTTCCTCTTTTTATACCAACTCAAAACTTTGGTTATTATGATAGTTTGATAGAAGTTGCATAAATAGTGGTAATGAATGCGACAATTTATATTTTTTGGAACCCACTCTTAATAAATGGTGTACTACTATCTGTGTATGTTTTTCACATTTTCCCCACAACTAAAGTCGTTAAAATTAAATTGGTATACCAAATTCCTTAGTAAATTCTTCCAACAAACCACTCAAAATAAGATATAAAAGCTCCTCGACCAAAAAACTAAGCAAAGGGCATAATTATAAGATTGCATATTTAAATTTTATGCAAGATAAGCAACGAATAAAAAATCCATTAAAAATAAAATTTGACAAAGCTAAATAATAAAGATAATGATAAGTGACCAAGATGAAGCTTTAGTATCTAATACGTAAAACACATGATTAAGAAAGATAATGATGAGAATTCAAAATTCCAATAATGCTATAAAACATCTAATACAATCAAAGTACATATAACATTGTGAAATAAAACATAACTACTACAACATCCAAATTTTTATCCACTAAAATATCCAAATTTTTATCTAAAGCATAACCAATACTAATGTCCAAATTGTCAAATGTATCATAACTAATATACGTCTAAATTCTCAATTAAACCATAACTTGGTTATCCAAATTCTCAATCAAATCATAACAAACATAATTGTTCAAATTTATCAACAAATAGTTTAATATGCATTTGATTCATCATCAACAACTTGAGATTTTCTTGGAGGAGAACTTCTAGGTCTGTATTTAATGCTCCTCCTAGTTTAAGTTATATTACCAATTGTACTTTGGGAAGCTTGGGTTGTAATTACATTACTACTTGGGGGTTTGAGGACTTGACATTGACTTCCACCCATATATGAAGCATAAAAAAACAAAAAGAACAATATTAGCATGTACAATATTATTACATATAAGCACTGTAAAAATGTATTTAAGTGACAAATCGTAAAATAAGTGTTTTCACTAACGTCCCCAAATGTTACTCCATATCCTCTAGTTGCTTAACAAACACAAGCAGCTATGTTGTTAAATAATTTAGAGAAGAATTACTTGAAATTAAATGTAAATATTCACCAATTATCCTCTTCACCCTTTTTTAATATAGATGATGCATTATTTGAGCCTATAGATACTGATTGTGTGAGTCTTCTAACTACAGCTACCACAATTGGATGAAGGGACTTGATTTTTTTGGTGGCCTTCCTCTTTTTCACTACATTATATATGTATGCACACTTTGTCATAAACAAATTGACATTTAGTCCATATTTAAAATGGTGGTAAATAAAAAAATTAACAATCACCTTAACAATTTTAGGTTACCTCGAAAGTTGACCCTTATTTCTATCCTCTTATATTATGACCAACTTCATAATAATGATGGCATATGATAAATACTGAAACCTTGCTCAATTTTTTCAAATTTCATGGTTCTTTAGTCTTATTTCTTTTTTGGTTTTTTTTTTGGTCTTTCAAGCATCTTCTTGATTAATAGAGGTAATATTGGCTATAGATTTAGTCTTTAGCCAAAATTTTGGACCAGTAATAGGCTCTATAACATACTGGTAACTCTTCAAATAACTATCAAGCTTGTAACATCGACTGACATAAGCATCGTTATCCTCCCTCTGGTGTAATATATAGGCCACAACATGCTTACATAGAATTCCTATTACATCCCAAAGTCTACATTGGGAAGTTCGTGCTTGTAAATCAATAATGATTTTTTTTGCAAAAAGTATGACTATGAATTTCATATTCCCATTAGTCTTCGTGATACAGTGCCTAGCTTCCCATTATGTAACTTCCATTTTCTTCCTCACTTTTGGGTATATATCATTAATTGATTTGATCATTATGTCCCCTTTTCATATATTCTAGTTATTAAGGCAACTCAGACATCTTCTAACATATTGATCAAGCTTTTTGTATGAGCTTCATAAATGAATTTATTAAATGTCTCTGATATGTTATTGTAAACTATTTCACAGCTTGTTCATGTTCTCATAAATGCCTTCATAAAAGTCTCTGTTTCCAAACTTTGAAATCATCATAAGCCTTCTTTGAAATACTCTTCAACTGTTTACTTATCTCACTAATTCCACTTCTGTTATGAAACTCACTAGTAGCCAAAGTAAACTCCTATATTTATGACCTTTATGAACACTAGACCATTTGCATAGATATGCCGAGCATATTTTATATGCTTGTCTTTTGGGAAGACATTCTTTAATGCATATTAACAAAAAAATAGTATAAGTTGATGAACTCAAAGCATATTAAGAAACGAACATCATATGTATCAATATTTATAGTTTACCTTCTGTTGAGCGCTTACAAAAGTTTATTCATTCCTACTTACGTTTAAATCTTCAACAATAATGTTCAAAAACCAATGCCAAGATTGTTAATTCTTTCCCTCAACCATAGCTTAAGATATATTAAACATCTTATTGTTTTCATCCCAACCAAGTAATAAAGCGTCTCCCAAGATTGTGTTCAAAAAACATCGATCTAGCTTAATTATTTTCCTACATCCACGAAGAAAAGCATACTTCAATGTAATAATTCCCTCATAAAACCTCTTAAACATTGATTGTCCAAACTTTTCATCAAGTTCGGCTTAAATAATGAATAGTCCATCTTTGCAGGCTCATGATAAATTTTGTCCATAAAACCATAACTTAATAATAGCTTTCCATTTAGCCCTATAACATGTGGGATTTAATCACCTGTAATGCATATTTTCTTTGAAGATCATTCATAATCTCACTGATTGGCCAATTCAGGTACCTCATAAACTTGTGTAAGGATTGATTTGCTATCCATTTCTTTCTAGCTGGCTTGTTTCTTCTCACTTTCCTACAATTATGCTTATACTATTTTAACAATAATTGTTTTTCATTTCCAATCTAACTATCAAAAATTCAAAAGAAAGTCAATGTACCTAGTACATAAGGCTCCCTGCTTTGCTAAATTCTGGGGAGGATCATATTATATGTAGCTTTTCCTTTGTATTTTTACAAAGAGATTATTTTTGTGACTTGAACCTGTGATCATAAGGTCACAAATGAGCAACTTGACCGGTTGCTTCAAGGCTTACTCTCATATACCCTAAATAGAGATTATGGCTTACAAACAACCTCTATTTTCATACTAGATATCACCATTGAAAAATCATATTAATTATAATTGTATAGTTTTTTATTGCTTCTGTCAACTCCATCTTATCCTTAAACTTCGTACCAATTTCAAACTTAAAATCCTTCATACCCACTTTCAGATTAAAGACAATATATTTGTTCTTTGAAACAAATGCCTTGTACCATCTATTATCACTTCAAACTGGTGATAGAAATTTAGCATCACTATCATCATATTCACTACACCGACCATATGAACTTCCCTTTTGTCTTTGTGTCTTTTTGGAATAATCACCATCTTCATTGTAATCCTTTCCATTACTTCCAACCGCATCCACAACATTGTCGTGTTCAAACGTACTATGTATGGTTTTGTCACATCATTTCTTATTTGATCTCGCAGTAACATGTTCTTCATCGTCAGTTACATATAACTTGTCTTTAGCTTAACCATCTTTAAATTCACTCATCTGCATCACAATAAAATCCTCATTATCTTGTTCCAATTAAACTTGGAACAAGCCTTCATCATCCATACTCATATTATGTTGTGTATTATTTTCAAAGTCATTACTAATATCAAAATTACATTCTTCACCATCTGTTGCAAGATGCTCATAACCATGCTTGTAGTAGACTTCGACATTGTGGTAGTTCAATTATTCTATACGATTGAGCATTATCAACATGTCCTTATCATGGTGTAAGCTTAATTCCTTTAAGCTTCTCATCGACTCATTAGGAAATTTGTAAAACACCGATATTACTCTATGTCCTTTATCTTATAACACTCCTTTTAAGACTAATGTGCTAAGTTCATCAACCCTCATATCCATCTTCCTTTTAATCTTGACCCAACATATTTATTATTATCATGTCTTTTCAATATCCCACTATAATGAAATTCAAAATTTACCAACTTCTATAAAAACAAATAACTATATCATTAGTTTTCAACTGAACAACATAAATTAGATAAGATGCCTTCAAAACTATAATTATGCATGTACTTAGCAATTTGATAAAATAATTTAACATTTGTTGTAGTTAAGTTCAAGATGGTCACTTACTATCAAAAGATGTCTACGCTACAGATTTAAAGCAATAGAACTCAAATGACTTATACATGGAGAGTGTAATTAATAAAAAATTTTATAACATACCTTAGAAAAATTAATGGATGAATAAGAGAATTTAAAACAAAAAATATCAATTGAGAAACAATTCGATAAAAATTTGCAGAAGTACCAAGATATCAATGTTTAGGAAACAAACAAATAAAATGTGTCAAGTATATTAACAATTCAACACTAGAATGATCACCTTGAAATCCTTTTAATCCACATCCAATAATAAAATGACAATAAAAGGAAGAAGCAAACAATATTTCGCTTTCTAGACATAACTAAGCCATCAATCACTTAGTAAGAACATTAAGACTTAAACCATTCACATTGAAGTCTATAGCTAGAAGAAAATAGGTCTAAAACCATTCACCTAGAATAATATCGCTAAAAACTTGAAGACTAAACAAATATCAATACCATATCTATAAAAGAAAAACAAATAACTTTTAGAGCAAGGAAAAATGATCAACACGAACCTAGTTTTTTTTTTGATAATAATACCATCTGGCCAGACTTTATTGATAAAACAACCAAAGTTAAAGGAAAGTATTCAACTCCACGCAACAAGTAAAACAGAAAACAGAGTATCCAAGAAAACGAAACTAAAACAAACACAGGCCAGAGAGCTACTCCATGATTCGAGCTTGAAGACCAGAAAATAACAGCGGTAACGGTGAGATCTACAGCGGCTGATCATGATCCAAAGGTCCCAGTAAATAACAGAATCTGGGTTTCTTCAAGAGAGAAGCTAGGCGTCACGGTGGTTCACGGAAGCGTTGCTCTTCGGTAATCACCGCTTCAGCTTCCGATGGGGCTTCTTCCATAAAAAATCTATCTTCATGCAAATGAATTCCAGCCCTAGCTATGAGATGTGCAGCTCGATTTGCCGTCCTGCGAACATGTAAGAAATCGCAAAATATAAAGTGTTTTGCCATCTGTAAGCCATCACTAATAATTGGGCTAATTTTGGATTTATCCAGTTGACCCGACTTGAATTTCTTGATCACTGTCAGATTGTCCCCTTCCAGTTCGATGCTTCTGAACAAGGATTCATATCCGAATTTGAGGGCATCCACCGCTGCCAGAGCTTCACCAGCGAACGAGTCTTGGACATAAGAATGCTTGGAAATTCCACTTCCTAGGACTTCTCCTTCTGAACCTCGAATCAAAAAACCCGACGTAGCAGTTTTATGGTTCGAATCGTATGCAGAATCGAAATTAATCTTCACCCTATCAGCAACAGGTGGCTTCCAGTTCGCGTTATGAATGTGAGATCTGTGTACTGTGGACCCTGCCGACCATAAAACTTGCAACTCCAAAAGGTATGCCATGATAAAAGAATGAAGTTCATTAACAGATTGAGTGATATTCTCGTGTAGAAATTTGTTTCTGTTAAACCACGTTGCCCATAACGTAACACAGATCAAATTGCATTTGTCCACTTCAAGTCTAGCCAGTACTTCCTCTAACCAAACCTGAACCGAATCATGTGAAACGTTGACCCAAGGAAACCCAACTTTCTCCCAAATTTGGCTTATAACAGGGCAATCTCGAATCGCATGTAACCCGTCTTCAACTTCCCTAGAGCATCTGCGACATATGTTGGAGTTTGTACTATGCTTGTTAAATAGGTTTAAACTGGTAGGCACAAAGTCTCGAATAAATTGCCAAACTGTGATCTTAATTTTGAGTGGCAATGGCAGGTTCCATAGCTTTGAATAGAGGCTTTTAAGGGCATCCGAAACTGTAGGGTGGATCGTGCGGATTCCTCTCTGAAGTAATTTGTGCCCACTTTTCACAGTATAAATTCCAGAATTTTCATAGCGCCACACAAGTTCATCATCAAGTTCAGCAACTGCCAAAGGAATGCTTAATATCCGTGTCGCCTCCTCTGAATCAAACAGGTTTGTGATCTTCTCTATATCCCACTTGCGCTCATTTGGAATGAATAAATCTGCTACAAAAGAGGCTGATATACTGACATCTGTCTTGGTGATATGGCTGTGTCCAGGCGTTGGCAACCATCCAGCATTCCAGATTGAAATCTTCCTTCCATTCCCTACTTTCCATTGAAGTCCATCTG
>JAOQMR010000211.1:19037212-19051438 GCA_027563865.1 Erythroxylum pelleterianum | reverse complement strand
TATTTTTTATTTTTCATTAATAAAAAATATATTAAAAATTATTCTTATTTGTATATTTTTCTATATAAATAAAAATAAAGTAAAATATATTAAATAATTAATACTAATATTTTTATATAATTAATAATAAAATAATAAACCTCCAGTAACTACCATTTTAATATAAGGGATATAAAAGTTATTTATTATACATTACATTCCATTCCATTTATTTTCCAAACAACATTTTATTATATTACATCATAAAACCTTTCCTTTTTCTTAAGCAACTTTTCAATATTACATTTAATTCAATTATAAACCGTTTTATGTTTTATTCTATTTCATTAGTTACATTAATTAACATAACTTAGTATCTGCAAGTGTTTTCGGAAACAAGTACCCAACATCCAAAACTGCACTAATTCCCATGCCCGTTGCCTTTTTGTGCTTTGGTACATAAACTCAGAGATATCTAAGTGCCAGAGTGGCTCGTAAAGCATGGTTTAGCTTAGAAGGAGCCAGAGTCATACATTTACCCACTAGACTTATCCTTACAACAGCCACTGCATTAGCTCCAAAACCTCATCCACGCAATCTATACGTCCTGTACCAACCAAAACACTACGATTTTGTCACCCTTTTCTTTCCTTCCACTTCTCAACTCTGTCTTCCCTCCTCCTTCTTTCTTCATCATAACAACCATGGCCACTGCAGTGACTGCTGCAGTCTCCTTTCCTTCTTCCAAGTCCGCTTCTCTTCCCTCGATAACATCCATAATCTCGCCTGAAAGAATTACCCTTAAGAAGGTATTAGTTTTATCCACATGATAGGTAAATTTTTAATGAGAAGTAGCTCAAAGCTGTGATCTTTTTCAACTTTTGTATATGTTTAGGTGCCAGTATACTGCAGAGATGTGTCTGTTGGTGGAAGAGTGGTTTCTGTGAGAGCCCAGGTTACAACAGAGGCTCCTGCTAAGGTTGTGAAGATATCCAAGAAAGATGATGAAGGTGTTGTCGTTAACAAGTTCAAGCCCAAGACGCCTTACACTGGCAGATGCCTTTTGAACACAAAGATCACTGGAGACGATGCTCCTGGAGAAACCTGGCACATGGTTTTCAGCACTGAAGGTAATGACCTCTAATGCACTTCTGAAATCATAATTGATCACCTACCTGACCGCATAATTCTGAATGGATCAATGAAGTTTAATTGTTTAAGTGTGTAACTATATGTGCAAAACTATCACTGAATTACGGATCTAATTCACATGTATCTGTCGAAAGTTCGTATGTAACATAGCAATATTGAATTCAAATGAGCTTATTCTTTAAAGAAGTGATTGATCTTGTTAAGCTAAATGATTTCCTGGGGACGCAGGAGAAGTCCCTTACAGAGAGGGACAATCAATTGGAGTTATTGCAGACGGTGTTGATAAGAACGAGAAGCCTCACAAGCTAAGACTGTACTCGATTGCCAGCAGTGCCCTTGGTGACTTTGGAGACTCCAAGACTGTGAGCTTCTTATGCTTTTTGATTCACATTACATACTAGTTTGCTTAGATCCCAAAGAAAATCACTGTGTAATGCCGCCTCTTACGGTTGGGTTTATGTTGATTTTGGTTTTTGATGTGAACGCTTGGTTCAGGTGTCTCTTTGTGTCAAGAGGCTTGTATACACCAATGACAAAGGAGAACTTGTAAAAGGAGTCTGCTCAAACTTTTTGTGTAAGGCTTTGAGGTTCTTTTACTTCTTTAACGTATTTTATGTATTTCTCATGAATCTACAATACAATACCATACTTGTCTTTAAAGCTCTTAATATGGTAAAGAGATTTGTGATATGATTACAGTGCGAGATATGGATAGCGCTCTGACTGACATTTCACCACTTTGATTATAATATATTGCAGGCGACTTGAAACCTGGAGCTGAAGTGAAGATTACTGGACCGGTTGGGAAAGAAATGCTTATGCCAAAAGATCCTAATGCCACTATCATCATGGTATCCCCACTTTTGTCATGCTAATAGCTTGATATTATTAGGACACTCAGTCATTTCAGTATATATGCTCTGTACTAAAAATTATGTTGTCTATACTATGTATCTGATACAGCATCTTGCTGAATTTCTTCCTTGCAGCTTGCCACAGGAACTGGCATTGCTCCTTTTCGATCATTCCTCTGGAAGATGTTTTTCGAGAAGCACGAGAACTATAAGGTAAAACAACAGTACTCTTTTGCTGCAGCCATAGGAGCTACCGGAATGTATACCATATCAAATTGACTTCACTCTTGTGATTCTTCCAGTTCAATGGTTTGGCATGGCTTTTCTTGGGTGTCCCAACAAGTAGCTCGTTGCTTTACAAGGAGGTGGGGCTGACCGATCACTTTAATATTCCTAATCCTCAATTCTTGTTCTCTACAATAAAATGAGACTGAAACCATAACTATCCATGTCGAGCCAACAGGAATTCGAGAAGATGGAGGAGAAGGCCCCCGACAACTTTAGACTTGACTTTGCTGTTAGCAGAGAGCAAACAAATGATAAAGGAGAAAAGATGTATATCCAAACCCGCATGGCTCAGTATGCAGAAGAGCTCTGGGAACTGCTAAAGAAAGACAACACATATGTCTACATGTGTGGACTGAAAGGAATGGAGAAAGGAATCGACGACATTATGGTGTCCTTAGCCGCCAGAGACGGTAAGAAATTGGCTTACTTCTTCAGTGCAGAAGATGATTTCCATTGCTGACAGTTTCCTCGTTGCTCTATGTGTTCAGGCATTGATTGGACAGAGTACAAAAGGGAGTTGAAGAAAGCAGAGCAATGGAACGTTGAAGTCTACTAATTAGCTTGATTAAACTTATCTCCTATTTTTGGTTGTTCTAAGCTGCCATCCTACAATGACTTCCACTGCATTCTGTAGATAGGTAATAAGCTGTAACTTACTCCTGAAATTTTCCCACTTTTACAAATGAAGCCGTTTAATTAACTTTGTCTTCGTCTCTCCAGAAGTTCAGGCTTTAAACATTATAATACCTTTAGGCTTTAAGAATGGCACTACCATCTTCCAGCCTTTAAATATTATTTCTAAATGTTTGATATTTACAGTAATTTTTTAGATTTTTTAGGTTTCGACATATGGTCATTCTTTTGGTAGTGTCTTCTCGTATGACATCTTTTACTATGAGGAGAATGTATCGTTACTATTTCCAATTCATAAGAATCTATAAAAAATGTTGCTTTCTTTAAATGTCAATAGCCAAACTTTAAGTGTAGCTCTTTAATCACTCGCGAGGAAGATAGTAAATCGATCAACATATCAAAAATTCATCGATGAAATGTGTACAATCAATTGCGGTAAATAAAGATGGAGTTGAAAACACTTGTCTTATCGATTCATGCAACTTTTGAACCAAATATGATAATTATCATATATAAGAATACAGAGTGAGTATTGTGCAATGAAATTTGGTACTGTACCGACAGGCTAGTACTGGTATTTTTTTAGTGCCGGTCAGTATCTGAAATACCGACCAAATATTGCCGATATCGTAAAGTTTAAAAAGTTAAGAGATTTATTTGTAAAAAACTAAAATATTTAACTACCAAAAGTTGGTATAGGCTAGTACTGGTATTTTTTTAGTGCCAGCCAATATCTGAAATACCGACCAAATATTATTGATATCGTAAAGTTTAAAAAATTAAGGGACTTACTTGTAAAAAACAAAAATTTTTAACTAACAAAATGACACCCTCCCCCGTTTGTCACTCTCTCACACACATTTTTTATTTTACCCTGTCTCTCCTCTATGTCTTTAGCATCCCAGTCTTAGCACAGTCCTTGTATCGTCTTTCCCTCATGCAGTGTGATATCGCCCGTCATCCCAATAGCATAGTAGTTAGACCGCCTGCCCAGTGCCCAACCACACAAGCCTCCAGCTCTGGTCAGACCACCTATCACTCTCCGACCGCCACTGCCACCGCACCTCTGGTTCTCTGATCGCTGCAAGTTGTCTTCTCTAGTCTAGCTGCTCACTTAGATAGATTGCACTCTGCAGATCAGGATTTCCAATTTTGTAGATCCATATTTAAACCTAACCAAAACTGAACCAAACTGCCCCTCCCACTTACTAACTTGCCCATCTACTGGCCCGAAACCAGTCTGCAACTCCACAAAGGCGTATACTCCAGCCACTCCCTAACCCGCATCAATAGCTTAGTGAAGGATATAAAAATTGCAGAATTGTGCAGCAGAAAAAAAAACGGAACCTCACAAAAAAAAACAGATCTACTCATGCATATAGATGTAAAAAACAAAAACATGAAATGTAAGATGTTTACATACCTTTCCGACAATCTCTTTCATTCTTTAATCTTCTCCATGTTGGGTTGTCATAAACTACAATGATCAACGTAGACCATCTATAATGAAAGTCCACACGAAGATATAAAGATGAAACCTCATTAGGAGATGGCTAGAATTCTTTCTTTTTGTTAGCAAAGACAAGAACTCTTATAAGAGTTAGAGAGAAAAAGAGTGTGTGTAAGAAAAAAAACCTTTCTTTCACTTGTGTCTTACTTAAGATGCACGAAAATCATCTCTATTTTCTACACCATTGGCTTTCCATATCCCCATCACTATGGAGAGTTATGAGAAGTTAATGGTCATGAATAGCATGTATTAACGGAAGTTATGGAAAGTTAATGACCATAAATAGTATGCATTAATGGAAGTTTTGGGAACTTAATGACCAAATTAGCAACCAACAACATTTGTTTCTAATCCATTTCATGTAACATTTTCTACCACGATCACATCAGGATACAATCCCAAAACACTCTCTCATATCTTGAATCACGATTGAAGACCATTTTACTCATCCTTCAGATCTCCTATGTATGTGACGCATTAGGTCTCGGTTATGTTGGTCACTTGAATTAACACTTAATTTAAGTAAGTCAAGAGCAGTATCTAGCAACACTTGACCTCCAATTGACTGAAAAGTCAGTGGTTTAACTACGAACCCTTCCATACACACTGTTGCCATGTAATTCGTCCTTTCACCATTTATACCCTACTTGGTTCAGAGTATAATCAAAGTGTTAACTCCCATTAGACTGACTACGTCACATCTAGTCCAAGTGATATTAGATCTTACCCTGAAGATCTCATTATTCTCTGTATTATTAAAGATTCTCTTCATGACACATACCTGCTCTGGCTAGAGACTCCTCTTAGGTATCATCTCCTTCTATTAGGAGTGGTGAATCTTTTATTGGCTACTCAGTTACCATATATAGGTATTTTATAACATATTGTCAAAAGTGTTACTGTTTACTGTTTACTGTTACTGTATGTCATTTTTGTTGTAGTGACCCTATGAGTAACCCCTAAAAAGCACAGATGAATGGAGTCAAAGCACAAGATCAGTATTCGAGATATCCTTAAGCACCTCATGTCAAAGGATACTTGCACCATTGCTATAATGAGACTATCATTGACACTGGAATAAAATATTCATATGATTGTCTCATAATAGGTCAATTTAATATACTTACTACTCTTAGTCAGCATCCACATGTTAACTCTAAACAACTCATGTCTACAACTTATGAGATCTACTGCTTGATCCAATCAAGGAGTATAAGATGTGATAGTCTATCCAGATTAATGATATCTAATCTTATTAATCCTATGACTAGGAAAAGTTTAGATACTAACATAATTACAAATGATAGGAATCTTATTATCATGATCTCATCATGATTTCCTCCATTCTATGTTTTGTATCAAATACTTAATTAAATCAATTTAAGATCAACATCAAATCCATAAATGTATGAAAATCGAAATAATGAAAAATATCTTTATTAATCATAAAATAATTTGTACAATAAATGTTAAAGGTGATTGCCTTTAAAGCACTTGGAATTATAAAGATTGATTATGAAATTTTGGAAATGTTGATCACTTGATTGTTAATTTGAATATTGAATTGTGTATTTGTAACTGTGCTGTGTAGTAATTCTGTATGTTGAATTGTTGGTTCTTAGAAAATTGTATAGGATTAAATTGAATTGTGTAGTGTATTGTGTATGTTAAATGTGGAGTTAATTTGAGTAAAAAACTAAGAATGTTGATTAAATTGGATAATGAAAGATTGTTAAATTAAAGTTGAGAATTAGCATTTCAGTAACAATGTTGATTAAAATTATCTAGGAAAAAAAATATTGATAAGCATTATAAATTGAATTGTATAAGTAAACAAAATAAATTAATTTATAGTTGAATTATATGATTACATAAAATAGGTTATAAATTTATAGTTATGAGTTATGGTTAAAATTCAATAGGTTATAGTTGTAAATGTAATTATTTAGTTTACGGTTGAATGATCTAATCATACAAAATGAGTAATATTATATAAGATGTATTTGTGTATTGTGTAATTGCGCATGTTGAATAATTGACTAGTTGATTTTTGACTTATTGATGAATTGCCTTAGATGAAATTGAATTGTGTATTGTATGTTAAATCCTTATTGTGGAGTTAACTAAAGTAAGAAACTAAGAATGTTGATTAAAATTGGCAAATGAAAGATTGTTAAATTAAAGTTGTGAATTAGGATTTTAGTCACAATATTGATTAAAATTAGTTAAGAAAACAAAAGTATTATAAATTGAACTGTATAAGTAAATAAAATATATTAGTTTATAATTGAATTATGAGATTACATAAAGTAAGTTGTAAACTTATAGTTGTGAGTTATGGTTGAAGTTGAATATGTTATAGTTGTAAGTGTATGTCTTTAATTTATTGTTGAATGATGTAATCATACAAAATGCGTTATATTTTATAAGATGTATATGTATATTGTGTATGTCGAATACTTAAATTACTGGTTTTTGACTTATTAGTGAATTGTATGATGTAATTCATTTTGTATGATATATTATATAAGACGTATATGTGTATTATATAATTGTGTATAAGATGTATGTTCTTTTACGTTAGTTTGGACTTTTGAGTAAAACAATACATATTTTGTTATAGTAGTTGATAATGAAATTATGTGTCCTTTATTTTGATATGAAGTTATTAAGTTAATTTTGATATATGTGTTTGTTTATTTTTGTTGATAAATAGAAGGAAGTTCAAGTACTCATAATAATTCAACCATTTCAAGAAGATAAAATGATCTAACTTGGGCTCATTTTGGATTGGTTCCTGAAATGAAGAACCATATCATTTGTTTATTTTGTAACAACTATTTGAAAGGCGGAGGAATCACCAGATTAAATAAGCATTTAGCTAGAGTCAAAGGTGATGTGGAGCCTTGTAAAAAATGAGTCATTATGTGAAATGACAAATGAAGACTTTGCTTAAAGAGTATTAGCACGAGCAAGATAGAAGGCAAAGATTGAATTACGAAATTGGTAATGGAAGTTTGTTTGTTAGTGTTCAAGGTGATAGTGGGAATTTTAAAGGTGGTTGATAGATGATTATTTGACTATATTTTTACCCCATATTTAATGTATTCTTGTTGGACATTTTATATTTTTGTTGTATATTTGGTGCTTAATATGCTTCAACTGTGTTTATAGGTGATAATTACCTTCATTATTTTTTGATATATATTATTATTAATTAATTAATTGCAATATAATTAATTAAAATATAATTAATTTATTAATTAAAATATAATTTATTTTATAATTAATTAATTACAATACTTTTTTAAAAACTAACTACTATCAATAGTAATAGTAATCATTCATTCATTTTAACCAACCATCATAATTATAATGATTATATCCATTTTCATTTCTCCCTATATTTATTCTCATTCTCATTCTTATTACTTTTTATGAACCAGGCGCTCCCTTAAATTATATTTTGTTATAAATATAAAAATTTAAAATGTATTTTCAACAATTCTCGTAGATAAAAAACTTCAGCTTCCTTCCTTAAAGTGGACAAGGGTAGGAATGTCGACCAAAGGCTAGGATAAGCCCGTGGCCTTACTTATTGCTGCCCATACTCAACTCGTAACCTGATCGGGCCGACTCATAGTCAGCCCGTAACTTGATCGGGCCAACCATAGTCAGCCCGTAACCTACTCATAATTCGGTTCAGTCGGATCAAGTCGAGCTAAATTTAACTTGCCGAACTAGGAAGCACCAGATCAGACTCCAAATTACGCAAAATTAGGATGGCGGTGGCTAGATAAGAACTAGGGTTTGTCGTCTATTAAGCAGGGACTGGTTAGTACTTAGTACTACTTAGTACTTCTCAAGTAGTGAGAGTATATATGTACAAGTGTCCAATACACTCTCTCATCAACTGACCGTACGTTCACTCCTGGTCTATTAGGTCTCTCTGCCTCTCTCTCTCTCTCTCTCTCTCTCTCTCTCTCTTAATTGTTTAGTCAATAGGTGTTCACAAAATGGCGGAGGAGCAGACGGCTGTGAAGGAGGAAAGATCCACCGGAAGAGTCGTGATGTTCAGTGACAAGAAAGGTTTCGGCTTTATCAAGCCAGATGATGGCGACGAGGATCTGTTTGTCCACCACAGCGCGATCAAATCCGACGGTGGTTACCGCACTCTCTCCGAAGACGACGTCGTGGAATTCACCGTCGCACTCTCAGATAACAAGTACCAGGCGATCAACGTCACCGCCCCTGGCGGTGGACCCGTTCAGCATATTCGCAGTCGAGGAGGCCGCGGAGGAGGGTTTGGGCCGGGTTGGGGAAGGCGGATCAACGGCGCCGGTTCCGGTGCTAGTGCTGGAGGATGTTATAACTGTGGGAATACCGGTCACATTGCGAGGGATTGCAGAGGCGGTGACAGTACTAGCAATGGTTGTTTTAAGTGTGGAAGTGCTGGACATTTTGCGAGAGATTGCTCGCGCGTAAACGGCGGTGGCGGACCTGGTAGTGGTATTAGCAGCGGCGGAGGCGGTGCGTGCTTCAACTGTGGTGGATATGGGCATATGGCTAGGGATTGTCCTGGTGGTGGGGCCGCGTGCTATAATTGCGGTGGCTATGGTCACATGGCGAGAGAGTGTACTAGTGGTAGAGGGACCAACAGGTTTGGTGGTGGAGGAGGTTGTTTTAACTGTGGAAATGAAGGGCACTTTGCTAGGGATTGCCCTGACAAGTCGTGATTGAGGAGGAAGAAAGAGTAATAGTAGATCTTTCTCTTTTCATTCCTTTTCATACTTTTGTTTTCTTGATCTTTTTTTATTTTATATATAATTTTGTGCTATACATGCATTGTGTTGAGGGAAGTTAGCGATTCTCTGTTCTGTAGAGGAAACTTTCCCAGTTGAGACACGTATATATTACTAGTATTTTCTCTTTATTTACGTCTGTTAATCAGTGGATAACTTTTTGGCTGAGCAATTGGGTCGGCAATTAAATGGTTTATTTATAAGCTTGTGTCTTTTTGTGTGGAGCATGAATAATGCTATATCTTTTCATGCCTTGAACTGATAGTTACTCCTGCATTCTATGTATCATATGGGTAATACTAATTCAATAATAGGGAAAGTTTGGGATTTTGGATTCTTCGTTTTAACCTGTTCTTATCCTCTTGAGTTAAAGTGTTGTATGTGAAATTTTCACATGTTGGGCCTAATACATCAATTTCCAGTTGCAGAAGATGGAGTAATTCATCGTAAATACTGATCTTTCATGATGCATTTTATGTAAATAAGTTTGAGCTGACAACCAAAGCTGAAGAAAGTTTAAAGTGAACTTGACAATCTAAAAGCTATTTATGTTATGATCACCTGGCCACGTGTAATGAATGCTAATAGTTATATTGAAGCATTAACATTCTCCCTCGACTCTTTTTGCATAGTTTTGGTCATGACCAACTTTTCTATGTCTCCATTGTAAAGGATTTCGTTGGTCTTAAAGTTCAAAGAAGGGTTTATGTCCTGCCTTCCTTTATTTTAGATTATAGAAGTCTGATTCTTTACATTATATATTCAAAATTGTGATTAGATTTATTCATTATATATACTGTGATTATTATTAAATCAGATTTTGGATCAATCTTGTATTGGTTGTTGGTTTCTATTATGTCGTTGTTGCTGCTTCACTGGAATTGTATCTAATGAAATCAGAAAAGGTGAAAAGTTCATGATTTCACTATAGTTCTTAGCATTTACTGGCCTTCCTTGGTTAACCATTAACTTGTTTAAAATGTTGATTTTATATGGTTTGCAGTTTAGGTGACCTATGTTTTTCTATATGTGTCAACATTGATTCTTGCAAATTGTTTCTCTTTTTCTTTTTCTTAATTTGTATAACATCTTATTCCTGGAATAATCAGAGGAATCATTCAAGTACAGTTGCATTTGTTGCCTTGGAAGTACGTAGGAAGTTGCATTGCTAGTGATATGGTGACACTTGCATTTAAGGACTCAGATATGGAATCCACCCATCATACCGGGGACAAATTAATGTTACTGCCAACATGGAACAAGATGGTCATTATGGCTTGTTGTGCGGTGGGAATTACAGGTGAGGATAAACTTTTGCGTTGCGACGGGTAGTTTTAGATCGAACTCAGAGGCATTTAGAGATGGAAATTTCTGATACCTGTTTTCGGAATCTATCTGGTTTGCCTCCTGGGGGCGATTCTTAACATATCACGTGGAAGCGAAGTGGAACAACCAACAATAAAGCGTTCAGACTTCGAACTTTAAAAGGAAATGGCTTCCTGCCAATGTATTCTCGTGTACAGAAATTGAACCAATCACTTGTCGGTTACAGTTTTGTCATGTGAGGCTTAGCTCTGCTGCCCTCAGTAAAGATGGGTTAAGGTTTGCTTAGGAATCAATTATGGGTACTTGAGACTAATTGTGTTAACTTCGTTGGACATGATCAAAGGCCAGATATAAGGGATCAGATATTTCTTTTGCGAAAAGCGGCGTCATATTAGGGATCAGATGTATGCAAATTTGATGATATTATCCAAGTGGCAGCCAACACAATTTCTTCAACACCAGGCAGTAGCTTCATAGATAGTTACTAATACATCCCCAAAAGAATAGAGCTTGTGTTGGATATTCGATGAGTAAAGGTAACAATTACTTAACTTTGTACCAAGAGAGATCTTTGGAAGAATAAACATTCATGAGTGTCACACTTTAATAAAGCCTTCTTTCGTGCATTTTTAAACTGAAGTGCTGGTCCTCCGAAACATAGCATATGAATATGATATGTTTTAGTATTAACTAAAAGACAACAAGTCTTGATAACTCAAAACAATTTCCAATACCGATAGTGTGTGCTCAAATTACTCTGTGTCGTGATCATAACTGTCCTATTTGTTTAACTTGGTCACTATTAATGTATGTGTGAAGGTTTGGATCTTTCCTGCCGACCCCTTCAGTAAACTTCACGCGAAATCGAAGGATAATTCTTTCTCCGTAAAATTTTCTATTTATACATTAGTTACAATAGAGGAAAACTGTTAAGAACCTTCCCGTCAATTTCCTCCGTTGCTGTCTGTCTGATTTATTACGTTTCCAGCTCCTCATCGCCTTATTTATTAGGAGCCTGTTCATGGATTTCGTTCTATTTATTACGTAGGCATTCGGCCATGAACCGACCCGTAAAAGGCCTTGTCATGGTATACTATAAAAGCGCTGTGCTCCGTGCTTTCTGCTAGCGAGAGACACTTTCCATAACCAACTTCAATATACAGAATCCTTGAAGACAGTGAGAAGTTGCTCCCTTGTCACCACGATCTCAGCCTTCGAGCCTTCCCATTCGTCTTAGTCAAATGTCTCTTGCTCAAATTTTCATTTCCATGCTCTTCCTCAGTTTTCTTCTCCTGTTATCAGGTATGCACCCTTGATTTATGATCGTTTTTTTTAACCATTCTTTGGCTACGATTTAAATTTTAATTTCAAATATTCCAGGGGCGCACTCAGCGACGTTTACTATTGTAAACAAATGTAGTTATCCTGTGTGGCCGGGAATTCTTTCCAACGCTGGAACATCACAACTTCCGACCACTGGCTTCGCTCTCCGTCCAGGTGAGTCTAATGCATTTTCTGTGCCAACTTCCTGGTCTGGTCGCTTATGGGGCCGGACACTCTGCACTCAAGATTCAACCACCGGAAAATTCAGTTGCATCACCGGTGACTGTGGCTCCTCCACTCTGGAATGTTCCGGTGGTGGCGCTGTCCCTCCGGCGACGCTTTCAGAGTTCACCCTAAATGGCGCAGACGGCCTCGACTTTTACGACATTAGCGTCGTTGATGGCTACAACCTCCCAATGCTAATCACTCCACAAGGTGGCTCCGGAGGGAACTGTACGATCACAGGTTGTATCGTCGACTTGAATAGTGCATGCCCATCGGAGCTCAAGGTGGTGGACGTTAGAGACGGTCAGGACGTGGCTTGTAAGAGCGCCTGCGAAGCTTTCGGAGATCCGCAATATTGCTGTAGTGGAGCATACTCGACGCCAGATACTTGCAGGCCTACCAATTACTCCGCTTTCTTCAAAAACGCTTGCCCGAAAGCTTATAGCTACGCGTACGATGATGGGACCAGCACTTTCACTTGTGCCGGCGCTGATTACCTCATCACTTTCTGCCCATCTCGGACCACAAGGTAACATGTCAATTAACAATAGATATATTCAAGATTGGTTCCGCATTTGTCAGAATCTTTGCCGCCTCAGAAAGGAAACGCATGTCCTTCCAGGCGGTGACAGGCTTTTCACGGTTGTCTTTAGTCCATGTCGTTACTTAGCCAATTTTAGATAGTTTTTTGCCTACCCTTTACTTCGGTTCTTCGATACAGACATTTGCTCTTTTTCATAATGTTTTTGCAGTTTTCTTATCAATCTGATCTTAAATGATCGGTAGAGTGTAAGATGTGGGGGAGGTGTGTCCAAATTTTCTATTTCATTAACGTGGTCACATGTCTGAAGAAGTTGTTTTTGTTTTTGCTTTGATTGTTTATTAATGTCAACTAGCGATTGTGAAGTTAGCATGGTGGTTATTGCTTGCAGCCAGAAGTCGGCAAATGGACAGGATCCTGTGGCGGTGGCTACCTCCGCCAGCTCACATGGTACGTGGTCGTGCTTTCTTGGAGCTGCCGTCACCGTCATAGCGACGGTTTGGCGATTGTGGGAGCAGTTTCCAGCAGGTTGTTAGGAAAATGCAGCAGCACAAAACGATATGTTTGGAAATATATATCAATGCCCGCCAAGTCTCTGACATTTTGAGCTAAAAACGTGTCTCCAGATGGGTCCAGCTACTGAGGGGTCCATTTAGGAAGAATCAGTAAACTTGTCAGTGTGGTCAAACACTTGCAGGTGTTGTTGAAGAGGACCGGCCTAACCGATCTAGGTCAACCACTCGCTTGCAATTCTTTAAGGTTTCTCTCGCATTGATCAACTTGGAGAAGCTGCGTGGGAAATTCCTTTTTTTTTTTTTTCTTAACTATTGAATTAAGATTACAACTCGCAAACAGAAAGTGCAGATGAGATCTTCTCTATTGTAAACTAATTCTTACTATAATCATTAAATCTTATCCGTATATTCATATAAGCCGGTTATGTTCCAAGAAAATGAGATAGAAATCTTAATCGTAACTCCCAGTTAGGCACTGGAAATGTTGTTCAGCTTACATCAGCAGTCAGGGAAGGGACGAAGGAGATAGCAGGATCAAATGACGGGACATATTGGCCGGTACTTACTAATCGCCCTCAGATTTTCAATCTCATTTTGTGTGTATCAATTCTATCTTATTTGATTTTAACCATTTATTTTTGTAGGTTCTACATAAATAGATGGTTGAGATTAAATAGAACAAAATTGATACACAAAAAAAAGACAAAGGATAGATGGTTGAGATTAAATAGAACAAAATTGATACACAAAAAAAAGACAAAGGATTATGTCACTTTACTAATCAGCTATTTTTTAAATTAAGCAGTTGATCAATTGTTTTTGGCTGTTTTTATTGATTTTTTCTAACAAACAATTAATGTTAAACGCTATTTTCAGTTGTTTTTACTACACATAAATAATTATAAACATTAATTTTATCAAATATTTTTAACAAACAATTAATATAATTCGTTGATCAAATTAACTGATATAATCAGCTATCAACTAATTGTCAAACAAGGTTGGTTGGGTCGGATATATCGGGCCCAAGCCCAATCTCATAGGCCGATCGATCAGTCTCACCCCCATAGATTGATTT
>JAOQMR010000211.1:19010862-19033505 GCA_027563865.1 Erythroxylum pelleterianum | reverse complement strand
AATCAGTGGTACTGAAGATTTGCAGCAACTCAACTTAGCTTATGGCTCTCTTGTAAGATCGTTCAACTTGTTGTTTTTCTAACTTTCACGGTTTTTTCGGTTCTGACATTGTGGTGGGTGGATGGTGTTGATTCAGGTTACTCTAGACCTGGCTAATAGTTTGAAGGAGCTTTCCACCTTACAAACTCTCAAACTTGATGGTTGTATGGTTACATGTGCTGGCCTGAAGACTATTGAAAACTGGTGCGTATCACTGAAGGATCTTAGTTTAAGTAAATGCTTGGGAGTGACAGATGAAGGTCTATCTTGTGTTGTAACCAAACATCCAGAACTGAAGAAGCTCGATATAACATGCTGTCGAAAAATTACTGATGTTGCTATATCCTGTGTTGCAAGTTCTTTCTCCAATCTCACCTCTCTAAGAATGGAGTCATGTACCCTTATTCCTAGAGAAGCATTTGCAAATCTTCTTGTATTACGATAAAATGCATACTTTATTTTGCATTTAACTATTTCAGCTTGAATATTTATTTTGGGATTATAATATTATTAAACTTTTTTTACATGTCTTAATATTTATTTTTCATATTAATTTTATTTCCTATAAGAAAATGTGACATGTTTTCAAAAAAAAAGTGACATCTCTTTAAATTATTTCCTAGAAGATGGTTGCCTAAAATTTCCTTCAATATGGTACTTTGCATATTGTTTAATATACTTTAAAAATTATTTAGCATAAATAATTTTATCATAAAATAAAATATAGTTAAAATTAATAAAATTGCTTTTTATTTTTATGTTGTCAAACAGTCTACTGTGTGAAGCTCTTTTTAAAAAGCTATTTTTTAATTGACAGCCAAATAGTCAACTGGCTTTTAAAAAAAGCTCTTCTGATAAAAGCTCTACTGATAAAAGCTCTACTGATAAAAGCTTAACTAAACAGGCCCTAAGTGTTATAAATATGACACTTTTTGTTGAACAACGATTTAACAAATAAACTGCACATATAATGGCTTCAATCCACAAAATTTTTGGTAAATGCTTTTCCTTCAACATGCTCCTTGCCATATCAAGAATTGTACAATTCTTTCTTTCAACTACACTATGTTTTTGTGGTGTATATCTTGTTGTTAGTTGATGAATGACTCCACGCTTCTTACAAAAATTCTCGAACAATTTTGAGGTATACTCGTCTCCTCTATCGAATTTGAGTATCTTCAGATACTGTCCACTTTATTTTTCAACCATCGCTTTGAACTCTTTGAATTTATCAAGAGCCTCTAATTTTTCTTTCAAAATATATACCCAACATTTTCTACTAAAATCATCAATAAAAGTTAAATAGTACCTGTTTCCTCTAGCTGATGGCACGTCAAATGGACCAACAATATCTGTGTAGACAATTTCTAGCGGCCTTCTAGCTCTCCATGATTTTCCAATTTCAAGTTGTTGTCTGTGTTGCTTTCCTTTAATGCAAGCTTCACATAATTGCTTTGGTTGATCAACTTATGGTAATCCGTTCACTATCTTTGACTTTGATAATAATTTTAGCTTGGTAAAATTGAGATGACCGAACCTCAGATGCCACAACTAGGATTCATCTTCAATGACTGACATCATGCAATTTATCAACTCATTTTGTACGTCAAGTGTGAAAAGACGATTCTTCGTCATCTTTACTCTTACTATCAATTCTCCCTTCTTATTCTAGATGGTGAGATATCCATTTTTCAATAATATGACTTATTTCTTTTTTAAGAGTTAACTGAGGTTGATGATGTTGCTTTTCAAAGCAGGCATATAATAGACATTAGGAATATATTTCTTTTCTCCATTTTTCAAAGTAATTGTGATGTTACCTTTTCCTCTTACCAAAATCTTTGTTGAATCACTGAATGTAACTTCACCATGAACCGTCTCATCCATGTTTGTAAACAACTCTTTATGACCACGCATATGGTTGCTGGCACCAGTGTCCAAATACCAAACATCATTATTGCTTTGTTCATTTACTCGTAGTGAGCGAAACATAATAACGTTATCTTTCTTGTCTTCTGCTGCTATAAAATGACTTCTTTCTTATGCCTTAAGATTCGATCTGCACTCATAACTAAAATGACCATATTTATTGCAATTATAATACTGCACTTGAGATTTATCTCTTCTTTGTGAAAATTTGCCTCAACCTCTGTCTCTATAACCTCTTCCACGACCATATGTTAGATTTCCTCCATTTTTATTTTCTCTTTCAAAAAATTGTCAGCCACGTCCACGTCCACATCTACCTCGGTTATTCCATCGACCACGTCCTACTTGGTAGCCTCCTTGTAGCCACCTTGACTTTCTTTATCCTGTCTTTGTCTAATGCTTGCTTGATTTTCACCGACTGATAGTTTGCTTAGCAAGACTTTCTCCAAGTTGCCAGTATTACCATTCCGGATAATTCTTTGCTCATGTGCTTGGAGAGAACCAACGAGTTCTTCAATTGAAAGTTCAGACAAATCTTTCGATTCTTTGATTACGGCGACAATGTAATCAAATTTGTGTGTAAGCGAACACAGAAGCTTTTCCATTACTCGAACATCGTCTAGAGTTTCACCGTTTCTTTTCATTTCATTAGCCACCATTTTCAAACGGTGACATAATCACCAATATTTATGAGTTTTTCATTTTTAGCATCTAGAACTTAGCTGAAGATGTACCTTTTTAGCTTTTTCGACTCCTTGGAAAGATTTCTGTAGAATCTTCCATATTTCCTTTGAAGTCTTTGCATCTAAGATTTTTTCGAACGTGGATTCGTCAACATCTTGAAAGATAAAGAACAATGCCTTCTTGTATTTCTTTCAATGTCCTTTTTTCGGCATCTGATAAGGCCGCTTTGGCAGATGCATCTACGCAGTATATCCATCTTCAACAATGTCCCATAAATCATGAGAACCAAGCATCACCTTCATTTAGATGCTCCAATTCCTATAATTTGTCTTTGTCAATTTCAAAACTTGAGGCTAGATCAAGTTGGCCATTGCTTCACTAATTCACGAACAAACAAGCCTTTGCTCTAATACCACTTGTTGGAAGCTTGGTGGGCTCCAAATAAAATCTTAAAAATATTCACTCAAAAAATTTCTTCTTGTCTCAAAAAAATTTCTTCTTTTCTAAAGAGCTATGACTATATTTTTTTTCTACATCACATGTTGCACGAAACTGTTTTTTTAACACAATGTGCTCTTGCACCTTTTTTATTTCACTTCATTCATAAGTTACAATAGATTAGAGCTAGCCTTTACATGGGCATCCTAAATCGACATTAACAAACATAGAGCACAATTAGTAAATAGAGGGAATGACAAGTATCCCTATATGTGTCCTAAATATAACAAATTAACACTAAAACTTTGACACCTCCATAAACAAAACAACACTCAAACTTTGACACCTACAATTCTAAACTATTAAACAAATATTTGGAGCCTCACACGTTAAGCTCCAAATGTCCAAAAAAGAGAGTGTGCTTTCTAACAATACTCTACAATCAATTGATTGTAGAGTATAAACTAATAATAAAACATTTAATTGTAGAGTATAAACTAATAATAAAACATTTAACATTTCACCTCAAATGCTGATTTGATTGTAAATTAGTGACATAATTATTTAAATATATATTATATTATATATATAATAAAGTTCATAAATAAATGTATATTAAAAATGAAATTATGATGAGATCACAATTATAAGATTCATATTGTATTTATATATTATCCTTAAATTGATTGTAGTTATTATTCTATTAAGGTTAGATATTAATATAACGTAAAAAGATTAGCACATATTATGTTTCTTTCTTATAAAGGAAGTAATCAATCTCATAGATTAAAGTATGGAGATACTTAAACAAACATATGAGTGATTATAAGAGTATAAGTTCACTGAGCTGATCTCATATGAGAATCTATTTGAAACATTACTTGTATTTTTTTATAAAAATCCTTATTATAATAATTGTATAAGAAATTCTTTAACTTGAGCTTTCTAAAATATCTTGTACAAAGGTTACTAAGTTTTGATGCTACTTATGATATATTTTAATCAAAGGTAGCTCAATAGGTACTCATTGGATATATCATAAACTATAAAGAGATAAGAGTGATCAATATAAGATTTATCACCCAAAAATAATTAGAGAGAATGCTTCATTATTCTCGATTCATATTAATTCGAAAAATCTTTGATCAAGGTAGAATGACAATTTGTAAAATGATTTACAAATGTCAGTAACAGAACAAATTACGAATCATAGAGAATTAACATGATTTGTCTCAACTATAGCAGATATTAATTCTATGATATTATTTAGGAATGTCAAGACAGGTCCAAACAATCCAAAGTCCAATCAAGATCCATACAACCTAAAATTTGATTAGGTTGAATCAATTTGAAAGCCCGACTCTTATTATTTTTAAGGCTATTACCGATACATACCAAAAAACCTCATATTGGGATTCACAATTTGAGATTTTTTAGAAATGTAAGAAATTAACCTATCAGACAACTTCTTAAGCCAGAAGATAGGGAAAAAAATTATTTTTGCAATTGAATCTCACTAAGACATTATGACAAAACTCAAAGGGAACTTAATATGTGTGAACCCAAAACTTAATATTTCTTAGAAATAGTCCACTTTACAACAAAAACAATTAACTCAAAATGGAAAATAAACATAAAGAAAAATATCAAATACATAGAAAAATTAATAAAAAATGAGAGGCAATGAGAGAAGTCGAGGGTTTGAAAGAAGTCACAAATGATAAAATTATCTAAAAAAGATAAAAAAGAAAAACAAACCAATAAAAGTCACAAAATGAAAATTCAAATTGAGAATCTGGGAGAGAAGTTGAGTGTCGAAATAAAGAATAGTAAGAGAGGGATTGAGAGATGATACAACAAACTAAATAAATGAACAACAAATAAAAGGGTTAATTACAAAAGAAATCTTAAACTTTACTCAATTTTGCAATTATAGTCTGGACTTTAAAAAGCGACAATTAAATGCTAAAAAAAAATCAATTCTATTTCAATGTTAATGTTTCCGTTAAGTTTGTTGTTGTGACTTGTCACTTGTTCCATAAACTCTAAACACTTATATACATCAAAACAAATTAAACTAACTAATAAAAATTAACTAAATTATATCGTTTAATTAAACTAACTGATTAAATATAACTAAAACTATGGCGTTTTAGGGAATAAAATCCCTAAATCAAAGACGCAGCCTATCATTGTTGCACATACATTTTGGGTGTCAAATGTCAAAGCTCTCTTGTCGTGCAAACTCTGAACCCTCTTTAATTATTAAAAACTCAATGTAATTTGAATGTCTCTTCAACCCACAAATCTAAATTCCTACATAAACTAGAAAAAGGGAGAGAGAGATAAATGGGTTAACGAGTTAAGTTGTCGAAAAAGCAAATGAATTGAAATTACAAAGACCCAATCTTTCTGTGTGTTTCTTCTTCAAATTTTTATGGGATAATTGCTTGAAGATACAGTGAAAGATACTCAATCTCACGAACCAATCTGAAATCCACACATTAACAAGCAAAGCAAAACCAACCATCTTCAGGAAGAAAGCAACTTGTACATGGAAAACAACATCAACGAAACCCGCTGCCTTTGTCAGACGTTGTGTCGGATTGCATGAAATGGTGGTTTAAGGACACTTAAAAGAGGCAAAACCAGGCGATATCAACATCCAGGTCTTAGTCGGTCAAATGTACTACAATGGCCATGGTGTTGAGAGAGACGGTCAAAAGGTCTGTGTGAGAACAAAGGGTTGTGCCTTTGATTTAGAGATTTCATTCCAAAAAATGACGAAGTTTTAGTTATGTTTAATTGATTAGTTTAATTAAATAACGTAATCCAGATAATCTTTATTAGTTAATTTAATTTAGTCTGATGTGTATAAATTTTTAAAGTTTTTGAAACATGTGACAAGCTACATTAGCCAATTTAATTGAGACATTAATGTCAGGTAGAATCTAGAAAAAATTGAAGGCTCGAGTATTTAATTGTTACTTTTTATAGTTCAGCTATAATTGCAAAATTAGGCAAAGTTTGAGTTTTTTTTATAATTAACCTCAAATTAAATGCAAAATACTTAAGTTTTGTTTACACTAACATAACACAAAAAATAACTTTGTTTTGTTTACATATACAAGGTAATATTATTTTATGTATATAAAAGTTTGAGGTTTAGGTCAGGGTCAACCCGTAGAGTTCGAACTCGAGTTCCACCTAAATTTTAAATTAAAAAAAAGCATAAACTCACTTGAATCTTAATGTCAACTTCAAACCAGAAATCAATTTCATGTACTTATATGCTTTTCTTAATAATAAAAATTTTAAAAGTTAACTGAATCTTAGACACCTATAAAGAAAGAAACTGTAATTCTCTACCACCACTAAATTACAATATTCGATAATAGATTCATCTTTTGTTAATGTCCAAAGACGTAAAATATGGGTAATAAAAAATTACATAATCAATTGAAATCATGCTATTATTCCTCCGGACAAAGTAGAAGATATCATACACTCACTGGTATAATGATCTGAATCAGATTCTTGTGAGGTTTCAGAAAACAATTGAGAGCAAAATTGTGGTTAAGTTTTCTTTCGATAATTACAATTGATTTTGTAAGAGGTTACATGCCATAGGTAATTCATTGAACCTACAAAGTGTTAAATCCAGTTCTTACGAGAGCTTTTGTACTTTTAATAATATTTGGTATTAACATAAGTGAAGAGGTGAGGATTGCCTAAACGCAAAGAATAGTAAGCTAGAAAGTATCCTAAGCAGTAGCTTACTATCTTTTCACTAGTGAGATTTATTTATTTCATATCTTCTAAGAATTTTGTATAACCCTCAATTCCTTGCTTTAATGGTCATATTATGATAGTTAGAGTATATTGACAGAGAGCTTCTTAAGGTCTAAGGAGTATTGATAGGTTATTATATATGGTGTAGCAATACTAGATGGAGATCTCTCCAATATTAACAAACTCTCTTGTTGAGTTGCATAGTTCTTTATTGGTTCATGAGTGTATGATGAATGGATAAGAAAAAGAGGAGAAAGCATTACCAGTTACAGCAAATCCAAAAGTCGTTAGTCATGAAAAGGGTAATTGAAAAGGAAAAAAATAAATACAATAAAGTAGAGGAGTAACAAACTTCTAAAAATTAAAAAAAAATGGAGAGATTGTGAGCATTAACAAGTAATTGGTTCCATGTTCAAGTTGACAGATAAGTCAAATATTGAATGCTTTGGATTGCACAAGTATGGTCATTATCATTCTAGATGTCATAGCAATTTAAATAGAGATCATAGTGAGAAAGCTAAATTTGTTAAGTAAGAATAATAAATTTCTCTTCATATACCATGTTATACATAAGAACAAACCAATAAAAATTTATGATATTTAGATACGAGTTGAAAAAAATCATATAACTAAAGATAAATTTATCTTTTCTAATTTAGTTTAATCTTATTAAAAGTGTGTGAAGTTTGACTGTAACTCTATAATTTTGGTAAAGGGAAAAGAAAGGATAGATGTTTAAACCAAGAGAAATTCTACTTGTTATACTCCTAATATGTTATTTGCTCCATATTTAAAATCTAGTCAGCTCAGTGTTGGCCAACCTTAAGAGAAGGTTTGTGAGACTGTTATCAAAGATAGAGTTTGCTAAGTTCTAGATTTAAATATTGGTTTAATTTCACAAGTCAATAAGACAATACATAGAGTGTTTCCTTTATATCTATACAATGTAATCCATTCTTGTTTCTTTATAAAATTGAAGGAAATAAATTGGCTTGGTATTTTCAATTTTGACACCTTAATTTTAGTGGACTGATAATTCTACAACGAAAGGAAATGGTGAAAGGACTTTCATAGTTTGTTGCTCCTTTAAAAATTTGCAAATATTGTATCGTTGACAAATAAAATACAGTAATAACTTTCTAAAAAGAAATCTTGGAGGGTAAAAGTAAGCTAGAATTAGTTCATTATGACTTGTGTGATCCTATAAACTTAACACTTAATGGAGATAAATAATATTTTATTACCTTTATTGATGATTTTAGTTGTGAAAATGGTTATATTTCTTACAACATAAATTATTAGTTATTTTTAAGAAATATGAGGCATTAGTTGAGAAAGAAGTAGATTGACATATAAAGGTTCTTCATAAAGATCATAATGGGTAGAATACAATTCAAAATAATTTGTAAATGTTTGTAAATGATATGAAATTAAGAAACAAATAACAACAATATACAGACCTTAGCAAAATGGTGTGAGTAAGAGAAAAAAATTGAACAATGTTCAATATAGTGTAGAGCTTTTTGACAAGGAGTGGTATTTCCAAAATTTTCTGGATGTAAGTAATTATTTAGAGCATTCATGTTTTGAACAAGAGCCCCATAGTATTTGTTTAGAACATGAAACTGGAAGAAACTTGGAGTAATTGTAAACCAACTATTGATTACTTCAGAATTTTTAGGTGTATTGTATATGACTATGTAACTAATTAGAAAAGAAGAAAGTTAGATGGAAAAGTTAATTATTTTACTTTTCTTGGTGTTAATGCCAAGGCCAAAGAATATATATTGTATAATCATATCATTAAGAAAAATTTCATTAATTGGGATATTGGTTTTAATAAAGAAAGTACCTGACTAAAGATAAAAATGAGTGATGTATAACAAATTCCAAAAAAAATTGACAATGAGGAGGAGGAAAAAGATATTACTTTGAATTTCTAAAAAACAAAATAATGTATGTGAACACAATCCAATAACCACAGGGACTTTAATAGAGACTAGAACTGAATTTAGAGCAAGTTCTCATCCTTATCGTGTCAAAAAAGTCCATCATGGATGTCTGATCTTAAGATGGATGAAATTGAAGAATTTAAGGATCCATGGATTCACTTTGTGTTTTCTTACATAATTTGATCCTATGGCTTTTAAAGATGCTTTTAAAGGACCAAAGCATTAGAAGGCTATAGATGAAGAACTTATAACCATTTAAAGGATTAACATTTAGAAGTTGACAGAACTTCCAAATGACTAAAAGATAATTTGTGTAAATTGAATAAATTTACAATACAAAGATAAGGAGAATGTTGGGATTGATAAATACAAAGAAAGTATTGTGGATTAAGAATATAAACAAGAATATGATGTGGATTACAAAGAAATATTTGCTTTAGTTTCTAAGTAAGATACAATCAGGTTTGTGATCCCTTTAGCATCTTAAACTCATGGCTCATCTTCAAATTAGATGTGAAATCAACTTTTCTTCAAGGATACTTGAAAAAATAAGTATTTATTGAATAATTCAGTTGTTATATGAAACTTAAAAGTGAGTGTAAAATGTGTAAATTAAAGAAAGTTTTTATATGGACTAAAATAAGCACCTAGAGTTTGGTATAGTCATATAGGTGCTTAGTTGTTAAAAGAAGGATTTTCAAAAGTTTCCTTATGAGCATACTCTTTGTGCAAAATTAGAGATGGAGGTAAAATGATTATATTATGCTTACACTAAAAATGATGGTAGTATGATGGAAGAATTCAAATGATCTATAATGCTTGAATTTGACAGGATTGATCATGTTATGATGTATTATTTTCTTGGTATAAAGGTAATTCAATTTACTAGTAGAGTTTTTATTCATCAAAACAAATATGTAGCAGAAGTTTTAGTCAAGTTCAAAATGAAGAATTGAAATTACTACTACCTTAATTAACAAAATTTTGAAGCCTGTGATGGATACATATAGGAGGAAGTTTAATAGCATACTTCATAAGCAAATTGTAGAAAGTTTAATGTATGTAACAACTACTTAGGGTAATATTTATGTATGTCATTCATTTCATTAGTGGGTTTATAGAACATTCGATGGAATAATATTTGTTGGCAACAAAGGATATCCTCAGATACTTGAAAGGAATAGCTAATTTTAGCTTATTTCTTAACAAGCAAACAATTGTTACTTTATTTGCTACTAGGATTGAATTTGTTGCTGCTACTTTATATGCATCTCAAGCTATTTGTTCGAGGAAAGTTCTTGAAAACCTCCAATTCAAAAAACAAAGAGCAAATTTAGTTTATTATAACGACATTTCAACAATTAAACTTTCCAAAATTTTATTTTTATTAGGAGAAGTAAGCATATAGATGTGAGTATTATTTCTTATGTGACCTTTTTGAATATAGAACAATTGATCTACTCTACTACAAAAGTGAAGACCAGGTTGTTGATATATTAATAAAGCCCTTCAAATTGGTAGCATCTTTTACTAGGTTTTTGTTATTATTGTTGTTATTTAAAACTTATAAGGGTTTTTAGTGTTTGCAACTTGGAGGATCCAATTTAAAAGAGGCCGTTACTTTCTTATATTTCTATTTAATTAAATGTTGATGAATTTTTTAAGGAAGGGAATGTTAGATTTTTATTTATTATCCTTTTTTATTCAATCTTTACCAAAATAAATTTAGTGGTTTAGTGATTTCCTATTTTTATATTAGTATTGATACTGGTAATTTGTTAATAATGTTCATGTTTCAGTAAAGAAAGTTTATTGGTGGTTTCGATTTTTTAGGAAACTACTAGTTATGGTTGCTAGTTTTATATTACATTATCTTTTACTCAATGTTTGTAAATAAATTAGTTTGAATTTAATAAATAGATAATCATTTCAGCATATTACCTTCTCTCAAACCTATAAAGTGTTCGATGAAATTCCATTCCCATGAGGGCTTCTATACTTTCATAAAACTAATGTCTTCTTTGCCTAACTTTGTCAAAAGTTTTTTTTTTAATTTTTGTCTCTATATATCCTTATCACTATTGCCTTATTGGTGAGCATACTACAACCTTTGAAACAATCACATTTCTCACCTTTAAAACTAAAGCTAATTTAAAGGATGTTTTTTTAATTCTTACAACAAAAACTTATGTTTATATTAATGGCAAGGAGCAAAATGTTTTCAGAGGAAGGTGGTGTGATTGGTTAATTAAAAACTAAACCTCAACAATTTTTTAGATCTCGGCACTTTCTCACGTTGATGAATTTCAAATTCTCAATTTTTAAAGCGACATACTCGATGGATGATAATAAAACTATAAGTTTTTTTTTATGTTAGATGATAATCAAAACAAAAGGCTATATTCCTTAAAAATTACAGACCTTTATGAAAGAATATGGTTGAACTAGATGAGTCATAGGACTAATGTTAGTCTCTCAACATTGCAACACCCTTTTTACTAGCCATTGGTAAACCTCGACCAATGTCTAGCATGATAACCATAATGACTTAACCACATAGGATCAAGTATGGTTCAAGCTTCAGTAGGCTTTTATAGACTGTTGGTATGTTGATTAATTTAACAAGGTGAGTTAGACTTCCTTCAAATGTTCTTAGTTGGCCTAAAGATAAAATGTTCAAATGATGAACTAAGGGTGAATGGCCTAGACCATAAGCATGCATCAGTCGGACTATATTTGAATTAACTCAAAACTTAGCACATTTGGATGAAGATTATTAATGATGTGGCAAAGTTAGTGAATTGAAATATGAAGAAAGTGTAAGGATATGGTAAAGAATATGAATGATGTGTCTTATAATCATTTATCACATGTTTCTTTTAATTAAGAGTGTGTAAGTGGTAAGTTATGTAAACTACTTGTTATAGCAGTACCTAAAGTAGTTAGGGATATTAACCAAGTTAATGGCTTTGAAGCCTTAATGCTCACATTCTTATATGTTTTTCCAACAAGTCTTAAAATGTCTATAAATAACTCATTTGAGTAAAAAAATCATTCATTGAAAGAGTTGGAGCGTTGTACCTTTTATAACTATTGTGAGAGAATATAAACGTTAACATTTTTATTATGAAACTTTGTACATCCTTGTCTTCTTATTGATGTCCATTTTTTTGTTAACTATGTTGATTATTTTGGTTTACTTAAGCTATTGTGAGAAATGTTTTAAATATTGGGGAATAAAAAAGATTGAGTTAAATTATAGGAGTTTAAGTATTGTACTGGTATCAAAGTTATGATGGTGATTCATTAATGGGAGATATCAATCTTATTGAGCGTGTTACATGGGTGAAAACACTCATTGGTCCTTTACTTACAGGTGAAGAAGTCCCTACCTACAAGTGAAGAAGTCCCTCCTTATTCATCTCAATTTAAAGTCTTAGAGAGGCAAATTCAAACATTGTAAGATCAAGTGGCTAACTTTACAAAGGAATTAAAAGAAACTAGTTTCGAGATAACAACCCTTAAGCTTGTGATTTCTAGTTAAGACGTTGGATGGGTTGAAAGCATTATGCTTAAAGTGTGAACCTAAAGTTTTTTAGAGCATTCAGAGTGCTAAGGAACCTGAGAACATCTTGTGGGATATAGAGCAACACTTTGATATTGCTAAGGTACTAGATACAGAAAGGGTAAACATCTTAGCAATGTATCTCAATAAAGATGCAAAACTATGGTATAGAACAAGGATTTCTATCAAAATTCATGTTAGTTGTCCTCCTATAAACACAAAGGAGAAATGAAGAAGGAGCTACAGGATCAATTCCATATGAACAACAATTTTTAGCTTGCTAGTGATGCCTAAAAGCAGTTGAAGCAAGATGGCTTGAAAAGAGATTATGTTAAGTAATTTAGTTCCTTAATGTTAGATGTTGAAAATCTGTCAGATGAGGACAAGCTTTTCAACGTCATGTTTAGGTTATAACCATAGGAACAAATAGACTTATGTTTACAAAACATCAAGCATATTATGGGTGGTATTGTAGCTATATATGATTTGGTAGATTTCAAAATGCCAAAGGAGACCAAGGCCTCCTCCTCTTCTCACAATTCAAAAGCTAATAGTTTCCAAGTATGAGGGGAAAAGAAGAAAGATCATGAAGACAAAAAGGATCATTATCATAAAAAAAAGTCCAACTAAAATGGATAGCCTAAACAAGGTGAGAAAATTAAAAAAAAATTACAGTTGTTTCTTATGTAGTGATCCTTATTATGGATATAATTGTCTAAAAACGAAAAAACAAAATACTTTGATAACGGATGGTGAAGTCTAAAGTGACCACTCTAAATTTAGTCTAAATTTCATTTGGTGGTTCAATGTGATGAGTACTAAAGTGATTCCCTTTGAATGATTGACGTATATAAGAATATAAGTTAAAGGGAAGTAATTCAGGTCCATATTGGATACGGTTGCCACTAATTCATTTATTGCAAAATGAACATCGCAAAATTTGAGGCTAAAATTGAATAAGACCCATATAAAAATGAAGACTCTTATAGCAAAAACACAAATAGTGGTAGGAGTAGCATATAACATTCCTCTGAGTGTTGAAATTTGGCATGAAAAGTGTAATATGATAGTGATACCTCTTGATGATTTTGAATTGAGTTTAGGCATCAACTTTCTTAGAGCATCAAAAGTGATATTTTACCCACATCTTATAGGTATAATGCTTATAACTGAGCAAAATTCATGTATATAAATTATTGTAGATTCTATAGAGGAATGATAGATAAAACAATAATGGTAGCATATATTTTGGGTATGATCATCGAAAAAAACCTTAAAAAATATACAGAAACTTAACTTGTAGCTATATAAGAAATTATAAAACACCATATAGTGGAAGTTACCAAAGCTATTACAAAGATATTGAGGGAATTTAAAGATATGATGCCAAAAGAGTTGCCAAAAGTCTCATCGAGAAGTTGATCACAAGATGACATAACCCTTATAAAATGTCAACATTAGAGCTGGTAGAATTACCAAAGCTATTTGGTGAATTATTCGAGATGAGTTAAATTCAATTTTCTATATGGTATTCCAATGTTGTTTAAAAGAAGCAAGACGAAGCATTATAAATATGTGTAGTATGTTAAGCCTTAAATAAGGTAACTATCAAGAATAAGTATCTTGTTTTTTAGTTCAAATTTAATAGACTTATGGAATAGTTATCAAACAAGTGTGAATTGTCAAGGGAGAGCAAAAGATAACTTATGTGACTTGATATAGATTACATGAATTTTTAATCATGCCATTCACCTTTAAAAATGCCTCCACTACATTTTGCAACTTAATGAATGACTAAGGCAAAAGGGTCACTTTTGACCATAAATTTTGGACATCTCTCTTCTATATTATGGGGCGTGATCTAAGATTTTCATACGTAGATGGATGGCCAAACGAAGCAAATATGGATGGACAAACAAAGCAAATCAATGGTTTATGGGAACAATACTTGCAAAATTATATAAATAAGTCATTAAAATTGGTTAAGTTTACTTAATTTTATATAGTCTTGTTATAACTTGTTAGATCCTCGACTATAAAGAAGAGTCCCTTCAAACATATTCTGGAATAATAAACCTTTACTTCTTTTGAAATTTTGCAATAAAAATTAGGAGGAAATTGCCCAACTTCTTATTAATTTACAAGGGAAAATAGATGTTATTAGATGAAACAAAGGATGTCCTTTAAAAAGCTTCCAAAAGGCTGAAGAAGTATATGGACTAACGAAGAAGGCCTTTTAACTTTGACATCAGGATAAATTATTTCTCAAACTTACTCCTCAAATTTGAAAGAAGATTATTAGTAAGTATGTACATCGGGACTTAGTCCTAAAGTGTGATGGACCATTTCAGATCTTTGAAAAAGATGGCAATGTGGCATATCGACTCAAGTTACTTGAAAGGTTAAAGATATATCCAATTTTTCATGTTATTTTTGTTAAACCATACCACGAGGATGTAATAGACCTAAATATGAGTAAAGTGAAAACAGTACCTCCATTTGTAAAAAAATAGTTCAAAAACCAAATTGAGAAGAATTTGGATCATTGAAAAATAGACATCATAAAAAAAATCAGAGAATGAAGTTCTTAATTCAATAGAAGAACAAAATAAGTTCAGAAGCTACTTGAGAGAATGACTTGACCTTGTGGTAATTCAAGACCAAGTAACTACCTACTTTCAATTTGATCTAACAAAAACATCAGATTTATTTGGAAGGGTTGATTTGTTAGCCCATTAACATTGTAGACTCTTTTTTACTAGTCATTAGTGAGCCTTGGACAATGTCTAACATGATGTAGTCATAAAGTAAGCCAAAGGAACCAAAGTTACATAATCAGGTGGGATCAAGCATGGTTTAAGCTTCATTTGGCTTTGATAGTTATATGGTGAGTTGATCGACTTAATTAAGGCAATTTAGACTGGTATTGAATGTTTTTGGTTAGACTAGGGATAAAATAGTGCTTAAATGATGAATCATGGATAAATGTACTAATATGCATATTGTTTAGCATTTGGTTATCTATAGCTTTGGGTGAAGATCGTTAGTGATGTGACAAAGTTAGCATGTTGAAGCATGAATAAATTGGGAGGACATGGAAAATATCATTAGTGATGTGTCTTATATTCAGTTATCATTTTTTTGGTACCTTAGGAGTGGATAAGATGTATGTTATGTAAACCATCTTTTAACATAATGGTTAAAGTGGTTTAGAATGTCAACCACTTACTAAGTTAGTGACTTAGTGTTCTTAGTATCCAATTTCTTGTATGCTTGCCAACAAGTCTCCAAATACTTAAAAATAGCTTACTTGAGCAAAGACTCCATTCCTTAAAAAAGTTGGAGCTTTGTACCCTCCGTAACTATTGTAAGAGTATATAAAGGTTGAAATCTTTGCTCTAAAGTTTTGTGCATCTTTCTCTTCTTGTTGTTGTCCATTTTTGTTGACTAAGCTGATCATGTTGGTTTAGTTATGTTATTGTGGAAAACACTTTAAACACGAGAGAATAAAAAAAGTTGAGTTAAATTATGAGAGTTTAGCTATTGTACTTAGGAAGTGCTTGGTTAATAAGTTTGGGAAGGGTTCAATGGGTATAAAATGAAAAATGAGTGGTTGGTTATATATTATCATTATAGGGACAGTGTTATGATATTTAACTTTCAGGTATTGCTCCATACTCCTCAAGTATAAAAGGAATGTCAATCATTCCTGAGTGACACTCCTTTCATCTTTTCTTAACCTTTATAATTAAATATAATTAATTAATTAATTAATTACATATATTTTCTCCTTTTTAGCAATTAAATATAACTAATTAAAATATATTAAAATTTGAAGTAAAACAAAAATTTGATAAACTTATATTTCTCAATATTTTAAACAAACTAATCACTATCAATGATAATAGTAATCTTTCATTCATTCTAACCAACCATCATAATTATAATGATTTTATCAATTCTCATTCTTTACTATATTCATTTCTATTCCTATTACTATTAACCAATTTGAATCAAGCGCCCCCTTAAGCTTTAATGTATTTTGGCATAAATTTGAAATTCTTTACAAAGTCTTTATAACAACCAACATCTTGGATATTTCAAAAGCACAAATTTTAATGCATAAAAACACATAATGCATAAAATCTCAAGGAAAAGGTGCTCATATATCAACATTTCAAAAGCACAACTTTTAATGCATAAAAACACGTAATGCATAAAATCTCAAGGAAAAGGTGCTCATATGTCAACTTGAAATCTGAAAATTACTAACTGATGAAAAGAGTTAAACGAGAAATAATGGCTTAGGGTTTTAGGGTTATGTTTTTCTGATGGATGTGGTGGAGAAGATGATGATTTTACGGTTGATTTTTTAATTAAAATCACATGTCTTATAAATTAATTAACTATTTCACTTATTAAGTTACATCACGTGTTACCGTTAACATATGTTGATATCAATTTATATTTAATATCTATTGAAAGTAAAAATATTTAAAAATATCAAAATAAATTTCATGCTAATTTTAATAATTTCTAGAAAGTTATTAATTAAAATATTAATTCTTTTTAATCTGTATCCAATAGTACTAATAAATAAAATTATTAATTCCTCATATTTACTTATAATCCATATTTTAATAAATAATTAACTTATGAGTGTTATCATATAATAAACTAATAATTTAATAATAAAATTAAAAGAGCTAATTAGTTACTACCATGTTAAATATATTATGAATTATTAATAAAATATGATAAATTAGTATATTATTAATTAATATTAAATTAATCATTGAAATTAGTATATTATTAATTAATATTAAATTAATCATTGTTAAATATTAAAAATTATTTTTACACTTTTTATATAAGTAATGAGCTATGAATAAAGCAAGAAGTATTATAATTTTATTTTTGATATAAATAATTAGTAATTAATTATATATAAAATAAGAAATTGATATTATTATTATTTTATAATTAAAAATTTAATTAGATGGTTAATTTTCTATCGTATTAAAATAATTAATAAACTTTTAATTATTAGTTAATTTTAATAAAATAATTTAATATCACATATTAAAATTATTATATTTTAGGATAAATAATGGCTTGTAAATATGATAAATCAATAAGGCCAATTATTTGACACTTGTCCCCTTTTGTTACTATATTAATAAAATAATTATTATTATATTTAATATAAAGTAAATAATATATATAGTAAAGATGATTTTATGATTTTATTTATGACAATAAAAATAAAGTTATTATTGATTAACTATATAAATTAAAGTACAAAACCGACCATCTTATCTATTGATATTCTTATATAATTAAAATTTTATTTTAATGAAAGACTTAGTTACTATCATTTTAAATGTATTACTATCATTTTAAATGTAGTAGTAGTTATTAGTAAACAATGATACATTATATTATTTTATACTTTTTGATATAAGTAATAAGATATAAATACGATGAATCAATAATATAAGAATTTTTATAATTTTATTTATTAATATAAAATCTAATAAATTAATCATTAATTATATATAAAATAAGAAATTGACCATGCTATTTATTAATATTATTATATGATAAATAAAATGTATTTAAATGCTTAATTTGCCATCATATTAAATTAATTAATATAGTATTAATAATTAATAAAATTATTATATTTTAAGGAACATAATGGTTTTGTAAATATAAAATTAATAAATTAAATTATTTATCACATATCACTCATTTGGTGTGCTAATTATCAATCACTCGTGTTCACATGGACTGGAACATGTCCTAAAAGTGATAGGTGGGAATTTACAAGAAAATTTTCCTAGACTTACGCTCCACTTAAAACTTGATTTAGCCCGAGCCAAAACTTGATTAGGTTTTAATGGTCCAAAGTTTGATGGGGTTAGGCCATAAATGAAAACACCGAAGTGAGTGACACCATCTCCTTGAAATCAAAAAGAGTTCTTTCCTTTTTGATCTTCTTGTCTTTGCTCACTTTATGTCACTAGCTTGGTAAAGTTTATGTCAGGTAAGAAATTCTTTTAAAAGCTGTTGTGGCTGTAAATGGATAAGATAAGTAGACATTTTCCTCAAAGCAAAAGCAGACTGATTAATCATTGGTGAGCTGAAAGCTATTCCATCTCGAAGAGATGCCTTTCAATCGTCAAAAGAGACATCAAAAGCTTACTAAATCAAAGACTTATGATTATGGGTATTTATTTTCAATTTTATTTGTTGGAAAATCAAGACATAAAAATAATTACAAAACTTATCATATAATTTTTCTTAAGCCAAAATCACTTCAATTTTATAAAATAATTAATACGTAAATCATAAATCTTTGTTTACATCTTATTTCAAAGTTTAACCCTTTTTCTCCGTTTTTTTTTTCATTAAACCGTTTTTGGAGTCAACTTACCTCAACCAATGTAGTTCTTGTCTTTTCCTTTGACTCATTTATGAAATAAGCTTATCTCAATTATTATAGCCGCACAATTGTCTAGCCTTTAATAGTATTCATGAAACATGATATGAGAACTTTAGAACTATTAATTTTGGATATTTTAGTCATTTAATTAAAACTAAATTCTGAATTTTAATTTAATTTTAACTAGAATGACAAATAATTCTAATTAAGTATCAATTATGCCCAAATAAGATCAAATATCTCATATTTAGTCATATGATTTCTCAAATTTTACAATCAAGTCTAACTTGATTAGAAAAATCTTATAACCATAAATTAGCTTTTGTTGGTTCTACTTTCAAACTTTAAGTTGTTAGTACAACTACTAACAAGTAGCTTGAGTATCGACATTTGAATTTCATTCACATGCATATCATTAAGATACACACACAAATTATGAGTTAGCACACATTGCAAAGATAATATATGCACTCAATTGACATATTCTGGGGTATAAAAGGTTTAAAATGATCATGATGTGAATTGTGTATTATTTATTTCTTGAATTTTGGTTTGGTGGACTGTAATGAGTAAACTTGGAATTTATTATTACAATTGAAAATTTGATGAATTAAAATGCACATTTATACTAAGAAAAATGCCAAATAGCAAGACAAGTTGACACATGAAAAATTAGGATAACTAAGCCTATAAATTGAATGACATTTGGCGTAGATAAATGAATGACATTTGGCATAGGTAAATAATTGACAAATGACAGCAATAAATGAGTGACAAATAGACTAGTAACAAGTTGACATTTGGCAGCTTATAGAGGGGATAAGCGGCTTACATGCTTAGTGACACTTGCCATTGTAATATGGACACACATAGCACTTGATGAGTCAAGCTACTGCAGGAGTAGTTTTTGTTTTGTTCATTCTCCTTCTTTCCATTACTCTCACCTCCGAAACCCTCACAGCTACTGAATCTTGCTTCAATTTCATTCATAGTTATTTCAAGATCCACACAAAAAACCTACTCAAAGTTAGTTATAATTTGCTATCATCATTTTGCCTTTACTAAAATAATTTTTACTTCCATCTTGTACTTGGATGATTTTGCATGCTTGGAGAGCTAAGTTAGCTTGATCATTGAGGTGGAAATTTGAGTCAGATAAGTAAGTAAAGTGATATTCTTTATGACATGTTACAATAGAAAGTTATAATGATTAAATTGGGATAGATTATATATGATGTTGATGTTGAAGATGTGCTAGAAAATGGAGAATGAATGGGTACTTTTCTGTCCTATTTTTTCATGTACAAAAATAGTAGTTTATGGGTTGTTGTATGGATGATTGAAGTTAGGATTTGAAGTACAATTGATGAAGAATTCATGCTAAAGATAGGTGTTATTAAGGTATTTCGAATATGGAAAATTAGAGCTGTAGGTGTGTTTGTAAAAAGTGACTGTTAATGAGATAAATGAGCAGAATTTTGTAAGCCTTACTGTAACCAATATAGAAGTTAAATTAGCCTGAAATGAAGTAACCTTAAAGGACATGAAATCTGGAAAATTTCATGTGTTAGTGATGTCTCTAAGCTTGTAAAATTCGTGAAGTATTGAAGGTAGTAAAGTTACAACATTAGTGATGTTGATGACAAATTCTGAAATTTTGATTTCAACCTTATGTAACCAGCTGAGAAATTTCACTCTAAATTGGTATATTTGGACTTGATTAAGGCTACTAATAAGCCTAGATTGTTACTTGATTAATTGGTTAAGAGCTTGATGAGTTCATGTAGTTAATTGATGTTATAACCTAAAGAATGGACTGTTTTGATGTGGTTGAGTTCAAATCTGGAAATTTTGATTTGTTAAAGGAATAAATGAGTTCTTTTAATGCAAACATGATCTTAAGGACATGAGTAATGTGTATAAGATATGGATGAATGAGCATTGAAGAACATGGGGTAAATATGAATGAGAATTGGGTAAATGTATGAATATATATTTCTAGAAAAAGTTTGGTGAATGTATAGATCTAGATTGCAGAAATTCCATATTTAAAGTAACAATTGTGTGTGGATTATGAGAGGCCTTTTGATCATGAAAATGTTCAAGGATAAATGTAAAGTATGGATAATGAATTTAGAGTAAATCAAGCTAACTTAAAGGTACAAACCTGATTGCAAAATGATAGTATACAAAATATGATGTTTGAATGGTCTTAGGGTGTATAAACACAAATTGAATAGTTAAGATTTATGTATAAGACTACATAACCGGGAAAGTCAATTGAGCATGTATTGAACATAACACATATACATGTGTATGATTGAGTACTTATTTGATTAAACAAGTTAGTAATGTGTACATATGTGTGTATTACATGATTTAGAAGCACAAATTAACCAATAGCTTCTAGTCATTGCCGGCTTATCAAGGCAATAACTATTTGGAGCATAATGTGAGTTAACCTAGATGTTTACTCACTATATTTGAATTGTTCTTAATTAACTGTTAGATATTGAACTGTTGATGATATGATTGTGTTAATTCCGGACATTGATGGTTTGAGGAGTTTGATATTCGGGACTGTATTGGAAGTGTTTGCAAATTGAATGTGAATATGGAAACTATGTTCTCAACTATATGTTGAATGCCGGACTTAGATCCGATGAATGTATTATATGACTGTGCACACTAAATGAGAGTTATTGATAGCATAATATGTGATTTGATGCATTTTCATTACATTGATATGCATGATCAGATAAAGGAGTTGTGACCAGAGTGACCAACATAAAAAAGAGCTTAAAGCTCATAAATGTGCACATAGAACCACAGGCCTGACGATTAATGAGCCCGGTATCCACAATGGGTATGGGACAGTATGTGAAATGAACCTCCATAATAGATACGGGACAGTTAAATAGGCACTCAATCACAACAAAATAAAAATAAAAGTGGAGTTTCATGTGCATTGCAAATATATCATTACATGTATTATGTGAATCATGGTAAAGAATGAATAAATTGAGTTGATATAATGTTATGCTATGTTTGTGTACATGTGAATGATTGTGAAAAAAAAGTACTAAATTGTGTTGATATAGTGATATGCAATACTTGTATACATCATGATGATATGAATGATTAGATTGTTTTGAAAAGATTATATGACATGTTTATATTATAATGTGCTTATTGAGATATGATGTATAGTGTGATTTGGTATACAAAACTGTATGAGAATTTATTCAAGCTAATGTGATATGCTTGTGAATTTGGTTGTATACTTGTGATATTGTGCTTTGAATCGAGTGAGCACATCGATGATGGTTCACTCACTGAGTTCGCAAAACTCATCAAAATTGCTGTTGGAACCCGATCCGGGAACCGGATCCCAACCGGAAAATGATTAACCATTCGAAAATTCGGTATAAATTTTTTTTCCACATATTAGTCATTCCTTTTCACTTCTTTCATACCTTACAACTTTCTTTAAGGACATATGAACCATTTCAAACATTAAAGAGGCTTCCTAGAAAATGACCATATGCATAGTAACTTTTGACCATATGAATAGTAAATGGACAATTTCCGACCCTCATAACTTTTTACTCCGAATTCCGATTAGGACGCACCATATCTCGTTGGAAAGATCTTAACAGGTTCTACAAATCGTAAGAAATATCTCCAAAGCTAATTCCCTCACTAAGAGGGTCTAAACCCTAAGCGAAGTTTCTGCCCAAATTTAGGAAAATTTGGACAGCACCTCCCCTAAAAATGGATCTAGCCAAAATTCCTA